>NW_019168037.1:10758537-10851594 GCF_002303985.1 Durio zibethinus | reverse complement strand
AACCATTGAGGATGGTCCTTGGATGGATTGTAGCAACATTTCTCGTTATCATGTCATCCACTCCTTAGCTATGTCAAAACAATCCTCATTTTCTAAGGTATATCACAATCACTGCTATTGATGTGCCTATGTCGGACAGTGGATAGCAATCAGAAGCCACCATTTTAAGTTAAAATTAATTTCCTTAGGGCACCACCAAACTGTTGGGCCTCAGGTTTGGTAAGAGCATCGTGTGAATTTCAGCAACTTTATCAAAGGAAATGTACTTTTCATAGAGTTTATTCTATCTCCAACGGTTGTGATCACTTTTCTGAATCAGCTCTGCCAATTTTTTTGCATGAAAAATGCCTGAGAAGCAGTTGTCTCGCATGCTTATTCCTCGATAAGATTTATGCTTGATAGTTACATATCATGCCTGTGAAAAGGACCTCAGATCTGTCATGGATAATTGAAGTTTAGGTAACCATTTGGCAGGGGGATCCACTTTTTGAGGTAAATTGAAAATTAAGAAAATTTGAAGAAAAATTAGTAAATCTGTTTTTTTTTTAATATAATTACAAGTAGACGGGGAAAAAAATCTTGAATTGCCCTTTGGCGCATATAATTTGGTATGCTTTGCTTGTGACCGTATGTCTGCTTGCATGTATCCATTCCTTTTACGCAGGAATGGTCATGTCGTAGATCTAAACTTTCATGTTCTACTTGTGCTGCAAAGTTTGATATTGATTTGCTTTTTTTAAGAAAGAGTCGACATCTCTTTGGAGCATTTGGGTGGTTGGAATTTTTTAAGGCTGCATTTTCTTCCTAGACAACTAACAGTCAAGCAGAAATCATAGTGCGAAAAAGTAACTATTAGATCCTACGCATGTTTCGGCTATTTGTGAGGAGGCTCTATATATGCTATAAAGTTAATGTTTTCCTTACAAAAAAAAGCTTAACCAGAGACTAATGGCCAATTGGAGGTTTTTTGGAATTGAATTTAGCCCTAATTGTAGCTGTTTGCTGGAAGTAGTTTTTGCAAAATTTTGTTTGATTCTTGGTTTTGAAGTAATGCTAGCAGTAGCACTGAAGTAAAAACCGTTATCCACCAATTATGGAAGGTGCAATGGTTAGATTAGCTGTTTTCTGAATTTCCTTTTATTATATTATATGAATATTATTTATTATTTACTTACTGTAAATTCATTTGGTATCCTAAAAATAATGAAAAGACTACTTTTAAATAAGAATTTGCATTTTTTATTTTTAAATGCCAAAAGTCCCGAAGGCCAAAACCAATAGCTTAATGTGATCTTAGTACCAGAGGTTAATGTTTAAGGTAGGCACTAGCACAGAATAGAGGTGTGGGGACTTCAAGATTGGTATTTGATGAGCTTCCATTGTGCTCTTCTTGGGAATTTGTAAATTGAAACTTCAATTAATAAAATTTTCTAAGCTTAAAAATAAAAAATGTGATCTTAGCAGCATTTTGCTTGAAGAAATGAGCAAATTATGTGCCAACTTCATGATTGGCACTTTAGAAAGATGATCCCCAACCTTTAATGATGCTCCACTAACCATCCACTGACTTTTTTTCAAAAAGAAAAAAAGAGTTTTATCATAGAATCATAATTTATGTATCTATATATGTTTATTTTGTATTTAGCAGATAATAAAATATAAAAATTAATGTATCATAATTTATATTGATATATTAAAAATAAATTATTTTTTATTTTTAACAAATTCATATATAATTTTTTAAAAACTTGAAATTGTATTATTTTTATATATTTTTCTTATTATTTTTATATCATATTACAATATAATATTTTAACATATTAAATTTATCTACAGACAAAAATGGACCAATCTGACTAAGCACCCACACCTAGGCAATAAAATCACTGCATTCTTGATGGTCAATGATTCCAAAGTAGAATATGGGTCTTGGGATGCTATTCATTCGAGAGAACTAAAGTTTGGTAACATATGCTTTGGGAAAAAGTTAAACGACCAAGAATAGCCATAAAAAATGCAAAAAACAATAAAGAAATGAAAAGTGCTTTGTCATCAATGAGTCAAAATGTTGCTTTCAGTTTTGAGCAGATCTAAGTTCAACGTATATGGAATAATAGCTAAGTGTTTAATTTAATATTAAATGTTTGGGTGGCTACTTAATTTAAGATTAAATATTTTAATTTATATAAATAAAGATCAAACGTTATCAATCTTTTTACAATATAATATTTTTTTTAACGAAAATTAGAATATGCATAATACATGCCGATAATTTAACAACCATTACAAACAAATATGACGTGGAATTAAGTTGCCCACTTGTAATGACAGGTGGAAAAGCTATGTTGATCTCACTATTAATTTAAGTTTTTAAATCGGTCGCTTGACCTTCAAAGATCACTTTTTTGATCTCATCTGACAGCTACCATTAATAAAAAAAAAAAATCAATCAAAACACTAATGTACCAGCAAAAAAAATGATGAGGGTGGGTGGAATGAGCTACGGAGGTGGCAGAATCAAGGTAAAAAGTCTCAAACCAAATGAGAAGATTTGTTGTGAAAATGAGTTATTTTTCTAATTGAAGTGCTCATCTCCATTTTGTTTGGATTTTCTCTAATTGCACTATCAAAACTATCCAAAAAAAAAATGCTTCTTATTCAAATAAAACGAAAAAGGAAAGCCTCCGATTCCTAGTTGTACTCTTTATCTACAACAACAAAAAAGGCAATGTTTTGCAACAACAAAGAAGGTAGTGTTTTTAGAGCTTCGAATAGTGAAAGGAAAATAGGATCTTAAAAAAGAAAAACATGCAAATGATGATTCAAAGCAGATCTCTTTTAGGTTTGAGTTTTTTGGTTTTTTAGTTTGGTTTTTTTGGTTTTTTTTTTTAATTATCAATGATTTTCTTAAAAATGACCTACAATTAGTTATTTAGGTCTTTAAACTCCACAAAATTCATCTCATATTCATTTTGTTTATGAGTTTCTTGATTTTGTAATACAAAGAGAAGCAGGTCTTTTGATTTTATAGTGCAAAGAAAGATGGGTTTTTGGTTTAAGCAATTAGTTTTTTGGATTTTCAAGTTTCAACAATTAGTTCTCTTGATTTTGCAGTGCAAAGATAAGCAACCTAAATAACATGCCCAAGACATATGTTTTGCCAACACCACCCACTTAAAAGCCATGCAGTACTTATCACTTCCTTTGTTGCTCGTTTTCTATAGGGGCTTAATGTTTTTTAGGTTTAGATTTTCATTACTCAATTGATTTTTTACTATTTGAAAAACAGGCTAGATTCTATGATAATTGTGTTGAATTCTGAACTCTGATATTGAAAATTGCAGACATAAGCTTGAATATTATAAGATTTTTAAGTGTATTTAGAATTTTTAGTGCAAATAATAGAAATATGATAAAAATTTTAGTTCAAATGAAGAGGTTTGAAGATATTAACTGCATCTAAATAAAAAAAAAAAGCCACATCATCATCATACTAGACTTCTCAGGCTATATAACGGTGTATGTCTTTCACATCACAGTTCTCATTAAAAAAAATCATATATTATAACAAATTGATAATGTTTTATCCTTATTTGTACAAATTAAATGTTTAGTCTTAAATTGAGCAACAACCTAAACATTTAATCCCAAATTGAGCATTTAGCCTCGAAATAATTTTAAAAAAAGCTTAATATAAGCATAAGCATTACAGGTAATAATTGAACACAGTGTTGATCAAAAGTGAATAAAATATAAATCACATTCCGTAAGAGTTGAAATGAGAGAATTCATCAATGTATACATTTCATCTTTTAGCAAATGGAAACCCCAATTGCCCTATTTAGGACTATGATTTTCCTTGAAAGAAAAACTTGTACTTCAAAAAAGGTACATTGCTCATAGACTTCTAATGGAAATTACTTTGCTTTTGTTACCCTCAACTTTTTTTTATTTATAATTTTTACATATTAAAAAAATTTAAGAAAAGAGAATTGAAATCTCGAATCTTATCCTTTTTAAAAGGAAAAAATTTTGGAGTGCAGGTTAGAAACTATCTTAGCTCACATTAGTAGGTTTATCTTAAGCAAAGGATTTTCTTGTCTTTCTTGACAATTTTCTGATATATTCTTATTAGATTCTTGGTAAATTCATCATTTTCTCTAGATTTTCATAAGATTTTGTCTATTCATTTGTTTATTGTACTATTAGAAGACTGGTTGAAAAAAAAAAGGACTAACTAAGATGAGTCAAAAGCAACAAACCTTAGAATTGCGATCTCCATTGATCGATGGTGCAGAGCATGAGGGATCTAGTGTAAAAAGAGCAAGTAGTTTAAATATTGTGAAAATCAATGATGTTGGGGACAAAAATGCTAGGACAAAGTATTGTGGATTGGAGATATTTATTATAGACACCTTATTTTGTCCGAAATCCAAACCAGTTGGGTCTGAGTCCACTCCAAGTTCAATTATCCATTTTTTTACATTTTTTCATGTTTTTATTTCTACTTTTATTTTATTTATATATATATATATATCTTGTTTATCTTATTTATTGTTTTTCATCTTTTCTTTATCTGATTTTAAATTTTTACTATGGTTTATCTTTAATTTCATTTTCATTTATCTTTAACAATATATATTAATATTTCTTTATATTCATCTCATTTTTATTTGATTATTTCAAAAAAAAAGAAAAAGAGATAATTAAAAAAAATCAAAGGGCCGAGGATAAATTGATAGGAGCTGGTAATAATCAATGATGGAATTAGGAAGAGGAATGAAATAACTAACAATTTATGTTTTCAAAATTAAAATTGAATAAAAGACTTTTTTTTTAGATAAATTCTATTGGTAATAGAATTGTTTCTAAAAGAGTCAATTCTTGATTAAATTTAGAACATTAATCACATTTGAACTCTCCCCTATAAAAAGACAAGCAATCAACAATGAAAATATAGCAACAACGGCAAATACACAACAACAATTAGAGTAATACAAAAATTTGAAAGAAAAAATAAAGGAAGAAGTTTCTGACAGAAGATGTTTTTGGAAATTTTAGAAAGTTTTGAGTTCTGATATTATTATTTAAGTGTTCAAGAAGTTAGAAAATCCAAATTTGTGTTTTTTGGCCTTTTTTTGGGATTTTTATGAAAATTTTTTGGAAAATCTAGTTTTTGGTTGAAATTTTCAATTAGATTCAAAATTTTTGGTCAAGTTTCAGCGTGATTCCAAAAACTAGTGACAATACCCAGAATCCAGTGCACTTTTGGTGGCCATTTCCTAATGCTCGATGATTAACCCAAAAATCGATGACTTTTGCCAATGACATTGAAGATTTTGGTGGTTAGAATTTGTAAAATGAAAAAAGAGACGATAGAGTATTAGGGGAGAGAGAAAGAAGAAAAGAGAAGAAAAGAAACTATGAGAAAAAAAATTTTATGAACTTTTATTTGTGGGGAAAATGACACCATTTTTGAGAAAACAAAACCTCTTGGGATCCGCATGTTCTTTTAATTAGACCAAAGTCCGGGTGTGATCCAACTTGAGTTATTCTAAATACCTTTTGGTTGTTAAATTTAACCAAGCCAATCAGCTAAGCCATTTTTTTGTGTTTGCAGCAGAGTTTTTTTAACTGTTAAGTTGAGTTGCATTTTTTGTATTTATTATTTTTTTTCATTTCTTTATGGTTGTTTTTCTTTATTTGTTTATTTATGTATTTGTTTATTTGTGAATATTTTTCAAAAAATATAATAAAAATATTTTTAGAGAAATAAATCTTACCAACATATTTAAAGGTTCAAATTTTTAAAATGAATTGTTTAATAAAATAAAGCCTTTTCAACATATTAGAAGGCTTGTAATCTTATTTTTCAAAATAAGGTTTTACCAGCATATTTGAAAACTTTAAGAATTTTTTAACAAATATTAAATTTCTAAAACACATGAACAAAAAGTTTTCATAAATACTTATTAATATATTAGAGAGCTTGTGGTTTTTTGAAAAATAAGGTTTTACAAATATATTGGAAAACCTTGTGATTTCTAAAAAAATTGAGTTTCAAAAAAATAATTTTCATAAAATCTTACTAATATATTGGAGGATAATCTTTGATAGAAAGTCTTATCAATATATTGAAAGATATTTCTAAAAATAAATTATTTTATGAAAATTGAATTTTGAATATTTGATGATGGAATTATAAAGAGTGTTGCAAATAGCAATTTCTATATAAGTTCTAGATGAAAAATCTTTTCTAAATTTTAGCAACATATTGGAGAATTTAGATGAGAATTTTTGATATCAAGATTCTAAGTTCCATTTTGTTATGAATAAAAGTTTTTTCTTTAAAAAAATTAAATGAATTTGATGATAGAGCCTCTTCAAATATGACAAATAGTCTCATAAATATTCCTAAGGTGAGAAAATGTTTTTAAATTATTACCAATATATTGAAGTAATTTAAGGATAATTTTGATAACTAATTATTTGATAAGGTTTTAAGGCTTTTTAAATAACATGAAATTAAATTAATACCATCATTTAGGTGGGCATTATGAAGATGTTATAACTTTTTTCATGCGTAATTGTACTATTAGACCTAATTTTGGTTTCATAGGTTAGAATCTACCTTTTAAAGATATTCGAATCAAGCTTAAAATTTTTATTTAAAATGGGATAAATTTAGTTAGGTGGCCAATCAAACTTTGATAAAAAAATTTGGTGGTAACTCCTTATGTCAAATCTAACGATAAATCCATAGATCTATACCTTATGACTTTTATTTTTGCTATCTGTGGATCAAATGTTAGAGTACTTTCCTCTTATGATTAGTGAAAGAAGACTGACGAAAAAGCCACTAATGGATGTGTATGAGGAAGGGATATTGTAATGGCAAAACTCTTTGGTTGTGCAATTTATAAGGAGAATATCAAATTTTAGCCAGTTTCAGAAACTGATTAACATGTTGTAGGGAAAGAATGAGGTGATGGAAATTAAGCTAGTAAAACAAAATAGAATTGTTTATTATTCAATTCCTAAACTTTGAAGCTTGGGATTAGGTGCTTAAGCAGAGACCATGGCATATTTAGAATAAGTCATTGATAATAAGGAAGTGGGAACTAGGTATGAGGCTATTACAATTTGACATGGAGAAACTTTCAGTATGAATTCATTTGGTTAATGTTTCGTTTAGATTATACTTAAAGAAGGGGTTGAGCTATATGGCTAGTGCATTAGGGATACCACTATACATAGATACTATCATTGCTAAGCTAGAAAGATTGGTTTATGCTAAAATATGTGTTGAAGTGAAGGCAAGAATGGAGATATAGAAGTATACAGATGTGGTATTAAGGGACATATCTATTAGTATAGTTTTGGTGGAGATCCCGTGGATGCCTTAAAAATGCTTTCATTATAGCATTTTTGGACATTTGGATAAATTTTGTCCAAACAAGCTAGTGGTGACTACAACAAAAATTGTGGTTGGCTAAGAGGTCAAAGATAAAACTAGTGCTATAGAAAATGAGAGATTAGAGGAGGAAAGGGTTAAAGAGTAATCAAATGTAAGTAACAATGGGAGAAAAAAAATAAGGGAATACTAGTTGAAAAAACCCCTAAAATTGCCAAAGCTGGATCAATAATTGGATTTGCTATATTAGATATTGTTAACGAGTTTGACATAGAGGGGAATGAGATAAATGATAGTGAAGCAATGGAGGAAAAGTCACCAAAAAAGACTTGAGTTGTTGCTGCTAGTGTAGTAGACTTAATGGAGGTGTTAAAAAACAAAAAAAAAAGGGCTAATAAACAAAGGGAAAAAGCACGTAAAGGTAGGAACTTTTGCCTCATGAGGTTAACCTACTAGTTCTTTGCAATGAAAATACTAGTTTGAAATACAAAAGGATTCAATTATCCTCTAAAAAGAAAGGAAAAGTAGATAGAATAAGAAGATTGAATGTTGATTTATTTTGTTTAATAAAAACCAAAGTCAAGCAATAAAAGATGTAGGCCATAATTGATAATAAATTTGAAGGCTGGGGCATGTTTCACAACTATACAGAAGCACATACTGGGAGAGTATGGATATTATAAAGGTTACCCCTGCAAATTGATATGTTAGAGCTTACAGATCAGCGTATTACTTGCAATACTCTATTAGATTCCTATAAGTTCTTTTCCTATGCCATAGATATGAAAGGAATGATGGTATTAAAAAACAGCATTTAAGGTTGCACTTAAAATCAGTAAGTGATATAGTATCAAGTAATCCTTGGATCCTAGTAAAAGACTTTAATGTAATTACTCACCTTGTATAAAGCTTAGATTTTACTACTCTAAGATTATTAATTCAAAGATAAAAGAGTTCAAGATTGTATGGCATAGTTGGCGTTGATAGATCATACAGTAAATGGTCCAGTATTTATATGGTCAAACCATTAGTTGAAAGGTTATATGGCAAAAAGATGGATAAGCTAATGATAAATGACTTGTGGCTCATCAAGTTTGCTCAATCATATGTAGAATACCTAGCCCTTGATGTGTCTGATCATTATGCTGTGCTTATAAATCTTAAACTAGAATGTCATTCACCTACCAAACTATTTAAGTTTTTTAATTTTTAGACTAGGAACTAAAAGTTCATGAAAACAATTGAGAGCTCCTAAAAATTGCTTGTACTAGGCAATCTACTATCTAAATTACATAAAAATTTTGAAAATTGAGTTAAGAAAGTTAAATGTCTTTAATTATGGGAATATGCAGGGAAGGTGAAGGAAAAAAATGAAGAAAAAGATGAAAAAAGTGCATGTTGATATATTGACTAAGCTTTTTAGTGTTGAGAGTATCTAAAAAGAAAAAAGGCTAGCTCTGAAGCTAATGCAATTAATGGAATAAAAGGAGAGTTATTATAAGCAAAAATCTAAAATGCGGTTAATACAAGAAAGAGATCAAAGCACCAAATTTTTTCATAGTATGGTGGATGTTAAATAAAAAAGGAGCACAATATGAGTTCTTATAGACAAAGATGGCAATAGATTAGAAAAGTTTTTTTAAATTTTTAATGGAGCAATAACACACTTTTAACAGATAATTAGAAAATCGGATTAGGATGTAATAGGTTGCTCATAAGGACTTTTAGCTGAGGTACTACAAGTTTCATTATAACCTAAGGACAAAGAGTTTTTCATCATGCCAATAATGGGGGACAAAGTTAAAGCCATTATGTTCTCTCTTAAAGGTGAAAAGGCACCTGGCCCTAATAGATACAATACTCATTTCTTCAAACAAACCTAGCCTATAGTTGGGAGGATGTAATAGATGCCATAATACATTTTCATAATACATTTTTTCTGCGTTGGAAAAATGTTTCCAACTTTTAACTTAATAATTGTAACACAAATCCAAGCACCATTAAAAATTACAGACCAATACCATGCTATTCAATAATTTACAAGTGTGTTGAAAAGATCCTAGCAAATAGATTGAAAAAGCTACTTCTTAATATCATTAGTGGAAGTCAAAGTGTTTTCATTAAAGACAGAAGCATAATAGACAATATGCTCATAGCACAAGAGATGGTTAGGGGATATGGTAGGCCTACATTATCTTTTCGATATACTATCAAAATTGATCTACAAAAGGCATTTGACATAGTGGATTGGGAGTTTATAAATGATATTTTGGTAGCCAGTGGATTACCTTTAAAATATCTAAGGTGGATCAAGGGTTGCCTCACCACTTTTATGTTTTCAATATCCATTAATGGAGGTCTAATTAGTTGTTTCAAAGGAGTCAATGGAGTGTGACAAAGATATCAACTTTTTTTTTCTACTATTTTGCAATATCCATGAATGTGTTATCAAGGTTGTTGGATGCTATTGTAAGATATAAAGTGTTTGCTTATCACCCCAAATGTAAAAAAATCAACTTAACACAGTTGTGATTTGTTGATGATTTATTGATTTTTATTAAAAGAAACAAGAACCTTGTAATAAGGATAAAAAAAGTACTACAAGTTTTTTACACATACTCTAGAGTATAGTTCAACTATAAGAAAAGTGAGTTGTTCTCTTTAGGAATCAATAGAGAGAAGGTACAGAAAATACAACAAGTGACTAGGTTCAAGATAAGTACATTACTAGTGGGTACTTGAGAGTGTCATTGGTTACAAGAAAACTTATTGAAAGGGATTGTGCTCAATTGTTGGGAAGGATCAGAGTAAGAATAATAAGGTGGGCTACCAAAAATTTATCCCATGCAAAAAGGCTATAACTAATTCAATCATTACTATTTAGCTTACAAAACTATTGATGCAAAAAATTTATGCTACCAAAACATGTGATTAAAAAGATTAATCAACTATGTTTAAGCTTCTTATGAAAAGGGAACAAGGGCACTATAAAAGGTGCTAAAGTTAGTTGAGAAACTATATGTCATCTTAAATTAGAAAGAGGATGAAAGCTAAAAACTCATTGGATTGGAATAAAGCCAGTTTAATGAAAACTATATGGTTAATACTAACCAAAACAAATTCAATATGGATAGTTTGGATTGAAATGCAAATGCCAAAGGCTAAAAGTATATATTGCAAGTTTCACCACAGCAAGGTAGTAGATAGAGTTGGAAAAAATTGATTTAGCTTAAACACACAACATAGTAATTCATTAGGTAAAATAATAGTGTTCTAGTTTGGTTTTTTCTTAGGAATTGTTATTCTGTTAAAGTTGTGTGAAATGAGATTAGGCCAAAACTATAGAAGGTAGAGTGGCATAAGCTAATATGGTTTCACCATCATATACCAAAACAATCATTGATTGCATGGATGGCAATCCTAAATAAACTTTCAACTAAAGATAGATTGAGGGCATGAAGAATGGAAGTTGATGAGTTATATTGTTTATGTCAATAAGGTAAGGAATCCAGGGATCAATTATTCTTTGAATGTGAATTCACAAAAGCAATATGGAAAAGAGCATTACAATAGTGTAAAATAAAAAGAAAAATAAGGGAGTAAGTTGTAGAGCTAAGGTGGGCAAAAAGTAGGATGAAAGAGAAAGCACTGATCTCGATCTTTTTGTGTATTGCTTGGAGTGCTTGTATATATATCAAGCATAAAGTGAAAGAAATCATAGGTAATGTAGGGATATAAAAGAGACAATTGACCAAGTATTTGATCGAGTAAATTATGTTGTTAGAAATCGATTAAATGGTCTGCGTTCAGTTGCTGCTGACTCAATGAATAAAGATTTGTGTGCTACCTGGAACATTAACACCAATATATTAACTATTTTGTAAATATTGAATGTTTGTGTATTGTAGTGTAGCTATTTGATGTTGATTGTGCGGATATGGTTGCATTGTAGCAGCATTCTGCTTTCTTTGGATAAATAAATCAAAGCTTATAAAAAAGAAAGAAAGAAAATCCAAAAATCGATTTATTGACCATTGAATCAAATAGTTAAGTGCATTGTCTAGATATTTTGGTTAGAGATAATAATAACCTCAAAATTGTTATGAAATAGTGTTTATTTAAGATTGTTCCAAGTAAAAATTAAACGACTCAGGCAAAACTTAAAAATGTCCTAAATGTATTATTAAAAAAAAAAAAAAAGACAAAGGTGTAGGCTACCAAACATTCCATGCTTCCAAGGCAATTCAAATACCTAAAGGAACAAGATTTTTTGGCCATAAGAAAAGCAAGAAAAAGAGATGAAGTTGGATGAAATTGTATACACAAAACATCACTTGCCAAGAAATTTTTCTTTTGATAACATATACATGTATAAATATCATGCTTGCAAGATTTTTCAAGCCAATGTTAGCATTATAAAGTCACCAAGGAAAAAGACAAAGGAAATAAAAAATACCAATTCTTTGTTTTTTTTTTAGCATTTGCTTCAACAAAACTATCCCAAATATTAAACATCATGAAAAAGATGAATTAGGAGTAAGAATCAAAGGTGAATGTCATAATGTATAGATCTGTGCACCTATCGTTAGACATAGATTTAAGAAGTCGTCACTATTTTTTTTTTGTTTAGATGTGATTGGTCACCTAACTAAATCTATTATATTTTAAAAATGAATCTCTAGCTTGACTTAGATATCTTTAAATGGTAGGTTCTAGTTTACTAAACCAAATTTAGGTTCAAGAGTACGATTATGCATGAAAAAGGTTATAACACCCTCACAGCATCTATACAAAAGATGATACTAGTTTGATTTCAAGTTATCCAAGCCTTAAAGCATTTTTATAATTTTACCAAATCATTTAATTATTGGAAATTGATCCTAAAACTTTTTCAATAGTTATTATAGTAATTTAAGATAGTTTTCTCACCTCAGGAGTATTCATAGAGATTAGTATCTCACTCTAAAGAAACTCCGTCATCGAATTCATTTAATATTTTTGTAAAAACTTTTTCTTGTCATAATGAGATTTAGAAACTAAGTATAAAAAATTCTTATCTAAATTCTCAAATATGTTGGTAAAATTTAGAAAATATTTTCTAAGATTTTCTTACATAATAATTTTTATCGAAATTGTTATTTGCAGCACTTTTAGTAATTCAATTATCGGAGATTCAAAATCTAATTTTTATAAAAAACAATTTACTTTTAGCAATGTCCTCCAATATTTTTTGTTAAAAATTATCTTCTAATATATTGGTAGGATTTTATGAAAATTATTCTTTTCACAAAGATTATGTTATGAAATTCTTCAATAGTTTCGTAGAATTTATAAAAAATTTAAATTCATGAAAAATCCTCCAATAGTTTGGTAAGACTTATGATCTATTTTAAAAATATTTTTTCAAAAAAAAAGTAAGTTAAAATAAATAAAAAAATAAAAAGTATTACAAAAAAGTTGATAGTAGCTTGGCTCGGCTAGGACTCGGCTTGATTGTAAGAATAGAATATGGCCAGAACGACTTGGCTAGGATGGCTTGACTTGGCTTAATAGAGGTTGCTAGTAATTGGGTCTTGCACTATGGATTGGGTCAAGTTCAAAAGAAACATGTAGATCCTTTGATCTTATAGAAGCTCAAAATGATGTTGTTTTAAAACTCTATAAAAACCTTAGTTTTTTATTTTTTCTTCAGAATTTCTTTTGCTTTCTCTTTCTATTTTTTTGTTTGTTTCTCCAAAATAGATTTTTGGCCATCGGATTCAACAAACAGCCACCAAAAAATTCTTTAACCTACCAGAAACTTGATCGAAAACTAGGTTCTTCGGTCAAGACATTCTCAATTGACATTTATAATTATTTGGTCGAGGACAAAAAAAATCAAAAACTCAAAATTCTCTTTTAAAAATACATTATATTGGTATTCTCAATATTTAAATCAAACACTATCCATAGCCATGGGATCCTCAAATGAAATTTTTGTCCCAGGTCTTTCTTTTTTCTCTTTTTTTTGCCTTTTTTTTGTTTTTTTTTTTTTGCACATCTCCTCTTCATGTTTTTCTTTTTATTTTTTTTTCCCTTTGATCCATCAATGACATTAAAATCTCTTACAATCCAAAAAAAAGTTTTCCTTAGTTGAGCATTTACATTCGATCAAAATAAAACTTTTAAGATACATAATGTAGACTAGGGTGAGGGGTTATGAAAAAGATAGATAAAATAAGCCTAAAGTGTATTTGAAGGTTAATCAAACCAAGAATCATTTCTTTTCATGTAGAGTTCCTTGTCATTTTGCCCCATCAAATTCTTTTTTCTTTTTCTTTTTCGTTTCATTTCATTTCTTTGTGTTTTTTTTTAGCACTTTTCATCATTTTTCAAGAAAAATTTGAGCATAAAATGGTTTTGCCCCTGAAATCATTAAGGATCTTCATGGTTTTTAAACTTTGCCCCCAGTGTTGGGGTGATCCTTGATTAGGGTTCTTTGAAAAACAATTTCAACAAGCTCAAATAAAATAGCAAATGATAATTTTACTCTTTCTGTAAAAAGTAGAAGAAAGATAGTCGTTTCTTATCTCAAATATGAATACCCTTAATGAAGAATATTTATTGACTCAAAACAAACCTGTGAATGAACTATTACAAAGATCACTTACTACATTACTTTCATCTTTCAATGAGTAAAATTGTTTTGCTTGATTTGTCTTCTTTTATTTAACCATCCTAATAAACTAACAATGTCAACTTATCAATCATATCAACATGAATGATTCTTTCAAAATCGAATCCCGAATTGTTGTCATCATTTTTTGAATATTCATTATTTAAAATTAAAGAATGGATATAGGAAAGGATATGAGAAAGAAAAAGCATAGAATGGTAATTCACACGAAAAAGAAAATGCTATGAAAATACATCATATCTACCATTTTTATTAAAATGATGAAAAATAAAATGAAATCCTAGTACATAAAAGTGATCATTATTCAAATGAAATACTAAATGACAAGTAGCTCCAATCAACCTTTTCATATCTTTTCTAAAATTATGCCATTGGGTGGTCAGGCAAAGGTCTTTATTAACACTTAGCTCTCATGATTCGTTGAAATTCATCGAGTCTTTTCGAATCAACCTTTGCACCTTATGCTTGAAAACATGGTAGGTTTCTATAGAGTGACCCATGTTCCCATTATCGTAATCACATGTGGCATTAAAGTTTACCATTTGAGATAGGGTGGCTTTAATGTTTTCAAATGAATTGGAGATACCAGGTCATTTTTTACCAATTTGGGAATAGATTAATATAGTTTATGGGTATAAAATCAATGTGATCTTTCTCTTAGTTGTTCCTAAATCTTCTCAAACCATTTACTTGGTCGTTAGGCTTTAAAACTAGTGTATTAATAGGACTAGACCCATATGTAAGTGTTGGAAAGGTTGGTTGGTAAAAATGTGGATAAACTAGTTGTGGAACAGGTTGGCAAGGGAATTATGCAATACTATTAATAGTGGTATAGCAAACAAGATGAACAGGTTGAAAGTATGGAGCATAACTTCTAAATTGTTGCCCCTCAAAACTCACTGCTTGATAACTAACAGTGCAAAATGTGGCTTTACTTATGGGTTAGGTTCTTAGGCTGCTATATATTGTTTGGGTTAACTTTAAAAGTTCTCAAATTGTTCTTCACATCATTGTCTATCATAGATTAGTAAGGCATTCCAATTCTTGCCTATCATAGGTTATAAATGGAAATAGTTCAATTTGAGTGAGAGTATTTCACTAGCCTATGCAGAGGCATGAAATCTCATGAAGGCATAAGTACTTTACTCTTTCTTAAGGGATGGAGCTCGGGTGTTGAGCTTATGTTATGCAAGTGATATGAAAAATAATAATAAATAAATAAAACACAAACAAGGAAAGAAAAAAATTCTTAAATTTTATTAAGTTAGGCTTGGATAATAAGAAATCATTTTCTGGCTTGACTCTTAGCTTTTTGCATCGAAGTCACCAAATTGTCAAAACGTATAGATCCATAGATCTATCGCTAGATATAAATTTTAATAATCATCACCAATCTTTTTTTGTTTAGGTGTGTTTAGCTATCTAATTGAATTTGTCCCATTTTAAAAAGAAATTTCAAGCTTGACTTAGGTATTTTTAAATGGTAGATTTTAGTATACTAAACTAGATTTAGGTTCGAGAGTACGATTATGCATGAGGAAGGTTATAGTACCATTATAATGCCTATGCAAAAGATGATACCAATTTAATTTCAAGTTATCCAAACTTTAAAATATTTTTAAATTTTACTAAATAATTTAATTATTGAAAATTGATCATAAAATTACTCTAATAGTTTGATAGTAATTTAAGATAATTTTCTCTCTTCAAGAATATTCATGAAGACTAGTGTTTTACTCGAAAGAGGCTCCCTCTTCGAATTTATTTAATGTTTTTGTAAAATTTTTGTTTGTGATAGCAAGATTTAGAAACTTAGGATTGAAAATTCTTATCTAAATTCTCTAATATGTTGGTAAAATTTAGAAAAGATTTTCTCACATAAGAATTTACATAGAAAATGTTATTTGTAATGCTAGTAGTAATTCTATTATCGGAGATTCAAAATTTTATTTTTATAAAATAATTTATTTTCAAAAATGTCCCCCAATATATTGATAAAATTTTTATTAAAAATTATCCTCTAATATATTGATAGAATTTTATGAAAATAAATTTTTTTTCACAAAAGTTAGGTTATAAATTTTTCAGTAGTTTTGTAGAATTCATAAAAAAATAAATTCGTAAAAATTTTTTTAATAATTTGATAAGACTTATGAATTTATTTTAAAAATATATTTTTTAAAAAAATTAATTAAAAAAAATAAAATAAAAAAAAATTATCAAATAAATTGATAGCGGCACGACTCAACTTGGCTAAGACTTGGCTTGGTTGTAAGAACAAAAGATGGCCGTAACGGTTAAGCTTGGCTAAAACAATTAAGCTTGGCTTAAAAGAGGTTGCTAGGAACCGGGTTTTGTGTTGCGGATTGGGTGGAGTTTAGTAGCAACACACAAATCCTTAGATCTTATTGAAGCTCAAAGTGATGTCATCTTAAGACTCTATAAAAACCTCAAACTTTTGTCTTTTCTTTAAAATTTCTTTTGCTTTCTCTCTCTACTCTTCTGCCCCTCTCTCTAAAATGGATTTTTGGCTATTGGATTCTACAAATAGCCATAAAAAATTCTTCAACTCGCTAGAAACTTGATCAAAAATTGGGTTTTTCGATAGGGAACTAGAAATTTGACCGGAATTAAGTTAGCTAAAAAATTCATATAAAACCTAGGAAACCAAAAACTTAAATAGGAACCTACCAAAAAAAATTCCAGAATTCAAACCAAATTCCCATAAAACAACCTTTTAAGTCCAAAAATTCAATCTAAACCCAAAACTTCAAACTAAATGTCGATTAAATTTGCAGAAATTCAAAAAATCCCAAAACCCATCCCAAAATTTTTGAAGAACTTTCCAAAATCAAAACAAAAGCCCAAAAAAAAATTGAATCAAATAGAATTAATATACTTAAACTCCACAACCTCCAAAAACTCGAAGGATCCAATCAAAACATAAGAAATTCAATTCCCATATCCCAAAATTAAAAACCCAGAGAATTTCAATGCTTAAATTGCCTTCAATTACTAATTGCTTTCTATATATGCTTGCTATCCGTGATTGTTCCCCCCATATAATTTCTATATATTTTTTTGCGTGTCTCAATGGTTTTTATATGGGGATTGAAATCCAATCCTAGATCTTCGGGAATTTCAAAAGTTATTTTTATGTAATCTTTTCTTTTCTTCATTAATTAGGAATCATGTTTTTTCAAAATTATTCAATCAATTGATTCAGGATCTAAGATTGAATTTGAATCGAATCCCAAATTTTTTGTCAATTTACGACTTTTTTTTTACTTCTTGACTTTAACCTTTTTTTTAAAATCAAAATAGACCATTAAATAAAATTTAATATAAATTAAAATCAAAATAAATATTGAAATTAAAATCAAATTGCAACTAAAAATTTAAAATTTTGAATTTTAATTTTATCGGGCTTAAATTTCAATCAAGGTTTAATTTACAGTCAAAAGCTCATTTTAATTCTAAAAAAATTTTTGAACAAAATGAAAATGTTTACAGTGAAAATGGGGGAAGTTAACCTCCGCTTTTGCTTCTACTGCAAGTTTTGAGTGATTGAAGGCAGCGACATGAATTTGGAGAGGAAGAATAATTTGAAGGAGATGTTGTCAATTTCTTCTTTCCCCTTCACAGGGCTTACCTTCAATTCTATGACTCCTGACTTTGGTAGCATTTAAAGTCAATGGAAGAACACAGTTGCAGAAAAAGCCTATAATACAAAAAAGATGACACCAGTTTATACATTGTCTTTGAAACAAAGGTTATTAGAAAACCAACTGAATTCTACTAACAGTATATAAAGAAAATTCATAAACAAAATTTTAGGTAAATATGATAAATTGTATATTCGTGCTTATTTATTTTGTGTAAAAAAAAGCGAAATATATATATATATTTTTTTTTGTTTTTCTTAAACATTTTTACTAAAATTTTGTTTATCACTTTCCTTGGCAACTTACAACAGCAAAATTTAATTGAAAAACCAATTTATTTAAAAATAAATAAATTAATAAATAAAAGCAATGTTTCTTGGTCTTACCGAGTCTAGCAAGACGATTAACCCAACTTGGGATTGGATTCCCAGTCAACCTGATGCAAGCATCATTGCAGAAATGGTTGCAATTTTTGGTGATTAAATCGTAGGCATTTCCTTTGTACTCCTTTGCTAAATCCTCCATTACTCCCCTCACATCTGCTGGCCCCAAATCTGTTTTTCCAATCAAAATTGATTTCCTAAACATGAACCCATCACATTGCTTTGGTTTTGCTTCAAATATTCCAGTAGTTGGGTATTCATGAGCCCCAAAGGCATATTCAGTCCCATGAACTGCCCAAACAAAAAACATAAGTTCAACAGATTTGGAAACTGTCTTTTGAAACAGACAGCAGAAGCTCACTTCAGCTAAGGTTTTCTGCTTTTTCATGGATCTAAAATGGAAAAACAACATCTAACAAAAGTTCCCTTTTAATATCAACGAACAACAAACCAGATTTTCAGACAACTTAAGTACCAGTTTTAAAGATTCAGCACAACAACCAAAAAAACAACATTAAACTAGTTAGAACAACCCAACAACAGATCTAACTTCCAAAACGTACAAGAATTACAAAACATATACTTCAAAAAGTGAAAGTTTCAAAACAAAAGAAAAAAAAATGTTAATGGTTCCAAGAAAACTAACCTTGAACGCCAGAATGATACACCCCGAGTCCAAACCAATAAGCATAGCCATTAATTGGTGTTAGATCATACACTTTGAGATATACTGGCACTGTTCCTGTCTCTTCGCAACTGGAATTTTTTCGACATAACATTTTTTTTGTTAGGAAAATAATTTAACTTACGCTTAGGCTAAAATTTTTTACTATATAAATGTGATGAAAATACAATTAGCTCAATCACTTCACTTATTGAAGATTGCAAACAGAATATTAAAAAAATATACACAAAAAAATAAATTTAATATAAAGTTTTGATTTTTAAAATTTTGAAATCTGATGAAGAGAATGAGAATCTTCTGATTATGGGCACCAACGGCGGCTTACAGTGCCGCACCGGATTTTTTTTTTTTTTTTTTTTATAATTTAGACCAGGGTTGATATATAAAATCCCGTATTTGATTAATAGGGCTTAGAGTTTGAGGAAAATTACGATGATTGCCATTGTGAGATGTGTTTAATGTTTATGGTACAATGTGAGGTATCATAATATAACATATGGTTAGAATATTTAATTTTAATTTTTTAAAAAAATATTTAGGGATAATATCATATTTGACACTAGTTTTATAAAAAAATTTCTAGTACAAGTATTTTTATAATGTGCAATGTGGTAAATGTATTATTATTTCATATATCAATATAGTCCAATAATTAACATTGATAATATTTTTAAAATGTAAGCATTACATTAAAAATTTTATTATAATACGACGTGTCAAATATAATTTATCCCTTTCTTTTGCTAGTTTATATAAATTTAAAATGCATGAAACTTTTGATGAAAGACTAATTTATTTAAAAAATATATTCAAACTTAAAATTTTAAAATCAAAAGCCATAAGTTACAATTTATATTTGTTCATAAGGTAAATTTTACTATATATAAAAAAATGGCTGTGAAAGATGGGCAATAAAGGTGGATATGGAGGAAGAAAAGTAAATCATTTGTCTGGAAAAAAAAAAAAAAAACCCTTGATTATTGGAGTCTTTTGGGTATTTGTCGTGTATTGCCAAAGTCAAAAATGGAGGCTTAGAATGATTTTGCACCCAGAATCGGGTAATCAAGAGTCAAGTAATAGCGTGCTTGACACCCTAAAAATTGAAAGGCTGATTTCCAACATCTGAATGGTCACAATCATAAATATAAAAATTAAGAAATAAAATCTAAAATTTATTTGAATTGATTCGTATAATTATATTTAAATAAATTTAAAATTAAAATTTTAACACTTTTAAATTTTTTTCTTATTCTAAAATTACGCTTTTCTATGAAAAGAAATTTAACAAATAACATTAAGAATGTTGACTTGGTTGCACCATTATAGGCTATGTCATGGTAATAATACATGAGCAACAAACCAAATTTTATTCTCATTTATAAAAGCTACATATATAGAAAGAAAAAACTAGAAAAAATTACACAAAAACAATTGAAGTTATCAACTTTAAAATCTAAAAATTAAACTATCAAAATTTAAATCTTAATTCTCTTTATATGGAGGATAATTTTTTTTAATCAACTTTATCTTTTAAAAGAATTAATCATATATCTATTTGACTTTTCTTTTATTTGAATAGTTTAGAGTAATTAACCTTTTAAGTTAGAATTTTTTTTATAATATGTTTAAGTTACAATTAAATTATAATAGGATAATTTTAAAAATGAGTTATTATACTGTCATTTGTGTTACATTACCTGTAAGTAGACAACCTACCCCCTTTAAAATTTAGAGTTATAACTTCATCTTGAAAGTTTTTGAGTTTGAATGTTAATTAAAAAGAAAAACATGTGATTTATGGGATGAAAAAAAGAAAGATAAATTTTGTGTAATTAAATCAAAATCAAATGTAGCAAATCAAAATAAAAATAGATTGTTACATTATCTAGAAATTAGTATTAGCTTTATAAGTGAGATGGTGATTCAAGAGGAGGTGAATTAGATTTCTTTAACTTCTTTCCAAACAAATGATTTCAATATAATTGGATGAAAATTAAAATCAATATCAAAACATGATGCAAACAATAATAAATTGATGAACTATAAGCAAATATGAATTATAATCAAAATAAAGAGATAGGGATAGAGAAATCAAACAGAAAAATTTAGAGAGGTTTGATCCTTCTTCACAAGGCACCTACATCTTCTCTCTTGGTTCTCCACACTAAGGATTCAATCCACTATACTTAAATTGAAATTACAACCCTATCTTTTTCTCACAAAGGCTTAAGATAGAAACCTTATACTCTACATTTTAGGCTAAATAGTAGCCTTTCAATCCTCTCTCTTGGTTATCCACACCAAAGATTCAATCCACTATACTTGAATTGAAATTAGAACCCTATCTTTTTCTCACAAAGGCTTAAGATAGAAACCTTATACTCTACTTTATAGGCTAAGTAGTAACCTCTCAATTCCATAAATTTAAAAAGGTGCCTCATCTTTTGATTATAAAATCACTTAATAACAATGCAAACTTAAAACACCTCTCAAAGGCTAAGTGTTTGCCTAATAAAGAACAAGGAAATGTGATGAATGTAGAACAACAATATTTTGGATACAAGAAATACAAAGGATATTGAACTTAAGCTTTAAAAACTCTTAATTCTAAGAGAAAATAAAAATATAACTTGTTAGCACTTGCTCTCTTGCTTCATCAACCTTCTTGGTGTGTTGGAATGGCCAATATATAGAGAAAATGAATAGCTAGCCATTGGAGATGCTTGGGAGAAGAAAATAGCCATTAAATACTTGAGAAACTAGTCATTGGAAATATTATGGGCATGACCCGATCGATCTCTTTCATAAGGGGATCGATTAGTTCAAGTTTTGGGCCATTGTTCACTTAAAAAACATGACCTAATCAATCAGGTAAAGAACTAGATCAATTGGTTCAGCTAGATGATCGATCTTGTAACCTAGGGGATCGATTTGATCAAGCTATTTTGTTGTATTCTATTTTGTACTCTACTCAATTTTGATAATATCTTTAGTTATACAAATTCAAATCACAAACCGTTTGAAGACTTAGAAACTAGACTTAACTATCCATATAAAATTCATCACCTAATTCATTGTGTACAAATTATAATGAATTTTTAAATCTACCAATTGTGCAGTTTTTAGATAATTGCAGAGTGTCTAGTAAAAATTTAAAATCTTTTCTTAGAAAATTTAGATTTTGATTTTGTTTGATCCATTAGAAAGTAGACTCAAAGAGCTTCTAGCTAGACTCAAAGAGCTTCTAGCCATGTAAAACTCAAATAACAAAACTTTGTGAATTAATACAGAAAAATAAAACAAGTTCAATGTTGGAAAATTTTATTCTTGTAAAATAACTTTCTTAAGTTAATTATTTCTCAAAACCAATATTATCAAAATTGTATTAAGTCCAAAATGAATGAGTTCACTTTAAAACAACAATTGGACTTTCATTTAAACTCAAATAAATAATCTTTAAATGATAGATTTGGTTTGAGAAATATGAAAACAAAGAAAGGTTTGTTTACACTTTGAAAAATATATTATTTATTTAGTATCAAAATATAAAACATAAGAATATGTACTAAATAAATCTTTTTCAAAATATTGATCAAGCTTATTTAGCTTAATGTTTTATCATTTCAAAATAAGGATCAACTCAAGACTAACAATTAGAATACTATATAAGCATTCAACTATTCAAAATTTCTCAAAAAATTCCTTATCAATTTTATATAAAAATATAAAAGCAAAAACCTTTGATAAAAAAGAAAAATTTTCAATATGGATGGCCTATATTATTGACATGTGGATGATTTTGAAAATTGTCATGTGTCCAGTATTTTATTTTAGTTGAATTATTTTTAAAAAATTAAATTAATTACATTTATTTTTATTATTTACTTTAAATTACTCTAAATTAAATTCATATTAAAGGTAATACATTAAATATATTAAATTATTCCAAATACATTATTACACTAATTTCAAAACCTTTCTCTTTTCATTTATCCTAAATATATTAAATACACATTATGTTTGACTATTCTAATTGTCAAGCATCAATTATTCTTAATTTAAAATATTATTACTTTTAATTTGATTCTTAATTTTATTTTAATCAATTAATCATTTAAAAATTATAAAGCATTCCATAATTAGCTTCAAAACCTAACGCTATGTTTGGATAAATATTAATAAAGGAAAGAAAAGGAAAGGAAAAGAATGGAAAAAAAAGTTTTTTAAAGAAAAGGAAAGGATACATGTAACCCTTATTTGGATAATTAAAATTAATAAAAGAAAGGAAAAGAAAGGAATTCTAACAACCATTGTTTGGATAAAGAGTGAAAAAAAAAAGAAAATGATTCATTATAATAATTTTTTTCAATTATAACCTTTCATTGCATGTGATTTTAGAGCACTCCTAGATCATGATATGTTTACTATCTTGTCTAGCATCACAATTGCTATTATATTAATGGTTTTTAATAAAGTGAAATAGGAAGATATTTTACAAACATACATTGATGGATTTTGAGCTAGTCTGTCATCTTATAAACTCATAAAATATATTTATTCATATTCAACTATTCATCAAAATCAAATCACCAAAAAATTATAAAAATATTTTTATATTGGAAGAGATATGTGAAACTTACTTGAAAAAAAAGATGGCTTTGAAAAAATTACAAGATAATTGTGATTTGCTTAGATTTTTTTATTAGGTTTTTAATATTAATAAAAAAATTGACATAATAGTCTTTTTATAAAAAAAATGTTTTTCAACTTTCCTTTCCCTAGCTTTTCCTCCAAATTGAGGTATTAAAAAAATTGGGTTTATAAGAGAAATAAAAAATTATTTGGTTTCCACATCTTTCCCTTTCTTTAAATGAAAATTTTATTTAAATAAGGGAAAAGGGGTTTTGTTTCCTTTATATTCCTTTACTTTACTTTACTTTCCTTTCTTTCCTCTTCCTTCAATCCAAACACATTGTAAGAGATTTTTTGGGATGCTTAAGAAATAGATTGCAACATCACAAAAAAAAAAATTCAAATTCATGATACTCCTTTTGCCATGGAGTAAAGGTAGCATAGTTTTTTTTTTTTTTTTTTAATGATATTATATATAGATGGATTAAATACACAAAAGTTAATAAAGTCAATTACTATTAAAGTTTTATCACTTTATATTTGTTTTTTTATTATTTTGATTATTATTTTTTATAAGTTAAGATCCTTCATATGCATGTTTCATCATATTCGTATAATTATTTGTTTAAAAAACATTTTGAGAAGAGATTCTTTTAAGTTTAGAATATGCACTTTACATTAGAATTTAAATACATTATATTTCATAAATATGGTATTTGGATTGGTTGGTTTAATATTTTTCAAAAATTAATTGTTTTAAAATGAAGTGTGTTCTTTCTATTTATTATCTTTATTTTTTTTTCTTTAGTTAATAATTATTATCTTGATTTTTGAAATTTAAAATATATTTAGAGTTATTTCAAAAATTTAGGTGTATAGAGGAAAAATGTTGCTATTTTTATAACTTTTTTATGTATAATAAGCTTACATGCATCTTTACTTCTAACAAAATGATATTAATTTGTGTCATATGAACCAGTTGAATATGTAGTATACTTTTTAAATATAATATATTGATTACTTTTACTTATGTCAAGATCCATTTTGTTGACAATTTTATAATTGTTAGTTTGAATTCAAGTTTGTGACCATTTTTAAGGCAGACATATTACTATTGATTAAACTATCTTTACAACATAGAAATTACTAATGTATTTTTCAAGAAAAGGTTTTTAGTTAAATGGTTAAATAAAATTTTTCACAATTGAATGATCTAAAATACAAGCTTGAGGAAATATGTTGTAAGGGTTAACAAATGTTTTCTCATAATTTGCATGAAGATTAATAATCTTTGATGAGTAATAACTAATTAATTCATGAACCAAATTAATAATTCTAATTTATATATCATAGATTTAAGCTTTTTAGAATACCATTATGTATATATTTACTACTCATATTATTAAAGTTAGATTTTTAACAACAAAAATATCATGAAAATATAGATTTTCTTTATAAAAATATAAATTTTAAAAAAATAAAATATGTTAATTTTTTAAAAAATAATAACATATATAACAAAAAAAATAATAAAATAGCTTACCCAGTACATAGAACGAGTTTAAAATTAGTTTATTATAATTTATATATTAATAAACTTTTATTTTATAATTTTTACTAAAAATATCTTTATGTTGACAAAAAAAATGCCACATGGCACACTTGACCTTGAAATTATAATGCCTAAGCTCATATAATTATTTTACAAACTTTGCTGAAAAAGTTTAAAATTATCAAATCCAACAATTACATCGTGCAAGGCGCTTTAAATTAATTTATTAGAATTGGAAATTCTCTCTCACTATTTTGGGGACAAGAATGTTGCAAAGTTATTATTGATTTTCTGTTCTTTGTTCTACTAAAATCCAAATGTAATCATAAAAAAATGCCAAAATTATCAAAGCTATTTTTATTGGTTTTATGAAATTTACAATTGAAAAATGTTGGTTTTAGATTTATTTCATAGTTTTTGAGCAGCTTTCGGTTTCAAACTAAGGAAAAAGTCCTCATTTTCCTTATTGTAGAAAAATGTTTTCTTTTCATAAAACCAAGCATGAAGTTGTAACATGAACTAAGCTGCCATTTTTACTTTCTCAAGTTGAGATAATATTGAAGACAAACCTAGAACCATTGATAGGCAAAAGAAGGAAAAAAAAGAAAAAGAAGAAAAAAATAAAATAAAATCAGATTTCCCTAAGGAAAGCTTCATACATATCAGAAACCTAAAAATGAAAACTCTTACTACATGTGGTCAAACAAATTTATACGGTTAAAAAGGTAAAGAGATAAGAAAAACACCTATCGTTTCCTATTATTGTTTTTCTTTAACTAGTTTTTTCTGCTTGCTGGTAATGTTTCGTTTTTGCTCTTTTTATTATTATTATTTTTGGGTTTTTACCTTGCTTCGTTTATGCTATTCCTTTCTCTTTTTTTATCTTTTATAGTTTTAGTTCTTGCTATTCACGTCTACTTCTATCTTCTTTTAGTATTTTGCTTCACCCCACGTCTAATTTTTCTTTTCCTCCCTTTTGGTTTCTTTTCTTTTTCTTTTGTTTATTTTTAGTTTGTTTTCCTACCACTGAATGCTTGCTACCTTCACAAGTTCATTCTTTATTTGCCTTTTTCTTTGCGTTTTTCTGCTACCTCTCTGCTATATTTTTTTTGGGTTTTTCTGCTACTGACTTTTGTTTTTCTGTTCAGTTTTTTCCTCCTTCACGTTTCAGTTTCTCCTCATCTTATTGGTATTTCTTTTTCTTTGCTTTACGACCTACATGCCCTCATTCTCTGTTGTTTTTTTTATTTTTTTTCTTGCTCGTTTTCCTTTTGACCTTCTGTTGTCAATTTTTTTTTTATTTTCACACTCTTTCTCAACAGTTAGCAACCTTTCCATTTTTGGTTTCCAGTTTTTTTTTCCTCCCATGTTGCCCAAGCCATTCCTTCTTTTTTTAGTTTTTCCCTTCATATCATGCCTTCATTTCATTCCATGCATTGTTTTTTCATTTTTTTAACACGTGAGGTGGCCAATTCTTACGAGGCCTAACTACATCTTATGGTCCATTCGGGCCTTTTGTTTTTTTGTTTTAGACTATATCTCTTTCTGGGTGGTGGGCCTTTTTAATTTTGATCTTGGATTCTTTTTTTTTTTTGGATTTTCAAAATTTTATTAGTTTTTGGGCCAAGCTCTCTTTTATTATATTTTTTATGTGTATATTTTTTAAAATATTTTAAAATATTATTTTTATATGTTTTTATTTTTATATTGTTTATTTATTTTATCACTATTATTTTTTTTTTCGTTTAATGGTCAATAATGGGTTATTAATGAGTTTTTAAAAAGAAAGTCTTTTACCAAGCCTTTTATCAGATCATTTTGAGCATTCATTCAAGCTTATGTAATGGACCTCACTATGGGATGCACATTGGGCCTTGCATCGAAGTATTTAAAATGGATCATATAATGGGCTCAAAAAGTGATGATCAAGACTCAATTATAAAAATAAATCTAGATTAAAAAAATAAAATATCTCAAACAAAAGTGTCTACATTCTCTTCAAGTGGTGAAGCACTTTTGAGTGAACTAAAACCTTCACGTGCTAAACCATTTAATCCGTTTGAAATGAAAAATTTCACATCTTTTATTTCCAATAAGGAATGCCAGTTTTCAATAGACTCCCTAAGTCACATTTGTTTAAATATTTTATTCTTTTTGACTAGGAAATTTAATTATGTGAGGTAATTTTATTGACCATTTTAAAAAATTTTAAATAACTAGTCATGTATTTTTATATAAGGTGAGGAAATCATGTTTAATGTAAAAGAAAATTATTGAATTGTGAGAATCTTTAGATCAGTTCGGATTCAAGCAGGAAAAATGTTTTTCCTTGAAGAATTAAGAAAAGAAAAAATATTTTTAGGAAGAATATAGTGGCTTTTTTTTTTTTTTTTGCAATCAAGTCTAAAACGCATGTTGCATGTTATATGTTAAAACTGAAAATAAAAAGGAAAGCATGTTGAAATTGAAAGGAAAATCAAAAGAGCTCGGTAGAAATTAGTAAAAAAAAAACAAAATGAAATAGATGAAGGAATAAGAGAATGGTAAGTTGAGATACTTTTAGGAAAAAGTTGTATATTTAATTGGATGAGCAACAGAAAATAAGCAGAATTGAGAAAGAGGAGTATTTTTAGTGTCTGCATCTACGTCAGGGCACATACATCATGAAGTTCTTGCATTTGCATGGACATTGAAATTTTTGAAATGAAATTTTGTAGTTGCAGGAAACATTTGCATCATTAGGATAAGTATTTATATTTCTAGAGGCATTTGCATTATTGCATGTACATTTTGAAAAGAACATTTGCATTTACCAAGGGACACTTGCATATGTATCATGGTAGAGAGAGTTGGCATTCCACATCATAATGGTTTATCATTTATAAGTGTCATTCAGGCTGGTGATTAAACCAACTAAAAAGAGGCCCTATCATAGCACGATCAGTTAACGCCACTTGACTCAAACAACTCTTAAACTCTTTCATTTCTGGACTAGCTACTTGAGTGCCATTATAGTCTGAAGTCTCAGTAGGATGTCTAATAACATTGAAGTCTTCAGCTAATATCCAAGAGCAATATGAAATAATTCCATTGAAGGTAGACAAGTGCGACCATAATCTTCTTTTTTGAATGTCATCATTGCTTGCATATATGTTTGGGAAATACAATTTCTTAGATTCAACCAGAACTTTAACCAGTACTTTACTAATGATGCACTGGTCTGTGATTTCTAGCAGATCAACCTGTACATGAGCTCTCCAAATCACCTAGATCCTTCCATTATTAACTTCTAAAGAATTATCAGCGACACCAAATCCATTAAAGTGCTTGTCAAGAATCGGCTGCATCTTATGTCTTTTAACTCTAGTCTCTATTAGGCTCACAATATCTACGTTTAGCCTTTTTTTCTATCTACTACTTCCTTTTGCTTTTGAGGATCATTAAATCCTCTAGTATTCCATACTAATATTTTCATGAAGAAGAGCAAAAAGTTTGACTACTTGAGGCTACAGTACCTGCCTTAACCTGTTTCTTCCCTTTATCGAGAACCCCTTTTATTTTTCAAACTTTCATCAAATCTGCTACTCCTGCTGCTGCTGCCCTCTGCTTCTTTGGCGAATGAAGAATCAGGTCCTCTACCTTCTGATCCTTTACTTCCTTTTCTACCCTGTCCATATCTGTAATTGATTCTAGAATGGCAAATTTATTTTGTGAGCAGGCTTTAGCAGTAGTAGGGTGGTAAGCCTTACTTCCAATGCTAGCAGGTTGTACTTCCTCCTCTGCCTTCATTACCTCCTGGACTGGGGCACTAATCTTGTCCTCTCTCTTCTTAGGTACCCGTAGTTTTCCAACTTCCTGAACAGGTTTCTTTGGGCAGCATTTATCAGCATGTCCAAAAATGCAACATTGATGACACCTCTGAGGCATCCATTGCACTTGCATTGAGATTGATACAAGAGATCCATCCCTTAATTCCACATCAATAAATCGTGGAACTTTCAGGCTAGCCTTCATTTCAATGTAACTTTGGCACAAGCCAATCTCTGTTGGCTCGCTGTTATAGTGTCCATGTAACTAGCAATATGGCTCAATCCCCTCTTTGTATAAAGCTCTAGAGGAATGTTGCCCAAATGAACCCAAACAGGTAGTTTTTCCATATTAAACTTCAGAGATTTCATGCTAGGTTCCCACTTTCATACGATCAATAGTTTATTCTGTATATGCCATGGCCCATGCTCCAATACCCAATCCTTAGCTTCAGCATTCAAGAACTGAATCACAAACAAATTTATTCTAGCTGGTTTTATCTCAATTAAACTATCTTTTCCCCAAAGTGTATTTACCATCTTCTACTGAAATTGGAATTCGTCCAATAAACTGAGCTATAGCCATTGAAGGATCCATTCCTCAAATACTTCAGTGGGTGGTTTACCAGTTACTCGTCCTTCTTTCTTCAATGGTGGAAAGTACCAAAGCTTAATTGGTTGAAGCAGAGAATAATTGTCCCTAGTCCATTGATGATTTCTTACTTACCTAATCATCAGAATTAATTTCATCTCCTTTTCTACACACCCATCTCTTCTTTGATTTAAATCTGTCATGAAGGTATCATTAGGTTTCAATTGAGATCTCCCAATTTCCAGAAACCAGTGGGAGTTTTCAATAGATTCATTTCATGATCCAACAATCTCCCAATCAATTAAAAATTGATAATCAATCAAGAAAAACAAAGATTGCAAGTGGAATACAATCAATGTTAATGCAATTTTGCTAATTTTTGGCAAGAATTTGAGTGAAAACATCAAAATCCTTAGCACAAGAAAGTTTTACTAACTTGAGCTGGGAGCATTTTCTAACGTGCGCCTTCCCCTGAATATGTAGATATTTGCTCCGCTAATACCGTAATGCATTTTTTTTTTGACAGGTTGTACTAGATAAATTGGATTAAACTATCAAACCTTACTTTTTTTTATTATTATTATTTCGGAAGAATGCACCTTTTTTTATTAAGAAATGAAAAAAATTAATAATTAATTGGCTATTGGCAATTGCGATTGGGAGACGCATGAGATGACATTGCAGCTTATATGCTCAAGTGTCTACCAGCGTTTGCAAGCCGACTGCCCCTAGCATTCGTCAGAGCAGTGAACGGTGTCAAGTTTGAAAATGAGCATGACTTGGTTCTCTAAATAAGCAACTGCCCTCTAGCATTGCTTTTGGTGAGAGGGGAAAACAACGACAATGTTACGCGCCAGAAAAGCCCGTACTCCATTTTCAACCCATTTCGACCTCCTTCGAAAAAGACCCTTTTCCAGCACTATCAAAGACAGCAACAATAACAAGAACAAAAACAAAGACAACGTTGATGGGAAGATTGAATCAAATGTGAGCACTTGCAATGAGTCATATCGTCAGCTTGACAATCTCGATTTCATGACTGCTGCTAAGATCCTCTTCACTCAGCCTCCAAAGAAGAAGAAATTTGGGTATTACTTTTATTTTCTCCAACTTTATTTCTTGGATTCTTTAAATGGGTTTGATTTTTTTTTTTAACAATGGTTTTTGGGACTTTTTTAACCGATTCTTGGTTTGAGTTGTCTTTGGCATTTCTTCGAACATGTTTTCTCCTTCAGCTTTTGCTTCCTTTCTTATGAAAATTGATGCTTAAAATGGTTACTTTCTGTTTAAGCATTGGTTGCTTTATTAATTTAGTGCTAAACATACAACAACCATGAATTTCTACTAGAATAGAATACTTTTATGTTCATGGTTATGAAAACAAGTCATTATACAATTGATTGTGATGAGGAAACTGATAAGACAGACAACTTCCTTAGCAAGCAGAATAGGTGATATTATTTGAACCTTTTTATCCTCCTCCACTCCACATTTAGTGTAAGATATTCTGGTTTTTTGTTGAGTTGGTTCACATGTGAGAAAGAATCCCACATCACTAAGGTATGCATTGGAAAGCTGGCATATATATGGAGGACCTGAAATTCTAATAGCTTAAGCTTTTGGACTCAAATGTTGTCCGACATGTATGTATGAGCTCTTTTTGTGTGCTCCCTTAGGCTCCAAGTGTGGCTTATCTCCTCTATCATTGTCATTAAAAATTCAATGGGTTTGATTTCGATTTGGATTCCTTTATACCTTAATAAATCTTCCATTCACTTGGACATGATAGAGCGTCTGAAATTTTAATCTGCTATTCCCTTTATATATTAGACATTGCTTATAAAGTTTTCAAATTCAGCCTATTTTTAATCTGAGAGGATGGGATCTTTTAAAACAATTTCTATGAAGTGAAAGCATCTGCTTATCTCATAATTGGTACTTTAGTTAACTTCTTGGCATCTTTCTGCAGTTGTTGGTGTTTATTCTTACGTGTCTTAAATGCTCTTTCAGGATAGATTTCCATCTGGTACAGCTTTTCTTTGCCTGCATGCCTTCCTTGGGTACCTAAACTTACAAGTTTAACGTCTACACATTTTTTATTAGAATATCTGTTGGTTTACCGCTGGGCATCTAAAATAACCATTTTTATGTAACAGCTGTGTACTTGGTAGCACAATATGCACACTATGAAATGAGGAAAATGGAAGCGGTAACTAAAATATTTTCTTTTTTACTTATGTTAATTTCTGCTTTGAATATGTTTTCATGGTTATTTCATCCTCACTGTGTCAATTGCTATCTGTGAACTCACTTTCTTTAACCTACGACTGTTTCATTCACCTCAGGAGCTAGAGGAGAGAAAGAAGCAAGAAGAAGAAGCAAAAAGGAAGCAAGAAGAAGAGAAAAAGAAGCAAGAAGAAGAGGAGAAAGCTAATGAGACAGAACAAATTGCAACTGATTCAGAGCTTTTGGAGGTAAAAGTGAGACTAGGTAAATTAGAGGAGGCAGTAAAGGAAATTGTTGTTGAATCAAAGAAACAATCAGCAGGCAGCATAACCAAAAGTCAGCAAAATGTTAGTGAACTAGGTAAAGACAAAAGCACATCAGAGTCCAGCAGTTCCATGGAGCAAGACAAGGTTACTAAACAAAAATCCAAAACAGCATGCCGCGATCGAGGTAAAGTGGTTTCTGATGCTTTCCAAAAGGATCAGAAGGGTGAGAACCAGATTGGAGGACCTTCTCAAGATGCCAAAAGATGATGAAAGAGCTTTTCTTGTATAAGAACATAACTTTCATTGAATTGTTACGAGATTTGTTTTTTTAGCTGAAACAAACATTGCCCAATGATATTATGGGTGTTTGCCTCATCGCATTGGCAGAGATGACAAAGACAGGTTAACAGTTTGCATTGCTTGCAAGGGATGTAGATATGTGTAAATTGCATACTTCTCTCACCATAAGAAATCCCAGCTTCTGATAGGTAAGAAATATTTTATCACAAAGCTCTTCTGCTCCCCATCAGGGCCACTTATTTGAAAGTAGAACGTTTAAGCCATATTGCATGTTTTATTCTAATTTCTTCAAAAGTTTTTTTTGATTCAAACAATGAATTGGACACACTGTTTTCTGCGTCGTTCCTCTGATCCCTTTTATCTTTGTCTAGTGAAAACTGGGCACGTAAAACCTACAGTTCCATACACGCATATTACGGGAAAAAAAGAAGAGTTAGAAGTATTAAATATTAATAGATGTAATTATGTGTATTCTCCTGCAGAATAGCCAAAATCAGAGTCTCCTGGAGATTGTAAGATGAGTGGTTGCAGAGTAAGGCTGAGTGAGAATGTGCTTCTCTTGCCCCCTCTGTCCGTGCCTGCAAATGTATAAGGTTAGAGCACGAGGCTTTACTGTGTAGAAGCATGAGGATGTGAAGTTCAAAGGAGATCATGGTGTATTGGTTTATGTTCAAGTGCATATATTAGAGGCAGGGGAACGTTTAACATTGTACGACTTTAACTTTGATTTATTTATTGGTATAGCTTGTGAATATTTTTTTCTCATCATCCTGAAAGTGTGAGAGATTATTATTATTATTATTATTATTATTTTTTTTTTGTATTTCTTTTAGAAAAAATCAACCTTTAATTTTTATTTTGGTAAAATTCAAGTAAAAAGAAGAAAATATTTCTATTTGATCAAACTTACTAAAACAGTTTTGATGAAAAAAAATGTCGAGACAGAATGGAAAAAAATCTTAATTCCAAAACAGAGAATCATGAAAAAACGTTTTTGTGTTTTTGCCAAGATGAGAAAATTCTTTCTCTATCCCATATATTTATCTTTTAGTTTATTTGGGTAACTAGAAAAAAAATAAAAATAAAAAAGAAAAGCAATGCTTATTTGTCAAGATGTGATAGGTTCTGAACCCACAGTAAAACAATCCTTAAACCTCAGCCTCCACCGCTTAAACCCTAAAAAGAAAAATCCGTCCCTAAAGAAGAATCAGTGCTCAGCCTCAACCACTTAAACCCTAGCAAAAAATCCATCACTAATATAAGCAGCAGCAGTGCTCCATCATCAATGGCGTGGCTAATCCGACCCTTGAGAAAAACCCTTACTTCTCCTAGTCTTAAAGCACTACTTCCTCTTCATCAACACCCAAAACCCACCTCCCTTTTCACCTCCAGAAACTACATCTCCGACATGCGGAAGTCTGCATTTCAAGCCAACATTTTGAGACTCCTTCGTAAAGAAATTCAGTACGAGCACGAACGATGCCCTCCCAAACAGGTATTGTATTTGCTTTCTGTAAAAGAAAAAAAAAGAGTCTTGGATTAAAAATGGTCCATTACTTAATTTTGGTCTTGTTTCTTATTAAAAATTGTGCTTGGAAATTCAATAAACTTGATATTGAAAATGGGTTTGTCTTTCTATTAAAAGAAATTCCTGTAAAAGGTGGTTACTTTTAATTACCATTTTTTGTTGTATTACGTCTTAAAAATATTAATTTCTAAGAATATATCGAATAGGCTCTTAATCTGATTTCATTTGGAATTAAAATGTCATAGTTTGTTGAATTAAGAGCAAAAAATAGTTCACCAAAGAATTTACTTTTTGAGACCCTATTGAATTGCTTGGTTGTTGAAAGTATATAAATGATTGGATAATAATGGCTATGCTGTTTTCCACCTGAATGTTATAGTTCAGGAAAGCTGAACTAAATAACTCTTTCTCATTCTGAATTCCTACCGCTAAATTGCAGCCTGTCACCAGATTCAATTCTTTTACAATTGATGACCGAGCAGGAGAGCAATGGATTAGATTGAGAAGAAAATTTGGGGAGAAAGAAGATATTACAATTGAAGCAACATTGTTTGACGGGTCCCTTCCTGTTTCTAATCCTGGTAAAGTAGGGGATGATGTGCAGCTTCATATAACATTTATTGTCAATATCTCCAAAGGGGATGATAGTAATGTCTTGGAGATCATGTGTTCGGCTTGGCCAGATGCCTTAGAGATCCAAAAACTTTTTGTTCGTGGTAATAATAGGACACCAGATCAACCTTACTTTGGTCCCCAGTTCAAGTATGTTATTTTCTTTGTTTGCTTTATTTGCTTCATTAGATTGCTGAGAATCAACAGGAAAATAAGACTTAGTTTGTTTTAAAATTATTACGGTTGATTCAACAAAGTACCTTGCACAATCCTAATATGATTCAATCCTTTGCTTCATTTAGTTTGTTCAGGTTCCCCCTCCACCCCTGCCCCCCCCCCCCCCCCCCCACCAACACACCTTTTTTTTTTTTTTTAAGTTAAATCTTTAGATTATCAGGCATATGGCTAATAATCATCTTTCCTTTTGCATTGTTTCTCAGCATTTAGTGGACTTGTGTGTTATTGTCTTGTTTCTCACTTTCTCTGATGATGTCTTCATTGTGATTTAGGTTATCTAACTGCAAATTTGACCGGTCATTACAGGGAATTGGATGATGAACTGCAGGACTCACTTTATGAATTCTTGGAGGAAAGGAGTGTAAATGATGAACTCGCAGTTTTTTTGCATGAATACATGAAGATCAAAGATAAAACTGAGTTCATTAAATGGTTGGAAACTGTCAAATCTTATATTGGGAAGAAATAGAGATATGTTTTGCAGTGCTCATGCTGACTTCTTTCTGTTTTAGTTAACAAAAACATTGGTTGCTATTCCGATTTGCTTATAAATATTATGCCTACCTGCCTAGACTACTAGAGATTGCGTGTAAAGTTTTGATTGGAGTTGAAATTAGCTTCCTGTAATTCCAATGATGCTATCTGGTGAATATATTACAAAATATCAGGTCAAGTTTATAAAAGTAGTGGAAAGATGGTGGCCATTAGTTGTTGGTGTCATTTTCAAGTAGGATGAAATTACAGGTATAAGTTTTGATATTACAAGCATGAAATTAAAGATGCTCGATAAATCATGTAATTTTTGTTTATGTTCATATAGCAAGTGAGCCTGGATTTTTCAGCTTGATTTAGGTTTGGTTTTGTGAGTGCAACAAAGCTATACTTTGAATATTCTAATACTTGATTTGAGTTTAATCGGTATCTGATAACAATTATCCTAGGTGATTATAGGCCTAAGCTTATTTGCCACATTAGCCTGTACTGACATTAAGTATTCCTTTAGCATATGGACCAAGGTTGAATTTATCTCTGCTCATGCTAAGAGGATGGCCTAAAATTCAATGTATAGTTTCTGCTGTCCGTACATTCTCACAATGGAACAAGAAAGCTGTAATCTTTTCGACTGTACTTGGGATGTTGTTGGAACAGGGGAAAGGAGGCATTATTTCTAGAATGATTCACCACAAAAACAATTCCATCTTCAGGTTCTTCGGCATGTAATACTTCCCAGGGTGACCAAGCTCAGGAGCAGCCCATTCGAAGTACTTTCCAATCAGCATCATCATTCAACAACAATAATGAATAACCTATCAGCAAGTTATAATTTCAGAATCTGCTATCCATAACTTTGGTTGCAAGGTCCAATATTTGCCTCCTCGATGGGCATTGCACCGATTTACGGCTAGGTCAGCATTACTAATATAATTATTATACAAATAGTTAACTTTTAGGATAATCTTTCACTTGTATTCATATATGTACAATATATAATGGAGAATTATATCAATAGAAATCCTTTTTCCTTTGGATTGTTTTTAATTTTAAAATTTGATTCCAACACACCTACGACACTACCTTTAATGAAGGCAGGTGAGACATTAGGTCAAGACCAGTGTTACTATAAAAGCTACCAAGCATAAGTGTTGACCTCATGATCCTTATACCAAGAATATAAAGGCAAAAATGATAATATCACAAATTATTTTTGAATTATAGAAAATATTGAATGTAACATCTGAATTTAAAAAATTTTTAAAGTAATATTTGAATAATGAATATATTAAATAATTTGAAGTTTAAAAAATTATTTGTTAATTACGTGTTATCATTTAAAATTAATAATATTAAAATTAAATATTATATTAATTAATATTTTTATAATTAAAATGTTATATTAAAAATTTTAAAATTTACATATAACATTAAATAGTTTACTATAAAAAACGTTTGGTTGGCGGAATCAAATATTAATCCAAACTAAAATACTAAAAGGCCCAAACCCGGTAAAAACTTGCAAGATCTTGAGAAGGAAGACTTCTTAACTTCTTGCTTGAAATTTTCACCTAATCTCAGCAAATTGCTAGCTCCGCGTTTTTCGTGCATCACTTTCATTTTTAAAGTGTTTCTTAATTGAGAGGCAAATCAAAGGTTGCCAGTTTTTTAATGGTAGAAACAACAAGGATAAAGCCAGTCCAACACAAGAATTGACAGTCCATCTGATTTCTGCCACTCGGTTTGGGAAATGAGAACTTTCAATTTTCAAAGGTTGAAGACTTGAAATTGAACCTCCCACTGTCACTTTATCCAATCACATGCTAATGTGAGGTTTTCCATGATAATTGAACTGCCTTAACAGTGAGATTTTCTGTTACTTTACAATTTGATTCTGCGAAAATCATGTTTTGTAGAATAATAATGATTAACATGATCTAAATTGTACCCATCAAATTGATCCGGACCCACTTTTAATTAGACCCCATTCAGTAAGACCACTTGGGTAAGAAATCCAGGCAAATGAGATTTTACCCATAATTTAATATTGGGAAATGATGTGAGTGCATAGCTGAGGGTCACCATTTTGCCTTGCTTTTTTTCACATGGCTACACCCGCTATCCCATCTTTCATATTTGTTTTATTTTTTTTTTTTCTTTCTTTTCTCTAACCCAAATTTGATCTGAAGTCTAATCTCTCCAATAGAGATAGTCTATTTCTTCAACTGCAAGTGGGTCAAAAAATGTTGTCATTTGAGACAAATCACAACCATCCAATTTGTATACGCTTAGTGGACCATATGTGTTACACATAATAACAATCTGAAGTGACAACCAAAAGTAATCCCACACTTAATTTTTGTACTCGATGTTTGGACCATGTTTCCTAAAAAAATCAAAGACTTGATGGCGGATTGCATATTTCAATTTTCAATTATGGATGTGAACTTTTTTCTTCCTCTTCACTGTTTAATCTATTTGATTAAATGTCACGCTACCGAAATTATATGGATAATAGTACCAAGTGATAAAAAATTTTTGGATTTTAGTTCTTCATGCACTATAAATCAGAAACTCAAAACCTAGTTCAAATCCTAGTGTGAAAAGCAATCTTTAATGGCCGAAGTCCCTTTGACATTTAGCCTTCAAAACGAATACGACTACGATTATGTCCATTAAAGTGTATATATTTACTTGTTAACGAAGAACCATCAATATTGAAATAAATTGGATAAAAAAACTTAGTAAAATAAATTTAAATTTTAATTCATTTAATTTATATAATTACTTTTAAAAAGTGATATCTAATTTTGATATTTACATAAAAGAAAAAGAAAACTTAGTGAAATGGATTTGGCCAGCAGCAGTAAAGGCTACTTTGAAGTTCACACTAAGTTGTAGAATTGGGAAAGTTATTCCAACTTTACAATTCCAAATAGCAAATCTCTTGAAGTCTTCAGTCATCAAAATGCACTTACAAAAGATCCAACCAAAACTCAAAGGAAAAAGAAAAACTGTAGCAAAACAAGAAAAAATTAAGCAGAAATATTATGTCATTCAAGAAGAAAAGTAGATTACTTAGAGCTTCAAAGACAAGTCAAGCTTCAACTCATCCTGCTTAGTGTTGAAATGGTTAACACTATCCCACCAATATCCACGCATCCCCTCAGTGGATGGACCAAACTTTCGTACAATACTTTCGAATCTAGCGGCACCATTACTTGCTGATGATCCACCATTAATCCCCACATGAAAATTCTCCATTGAAAGATGTCCGGTTGCCGGTTTTTGATCGATAGGCCGTCTGGACCATCCATTATGCCCATAAATATGTGGTGGTGGAAGAAAAGATGGCTTGTTGATCATAGAGTGGACTTGAATTCCTAGTGATTTATTGGAAGAACCATACAAAGGAAGGGAAGCCATGCTAGAATATCGACTAGGATGTGTATTAGGGTGACCGAAAGCTACAACAGAGGTTGCACCAATCTTCTGCCCTCGTTTTGCTAGTGTTCTTTCTCGCTTATGTGCATTTTGGTGCCCCCCTAGAGCCTGTGAGCTATAGAATTTTCTTCGGCAATAGTTACATGAAAATACTCTAGGCTCAGTTTCATTACCTTGAGGAGTTTCCAAAGAATCTTGATCATCAGATGAATCAGTGATCTTGAAACAGTCGATGAGATCAAGTTCTGGCTTCAACTCTTGATTCGAATCCGAATCATCTTTACTGGAGAGGCTCAGATCCAGTACAAGATCATAGTTCACATCTTCCTGGTGTACATGGTCTTCCTCTTCTGGTTGCTTTCCTCCTTTCTGGCTATCCATTGAGGTTCTCAGGCTTGCAGCAGGGCCATTTGATACTGAGATGATGCTTGACGTTTCAGAGAGAGATGGCTCTGATGATTTTGGAGGCTCCATGTTTGTTTTGAGAGGTGACTATGATGTTTGAGAATTTACTCCTCGTTTGTTTGACGAGGAAGGAACGTTTAATAGAAAGAGAGATGAAATGTTGATGTATATATGGCAGTGAATGCATCTAGCGATCCAAAGCAGGAATTTATAAACGTACAACAGTTTTATAGTTACAAGGTCTTAATATTGTGAGACTTGGAGAGAGAAGAGAGAAAGGAGAGACAATAAACGAAAAAAGAAAGAAACACGGAAGAGGGGATACAGCGATGTGTGTTGTATCTTCTAATTATTATTATGTATAAGAGTTTGTTTATTTTAGGATAAATACGTATAAAATATGAAAATTATTATATTTCGCATTGATACATTAAATATAAAATGTATTTATTATTTTTATAAAATAAATATAAATTTTTATTAAAATTTTAAATCATGACACTTTTATATTTTATTTATCATTTTTTATTTTTAAAATTATCAAGTTTAGCTTTATCATTTTGATTTAAACTTAAGAGGAACCACCATGTTCATGTACTTCTTTTTTCTTGCAAATACCCAATAACGTAAGTGTAATGTGTTTGCTACTTTTTTCTTATCTTCCCACTCACGTACATTTCTTCTTTGAGATTTAGCTCTGTGGATTGTGAATATAATAAAAGAGTTTATATTTGATGTATTATTGTGCAAAGATTTTATGTCAATGAATAATAAAATATCACTTCATTAATAAATTAATATAAATTTTTACAAATAATTCAAATAAATATATAAAAATTTAATTTTTTATGAGATATTATAATTTATTGATAATATATAAAATCTATTAATTAAAAGTAAATCAATTATAACTTCCAACAAAAAAAAGTCCAAGATAAAAAGCAGCTAGCAGGAGCAAGGGCTGCTTTTATGGGATTCCAAAATTATATAGGTCTAGCAAGAATGGACTTATACTAGAACATGTGGTTTTCTAGCCCCAGGTTGGCTTTTTGACCAGTTGATTTTCATCTTCAAAAATCTTCACACCTTTTTTCTTCCTGTCCTTTGGCTTCTCATGCATCACAGTTATCCATTAAAGGAACGGTCTCTTGTCCAATTCATCTGATCAAATTTTATTAATGAGAGTTACTATACATCCGCACATAGAAACTCAATATACTTACTGAGGGACTTTGGAATATTTAAGGCATTGAGCAAGTTTTTTGACATAACTTTAGACTTTTTGTTATAGAAGTTGGGAACAATAGCTTCATCTTTATAATTTTAACAAAAATTAAACTTGAAATTTAATTCAGTTGCTTCATTAACTACAATTAAAAGATAGTATTTATCAGATTTAAGTTTCAAATTCCAACATCTGTAACATCTTCCATTATTTTTAGTCTATGGCCTCCTATTGTATACCAAAAGATTTCTTAATGAAAATCTCTCTTCCCTCTCATGTATAGTTATCAGGGCATGCAAAAAACATTATTTGATGCACCTGAGCTGGAGAAAAGTAAAAAACTATGACTAGTCGACAGATTGTATGGCCAATAATGAGAAACAAAAATGAAGTGCAAATCAGCTGTTGAATGTTGATTGAACTTGGGATATTTTCAGCAAAAAATGGGGTCGTTTATAAGCATTCTTACAGCTAAATGTCTTAAGGTGAACAGTTACAATTGCTCAATAATGATGCACCTAATGTACCAAAAAAAAAAAGCAACTTTTGTTATTAATTTATAAGTGCTAGCTACCTTATTATCTTAGGGTCTCATTTCAGAGTACTATATTATATTCCCCTATATGAAACCTTGAATTGTTTCCCTCCATATGCTAATAAGATTAGTTATTAGTATACTAATACATAATCAATCAATATGATCAACGTTAAAGCAGATTCGGATCTAACTAATGACAAATTTTATGTATTATTAATAATAACAACAACAATAATAAAATGTTTAAATACCTAATATGGTACTATACTTGGAGTGATCCTCGACAAGTGTGGTCATTAGGCTTATTGACATATATCCAATATTTTTTTGGAATCTACATGGATGATAATTGGGGGCAGCCGATATTAATTTAAAATGAATATTTTTTGATGGTTTACTAATAAACAAAGAAACCCTAAGTGATTAGAATCCAATTAGTTGCTAGAAAATTGAAACCCCATTGGTTATTTAGACCACTATTAGGAAGAATTGTTGTTAAAGTTCTTTCCCATGCTGAGGAAAAGAAAAGCTGGAAGTCTCTATCATATTTTTGGATGCTGACTCGAATTTTATCACTTTATTATTACATGATCTTATTTATAGGTACTGCCTGTTGGAACCAATAAGCCAAAGGCTCGGGACAAGGCTGAGTCAAAGAAGCCCAGGGAGAGCAGTTCTGGTTGGTTTTAAGAATGTCACTTGTATGTCACATGTCCTCTTAAGAAAGTCACTTGCGCACCACTTATCCTGACTGAATACACCACTTATCTTAATTAAGCAGACATGCTCTAAACTTTACCCATGTCATGCACAGGATTTATAAAAGCCTTCAGGTAAGACGCTGGAAGGTAAAATCATCTCCATTCTAAGCATTTCAAGCTAATTTCCAGCTTATTTGGGTATCGGGGTGCTGCCCGAAATTCTAATTCCGATGCTTCTTTTATCTTTCTTTCTTCTTTATCAGGTCAGACATGCCCTTCAATCAAGCCACGTGCAGCCTCCACTTTACTGACCCACCAAACACTGGAAACTCTGTTGAAATTTTGGTTGATGATAGATAATCGGTGAATATATTTTTTTCCTCAGTGAAGTGGCATAAAATTGTAAACTTTGATAAAGTACCTGAAGTTGACATTACAACTTGAGTGAGAGCTCAGAAATTTTTTCAGGAATTCTGCATTGACATGTATGTAATTTATCATTCAATAAATAAATAAACATTTCAGTTTCATGTTATGGCAGTGAATGGTCAACTTTTCTTTTTAGTTAAAAAAGTTCATCCTACATCTTCAAGTATAGCTACTTGTCACAATTAATTAATTGAATCCTTTTAATATTTTGTAATTAGCTTAATTTGAAGGTTTTTTTTTTTTTTAAATTACAAATATAAGAAAAGTTGAACTTGCATTAAATTATTATATTCATATATAATGAATCACTGAATAATTAATTAACAAATTAAAATATAATTAAATAATCAAATTCACTTATAGTAAATCTTAAGCCTAAGGTAAAATCTCATAATTTTAAAATTTCTCCTTTATTACTAAATTAAAGCTTCATTAGCAATTTGAAATTATTTCTAAATACAAATTAGTTTAGCTACGCAAATTTTTTTTTTCAATCAAAATAAATTTTGTTAAAAACCCAAAGAAGATAAAGTTAGCACAAGACTAACAATGGCAAAGAGTTGAAACACAGTTCTATTACAAGTATACAGAAATTTAGATCATAACCAACTTCTAAAATCACCTCAAAACCAACATTCAAAACTCAAAACCTAAGAGATTGGACAAATCTAGTAAATAAATAATTAATCTTAAATCCACCGAAATCAATAAAATGAGAAGTTTCCAATAAAACAAAAGACCATGCCTTCTATGCCACCTTGGCTTCAGGCATATTTTCTTAAATCAAATTTGTAAAGATCACAATTAAAAATCAAGGACTTTTTTTTATTTATAACAGAGACAGCAACTTGAAATAAAAAAAAATATTAAAATTTGAATTTTTAAATACGTTGGATATCATTTAAGTAATTATTAAAATCAACTAAATTAAATTTTAAATTTCTTTATCTTTTTTTCCCACTAACAACGGGGGACTGTATTGTTAACGCACGTGAACATTAATAGCATGATAACCTACATGATTTAGATGATATGAATGATTGAATTAGAAATGTTAGGTAAGGTTGCAACATTTGAAAAGATGGCAAGAATGAAAGTTTCTCCTGCAATCACATCATTTATATATATACTCGCCAAGTAAAACTGTAAGACTATATATTTCTAATCATCTATATATTCTATAATACTACAAAAAATGATAGTTTTACTACTTCCAAGCGAACTTTCTCCAAGGAAATATCCTATTGTCTCTCCCAATTTTCTTAGAGAATAATCATTTGATCCTAGTGATAGATAAGTAAGAAGTATCTTTTAAGTTTTATTACACTTATCTATTCTTCTTCCTAGTTTTTCCTATTGTTTTCCCCTTTGCTCTTTTTCATGAGAAAAGAAAGTGACAGGAAAAGGGTCGACACTAGTGTCGGCATCACAGAATTAATTGGCGAATAAGATAGATGAAAGAAAAAAAAACCTGGAAATTCTACTAATCTTAACTGTTGTAATAAAAAAAAAAAAAAAAGCACCCAAAGCCATCCAATTCGAAATGTTACTTTCTTCACATATAGATTTGAACCTTGATGGGGAAAAAGTGACGAGTCACATCAGTTGTTTAGCATTAGGTTGAAGTGCAATTAAGTTACTTCCTTTTTGGTTGTTTTAATTGCAATATATATCAACATTAAATATATATTTGCTTTTATTAAAGATGGCTTTCAATATTAAAGACCAAATAGATTGCATACCATTAAGAGATACTTACTCAAGCCATAAAGAATTTATTACTTCAATTCAAATATGTTGAGAAGTTATAATAAAATAATTTTCATGAATTTATTAAATTATAAATCTCCTTGAATCAACTCAAAAAAAAAAAAAAATACAAAACAAATCCCAAAAACCCTTGTCACTTAAAAAAAAAGAGAGCACACCTTTTCTTCTGAAGGTCTCATCTGCTGGTACACACTGATGGTAATTAATTATAAACCCTAGCTCGCTAGGTGTAATCTTTTACTGGAAAAACACTTAAAGTAAGAAACTTGAAGTAGAAGAAACTAACCCCCTAAATTTAGAAAAACATAAGATGTATCCTTAATGAAAGAAATAGTAAATAATGAGTTATATTTAGTAAATTGTCAATTAGAAATGTTCATGAGCTGGAATAGTCCGAGCCAAACCTAATTGATACCTATAAAAATTTGTCTAAAATTATGCTTAAGCTGTTATTAAAATTTGTTTAGATCCATATATTCGTATTAAAATATTAAAAATTGTCTATGTTAAGATTAATTTAATATTTTTAAAAATATTATTAAAATTCAAGTTTAGTAAAAAATTATTAATCACAAAATACTTTGAACCAAATCCAAATCTGAAAAATTTTATTCAAAACTAAATTCAAGTAGGTTAGGCTTGTGGATCGCTTGACTAATGGATAGGTTTACCATGAACATATAAATTCTATATACTTTTCTTTTATATGATTTTATAGATGCACTAGCTACTATTTTTAATTACTTCTTGGCGCTTCGTTAATGAGAAAATTTTAAAATAACCATATATTTAATTAATTCAACTTATGAGTATTTTTCTTTAAAAAATTATGAATATTTATTTTAAAAAACTTAAAACTTTTAATCTATTTATTAATGAGGTGATAAAATGCAATTTATTAGTAGTATGTGTAATTTTGATGTTGATGACTACGTTACCAATAAATTAAAGGTTTTTTTTTTTTTTTTCCAACGAATTTACTGTCTGTCATCATTAACATTATTATTTAGGAAAAATAAATTCTAGGTTTATTAATAACTCATGGGTTAAGTTTTAATTCTTTATAACTTATCGTGTGCTAAAGTTTGAACATATAATTAAGTGTATTCAAAACATATAAAGTTTTAATCAAATTAAAAAAATCAGGACGTCAGGCAGACATGCAAGTAGCCATTCTCCAGCTTTCATCCAATTGACAGCCCTGAATCCGATATCGGACAGGAAAAGCTTGTATAATATGTATGTGTCATAAATTTATATAATTAAATATTCATAAAAAATTATTTCAACATGGCTAATTCTTATCTGCATCCAATTTTATTATTAGTACCTTTAATGTGTAGTAATTGCAAGTCCCACCATCAAGTCTCGAGAATATTTAAAATTAGATTCTCTAAATCTTCTAATTACATCTTAATTATGTGTTCCCCATCATTTGGACCGACTTCTTGTTAAGTATTGATTTCATATAAAAACAAAATCAATGTTAGAGTTTCATTAATCTTTAATTAGATGCAAAAAAGGTTAATTTCTTTATATATATATATATAAACTTGATCAGGTCGGGCTTAAATAGTATATTAATAAGTTTTAAATTTGTTCAGATTTGATCTAATCAAAATTATGAATCTTATTTATTATCTAAACTCAGCATTTTTAAAAAGAAAAATACTCTCTGATTACCATTTTCATCATCCTATTAATTTGAATAATTTGATGGAATAGTGTAAAAAATATTTATTTCTAATTAAAATTTTATTTTAGTTTATAAAATTGATGTTTCAAAAATTTTAAAGTAAAAAAAAAAAACAAATAATAGTAAATGTGAATTCTAAAATATGAAAAATATTTTTGATTAATTATATAGTATCCCTAATTGAATTTAGATTTGAGAAACCATATCCAATACCTTACAAATAGCCCAATTAGTAAATAGATCTAATGTGTAAGATTACTCTCGCTCTCTCTATATATATATTGTCATAATGATTTTTTGTTTGAGGGACTCGATCACTAGATTTGGTAAAAATTTTCAAAGTTGGCCACCTAAAAATATAATCTTTTATTAAAAATCTTAAAATTTATTAAGATTTATTAAAAGACATTTTGTTATCAATCAAGCTTTGCACCTTACGTTTAAAAGCTATATAATTTTTTAGAAAGTTGCCTTAAATCCCATAATGATAGTCATAAGAAGATTCAAGATCATACCACTTAGGGTATAGAGGTTTTAAAGGCTCTATAGGTTATCGGGCCACTAAGTGTTTCTAGAATAACTAAAGGAACAGTTCTGTGTAAGTTATAGGAATTGGATCAAATCATTGTTGCTCTTAATTATTTCATAGTTTCCTTCGATTAAAGTTTATAGTGTTTGACTATAGAAAAGGTCGTGGTGGAGGTGCTTGGGGATGAAAATTAGTTTGAAAGGTAGGTATCTAAATTTGCACTGGTTGGTAATGGTATAGGTTTTGGGAAATGTTGGAAATGGTTGGGTAGGAAGGTTGATATGTGGGATATGAGTGGCATGGAGTAAAAGGTCTTGGTTTTGGTTTTTTATTGGTGATAGCTTGTAGTTTTGTTTTTTTCTTCTTGGTTAGTCCTTCTTTCTTTAATCCAAAAATATCACCCCATTTGATCTTTCCATTCTTAATGGCATTTTCTATTATTTCTCCCATAATCACTATATCAACTAAGTTTTTCATCCATGTCCAATATGTCATCACAATATAGGGTTCAAAAGGTATTGATGAATAGAATAGTTGTTTATTTCTTGGTGAAAGAAGGTTGAACTTGGGTGGCAACATCTCATCATCTCTAGGCGTATTCTTTAAAATTTTCGTTAGTCTTCTTTTTTATGTTATGAAAGGACAATATATCTAGAGCCATATCTGTGACATGCCTGTGTTGAGTAATAAATACTTTGACTATATCTTTCCATGAATGAATATGACTCTTGTCTAATTGAATATACCATCTGACAGTTGATCCGGTAAGATTATCCTAAAAATAATGGATAAACAACTTGTCATTGTCATATACCAAATCATTTTTTGACAAAACATGGTGATATGTGCCAAGGGATATTTGGTTCTCCATCATATTTTTTCAAATTATGGTACCTTAAACTTTGATGGGATTACTAGATCTAGAACCAAACTGAGTTCACTTGCATCAATTATGTCAAAAATGTTAACCCCTTCAATAGCTTCCAGCCTTTCTTCCGAGAGATCTAATTTTTGCTATGACTTTATATTCTCAGATTGTTCTAACATGCCTTTTTTTAATGTCTCATATTCTCTTGGATCATCTAAATCTGAGACTAGAATGGATCAACATGACTTGCCCCAATCTTTAAACCAATATGTCTTTAACTTTGTGGTTGAACCATGAAAGGAGGTAAATTAAACTGAGCATGTGGTTGCCTTTTAGGTTATGTTATTTGTGGATGCATTTGATGAGAGGTTTAAGCATAGGATGGAGTGAACCCTGGTGAATACAATGGATCTTCTCTATCATTGGTGTTTTTTTAAGCTTGGGGCTCTTTCTTGGTGGTCACTCCTTCGGCTACCCCTTTATCGTTGGTCAATTTCCTTCTCATCTCCATCATTATAGCCATTTCTTTTTAAGTTTCTTCTTAAGACCTATTCATTTGTTTAATCAACTCCTATTGAGACCTAATCATCTATTCTTGCATCTTAAATTGAGCTTTCTCCATCATTTTAATTCCAAATGCTTGCTTGTTTTCCATTATTCTAACTTGTAAGAGAGTGTTGTAACGATGACAAGTAGTTTGATTTATGTTTTTCAACGGCTTAACAATCTTTACACCTGATCGAGTTAAGAGAAACTCTTTAAGATTTATTTTTTGAGGCCTTTTTTTTTAGTTATGATGCATTTAAAAAAAATTAACATTGAATGAAACACATGTATGATGCATGAATGTATGAATGTAAAGGATGTGCTTATTATGTATCCAATATTTGTAAAAGATTTTAAGTCTAAGCTTGAACCACCACATCATAATATCTCATTATTCAAATTATAATATTACAACTTTGAGTTTGCCATACTATCTTATTGAATACTTTTTACATTCAAATTATAATATTAAAAGACGTGCCCTACATGCTTGTACTATTTGTAAATGCTATTTAGAAAATTAGTCAAGTGTTGGTTTTGTTGTCCTAGAAAATTAGCCATGTTTCTTGCTTTGAAGTTGACTTCTCTTATTTTATTTTTTTAGATCGATGGCTTGGGATTCCTTCAGCAGACATTCTTTCTTTCAGTACTGGGCTTTTTTGGCTCTAAGTTCGAATTGATCTCGTTCTTCTTCAAGACTTGAATGGCTTAATGTTGATAGTGTATTTGCTATTACAAGTCATCCATGAAACGTTGTAATATCTTTTTTCTTCCACAGACTGGCTAAACTCTTATTCCTTAGACAACAAATTGAACTGAAGCTATTCTATATTCTTTTTGAATTCTTTAAGCTCAATGGTCATTGAAATGACAAACTTATGCAAGCTTTCAAACATCTTTCTTGTTCTCTTTTAAGCCTTTGAAATTTTGCTTCATTATCCTTAGTCTTATTTTTCTACTTATTAACTCATGCTGAAGCCTCTTTTTTTAAGCTCTTATATTTTTTTCTCTTTTTCAAATTTGTGCTTCATAATCTTCATGTCTTTAGGGATCTCTTCACATTAGGCATCTTCTTGGTGGCACGATCTCTGTTTTTTAGGTCCAACTTTGCTTGTGATGCATTGACTCCTCAATATCAGATATTCAAGTGTGGCTTTATTTGTATACCTCTCACGATCCACTATCTAGGTTTATTTCCATTCTTTTATAATCTCTTTTACCTTTCCTTGAAATCTTGGTTCTCGAAAGAGAATTTAATTCTTGAAAGACATGACCTATCAAAATGAATTGCTCTGATCCTAATTGTCAATGAACCATTGTCGGAGCATAGCTTGAACCTCTCTATGGCCTAAAAGTGGAAACCACTACTTGTCACCACACTTGTATAATATGGCTTATCGTGGCATTCATGGAGCCCTCCATATAACTTAAGTACTAGTAAGATTTTACAAAATTGATGCCCATTCTTCTTAGACTTTGATTCTGGCCAGTCAACATTACAAAATTCTTCAATTAGCCTATTTCTATTACTATAAGTAGGACAAAATTTACCTACAAGATGCTAAAAATGACTTTTTGCCCAAATCTAAAAGAATTGTACATACCTTATGATATGTCCTCCTCGTCTTCGATAGTGATTCAATGATCTAAAAGTTTTACCAATATAGAAGGAACATGATTGATTTTGTTGTCCATTTGTTCAAAAAAATCAATGACTGATACTTCAATGTACCTAAGACCTTTGGAAAAATGATCAAGCCATAGATTGCCAAAGCTATCATTCTTATGCCTCGTTCATCCTTTAAGTGTTTGACAATGTAATCACACAAGATTTCCCATAGGATGCAATCATTTTTACCTTTTGTTTGGATAAATGAGCTCACATTTTGAGTGGAAACCTACATCATACAAGTAAGTTTCTTTTGAGATTCAAGTTTTTGACCTCACCAATAGATTTTATCTAGATTGGAAAGATGTAAATACAATAATATAGTATACTCTTCGATCGTAAGGGTCATATCTATCTCGTTGAATATGAAACATCTATAAGTAAGGTCTCAAAATTGAACTAGAGCTTTTATCAATTGATTTTCTATAGGTACCTCAATAAGTGAAGTAATATGACCATGTTTTTCTTTGAAAGCCATTTTTCTAGGGGTTGTTATATGGTGTTGATCTCAACCAACTCAGACATGTGGTTTTGTGGAAGCCCAGTTTGATTTTTTCAAGCAAAGTTTCCTATTTAGATTCTTTCAGACAGTTTCTCATTTTGCTTTGGGTTTTTAACGATATGGTTATCACTGCATTAGTTTTTTTCACATATGATATGCTTCAAAGCTGAGAATATCATGATGGTGTTTTCAGAGCAAAACTGAAAATCTTCTAACTGATATTGGCACATTGACAAGCACATCCCATATGCAAGGGTTTATGATGATGCATGATCATGAAACAAAAGAAAAGCAAAACAAATTAGGGTTAGTAATTGTATTAAAATGAATATTCCCTTATGCATCCTAATTTAAGTATAATCTATAAAAATTGTATGACTCTATCTAAGGTTGGTTTCTTAAATTTTACTATATGTAGGGTTTGGTATTTAACACAGGCTAAAAAGGTTCCCAAATTAATCCTCAATGTCATCCACTTTGGATTAATAAGGCCCCCAATCCTCACCCATAATGGCTACCGACAAAAAGGGTTCAACTTGAGTGGAAGTATTTTGCTAGCCCAAGTGGAGGCATTATAACCTTACAAAAGTGTAGGTACTCTACTCCTTTCTAAAAAGAGATAGATTTGGAGTCTGAGTATACAACTTGTTCATGAATGCAAATGTGCACATGTGTGAGGGAACGTAATAATTATTAATCAAAATAATTTTTAATCTTGTTTTTACTATAAAATGAGATAAGAAATTAAAATTAAATATTGAAAAGACCATAAAATCAAAACTTGGATGACACATGCTTAATTTTTGGCTTGACTCTCTAGCGTTCGTAGTGGAGTTGCCAAGTTGTCATAATGATTTTTTGTCTGGGAGGACTCGATCGCTAAACTTAATAAATATTTTCAGAGTTGCTACCAATCCTTTTTTTTGTAAAGTGTAACTAGCCACCCAAAAAGATCATATTTTAATAAGAACCTTAAAATTGATTAAGATTTATTAAAAGATATTTTGGCCTGTGAAATCAGGTTAAGTCTGGGAGTACATTACAAATAAGGAATGTATTAGCACCTTCACATTGTTCGTTCAAAGAATGGTACAAATTAAACATATGTTATCCTTTAATATTAATGATATAGTCTTTTAAAATATTTAAAGTTAACTCTTTTAAAAATTTCTTTATGCTAAATATTTTATTTTAAAAAATTATTATTTTTTTTACAAAATATAAATTCTCCAACACTTTAGCGAAATTTATAGAAAATATTTTTTATTTAACAAAATTTTGAAAAAATTCACTATTTACAAAATTCTTGAAATTTTTTCATAAGATATTTTATTTATTTATTAAAACTAATTTTAGGACTATTTCAACTCTTTAGCGAAATCTCAATATTTTATTAAACTGATTTTAGAATTAGTTTCACTTTTCGGTGTAATCCTAAAATTTTAAACAGATTTTAGGATCATCTTAACTTTTTAATGAGATCCTAAAACTTTTTTATGTTTTTATGATAATTAAAAAAAAAATAGATTTTCCAATTTTCTTAAAATTGTTATCTGAGAAATTTAATTAAACAATTGATTTTTTTGTTATTTATTTATTACTATTTATTATTCATTATTTTTCATCATTTTATTTATTTAAATAAATCTTTTTTTAGAAAAAAAAATCTTTTTGGATTATCCCAATTTTTTGGTAAAATTCTCTTTGTAGTACTTAAGAAATTTATTTAAACAAATACTTCTATTATTTTTTATTGTTTTTTCTATTGAAATAAATTTTATTTTAGTAAAAACTAATTTTTAGATTATTCCAACTCATCGACAAAATTTTAAAATAATTTTTTCTTGCATTAATTAAAAAAATTGAACTCTTTTAATTTTGTTTAAATATTGTATTTTTAAAAGATTTATTTAAATAAATAATGTTATTAGTATTATTTCTATATTTTTTGGCAAAAATAATTTTTTAAATTATGCCAACCTTTTGGTGAAATTTAAGAAATATTTTTACTTGTTAAATTATGAAAAAATAAAGCTTTTTTCACTTTTCCTTAATATTATTATTATTTTGTTTATCTTTTTATTTTAAATTAAAAGCTTAGTATTTATTTTTTTATTATTACTAATAATTATTTATTTTTTGTTAAAAAATATATAAATATATAAATATTATAAATCATAAATTGTAAAAAATCTTAAACAAATAACAAACGTAAAATAAAATAAAATCAAAATGAAATTAAAAAATAAAAATGAAATGGAAAAAGAAAAACTTACATATGGGTCAGATTTGTAAGTGGGTTATACATGGATCTTATATACGAGTTGGGTGTAGGTTAGCACCTCAAAATGACACCGTTTCGACAGGCCTATATAAGGCCTTTATCTATTTTTTTTCCTTTTCCCTTTTGTCTAAAAATCTAGAGCCTCTCTTTCTAAAAATATCTATGCTCTGTCGGCCACCGTAGCTACCTAGTTTTTGATTGGTTACCACCATGCTGTGGTTGAAAAATTCAACTGGCACTAAAAAACTAAAAACTTTCCCAGATTCTTTCCTAATTCCTAGATTTCGATGATAAAAAAATTCAATCAATCACTAAAAAATTCAAGTTTTTCTAGATTTTTGTGATCGTAAAAAATTTCCAAAAAATCCGAAGTTAACCTTTTTTTTTTTTTTTGTCTCCTAAACATTCTTCCCAAATTAATTTCTTAGAAAAAATTTTCAAACCCTTAGATCAAAGAAAATATTCTCATTTTTTTGTGTTTTGGAATTTTTTTTATGTTGATGATTCCTCATTTGGAAGGACTATGGTTTTTTTTTATGCTTGTGTGTTTTTTTTTTGAATGGCTATGACCCTATATCTACCCAAAAAAAATTATTCTTTGTTTTTTTTTTTTGGCAATATTCTCCCTTGGTTCTTTTCTTAGGCTCATCTGTGTTTTTGCTTGCAGAAATTGGCTCTATTTGTAGAGCCATTTGAAGATCAAATTCCAATTTTTTGGGATTTGAAGGTGAGAAAAACTTGTACTTGATTAGGAGAAAATGGTGGCATCGGTGACTTTCTCAACCCTAAATCCAACCTTTGAAATTTTTACCCCAGAGTTTGATAGTGCATTTAATGCACCAAAGACTCTAACAAAACCAGAGAAGAAAACCACAAGAAAGTATAATAAAAATAATATATATAATAAAGCTAAAATTAAAGTCAAATAAATAAAAAGAAACAAAATTAAATTTGGGCTGAAATTTAATTAGGCCTCAATAAGAAATCAAACAACTTATCAAAGTAAAATTAAGAAACTCGATTTCCCGAGAAAAACAGGTGTCTACATATATATATATATATGCAATATACTACAACAAATATGATTTTTATATTAATGTTTTTACTAATAACAAATTATAACACTTTGATTAGTCTAACTCAATATTCAATGTGGCCAATGAGATTTTGGTTTAGTAGCAAGAAAAAAGTTTTATAATTTTAAGGTCCTAAGTTTAAGTTCCATTACGTGTGTATTTGGTTCAACTCTATGTTGAATTTGTCTAATTATGTTCTAATTTGTTAGTTTATTATTTAGTGATTTTTTACATATGAATGTAATACTTGATTATAATTGTAACTTCTCCTATACTTGTAATTTAATAAAAAAAAATTCAATATTCAATGTAATTATTGATTAAATAAAAAATATTTTGAAGAAATTTGTTAGAATACTTTAACTATATTTAGATGGAATTTAGATTTTTTTTGTGTCCACTTATAATACATATAAAAAAAAATCAATGAATTTATCAATTTTATTGATAGAAATGGTATTTAGGAAAAAATTTGGGATGTTCAGAGAATTTTTTTTAAAATTTTAAAATTTTTCATTTTTAGAGGTATCCAAAAGAAAATTTTAGAAAGATCAAGAAAATTTTTTTTATATTTATTTTTCTTCCATTAGGGGTGTCATGAACATTCTAGGTGTTCATTTAAATATTTTGTTTTTGTTAAAGATGAAAGAACACTTGTAATTTATTTTGTTAAATATTTAATAATTTGATTTGAAATTTGTCACATTTTTCATATTTTAAAGATCTTTAGAGAATGTTTAGGCAAATTTCGAACCTGTTGGTTAGTTTGGTTTGAATTAATTCCAAGTAAAAACTATTGCATTTATTTTGGGTTGGGATAAATTGCTCTCATCATCCTTGATAGTTGTCCCAAATACGAATGGTTTCATTTCAAATAGTCAGTTTTAATTTATTTGCCATCGAATCCTTCCACAAGCGTTTTTTGTTAAAATCGAATAACATTTACGCTACCTATTTTAGCAGCTGTAGAACAATCACAAATTGAATGGTAAATTGCACCTACAATTCCTAAACTTTGAATCAAATTTTATTTTGATCCATAATTTTTAAAAGAGTAAATTACATAAAACTATCTCATGATTAGAGGCAGATTGAAAATATCCTTTGAGATTTTAAAATCGACAATTAATTACCTTATGATTTATTTTATTATTATTTTATCTAAAATTGCTGCTTTTTATTTTATTTTTTTATTATTCTTCAACAATTTACTCTTTTTCTTTCTAAAACAAAAAAATTTTCATTTTTTTCAACAATTTACTCATTCTCTCTAAAAGACCAGAGAAATACTAAATCCAAAGAAATATAATCTCAACCATTCAATCAATAATCTAGATGAACTTTCCATATCAATTTCTTAAGCTTTTCTATATCAACCATTCAATCATTAATCTAGATGAATTCCATTTATATTCTTATTATTGAAAATTTTCTAAGTTATTCTCGATACTTTTGATATAACTTAAAAAATCTCTTCACTTGAAGAGTATTCAAAGAAATTACTTATTTCCTTGAAAAGGCTTCATCATTGGATTTATTTTAACATTTTCGAAGCAAAGTAGATCATAATTCTCTTATACCAACACTTTTGGTATGATTCTAAAATTTTGGAGGAAAATCAACACTTGTGATTTCCTCTTAATTTCATCATCAATGAGAATTTTAATATACTTTGAAATGTTTATTTATTTTTTATTTTATTATTGAGGCAAGTGAAAATTTTATTGGTTAAATTCCAAAAATATTTCCAACACTTTTGGATTATTTTGAGAAAATCTTTTGGTTAGGAATCTCGATAAAATCAACACTTGTGACTTTATTTTTTATTCCATTAATAATATTTTTTATGTTTAAAAAAATTTAAAAATATTTCTAACATTTTTAGAATATTTTAGGAAATTTATTTGTGAATACTTTTAGTAAAATCACCACTTGTGATTTTATTATAATGGTTAAAAAAATTTTGATAAAAGTTTTATTAGAAAAATTCTCAAAATATTCGCAATACTTTTGGTAACATTTTTTGAGATAATTTCTTGATTCTAGATTATTAGTAAAATCACCACTTGTGATTTTGCTTACTGTTATTTTTATTTATTGTTGTTTACTTTTTATTCATAAGTTTTATTTTTATTATTTCATTTTTATTTTTAATTTCTTGTTTTAAAAGTGTTTAAGAAAGTAGATATTTCTCCAAGTTATTTTTTAAAAATTATCTTTACTAAATTTCAACTAAAAGTTATTTTATTTTACCTAAGTCTTTTTTAACATTTATGTTATTCTCACACCAAAAGTTCATGTAAAAATAAAAATATCACTGAAATCAAAGAGAAAATAATAGAAATATAAAAGAAATTGAGAACATAAATGAAAAAAATAGAAAATTTATGATGGAAAAACTGAAATGCTCCTAGTCAACTTTGGTCAATGGTTAAGAGGCGGTCTGGTTGGTTCAGCATGTTTCAAACAATTCGGAGTGGTCTGGAGCGGTTCAGAGTGATTTGTTACGGTCCAAGGTGGTCCAATGCAGTCTACAATAGTTTAACCTAGTCTAACCCTATTCAATCAGTTTGGCACAAAGGGGAACGTGATTGTGCAGATTCTAGGTCAGATTTTAGGTCAACGCGTAGATCTTTAGCCTAAACAACATCGTTTTAATTTTTTTTTAGCTATAAAAACATAAAATTTTTTATTTTATTTTTCATTCCTCTCTCTCTTTACTATTCGTCTCCCTCTCAAACATTCTCTCTTTCTTTATAAGAATACCTATAATCCAACAGCTTTTTGCTGTTGTTGCTACCAGTGCCCTATTGGCCGCCATCACTGGTTGTCAAAAAAATTCCAAAAATTTCTTGTTGACTCTTTTCGACCTCTTAAATATAGATCTAGCATTCGTTTTACAAGAAAAAAAAAGGCCTATAACAACATAGATCTGGGCTTGAAGTTGTGGCCAAATATATATATTTTGGTTTTTTTTTTGGCATTGTGGTTACTATTCCAAGGATAATGGTTTTTTTATTGTTGTGTGTTTAGTTTTTTTTTGTGTTTTTGCAAGCTTTATTTTTTTTACGAAAACTTTTTTTTTTAGGGTTTTTTCCCTGCCCTAGTTTGTCCCTTTTGTTCTTGGAAGGAAGCTCTATTTCTAGAGCCAATAATACACCCTAAATTTCTAATTTTCTAAGATTTTGGTGGAAATTTCAAACCCAAAGTTAGGTTGATTGTCAGGCAATGGTGTATTTGGTGATGACCGATAGAAAATTTAGACTTGAATGGGTTGCTAATAGGTGGTGCATGTTGTTTATTTAATGCACAGAAAACTTCAGCTAATAGACCAGAGAAAAAAAAGGAACCAGAAAATAATAATAATAATAATAATAATAATAATAATAATAACACTAATAAAATTGTTTGGGTTAAAACTCAATCAATCATCTTATTTCTCTACTTATGATTCAATCCTCATCACTTTTAATTTTTAAACTTATGATTAAGTTCCAATCACTTTTACTTTATGACTTTTGGTTCAGTCTCTGCCATCTTTATTTTTTGACTTGCGGTTCAGTCTCAGTTGTCTTTGTATTCAGACTAATAGTTCAATCTTAGTCATCTTTATTTTCTAATTTGTGATTTTTTTAGTCATATTTATTTTCTAAGTTACGATTTTATCTCATTTATTTTTATTTTCAATTTATGGTTTAGTCCAAATCATTTCCAATTTTGGACACCTTTAAAAAAAAAAAAAATAAAAAACAAAAAACCAAAATCTTCTAAGCCTTAGTTTTGGACAAAATTAATGTATTCATCTTTGCATCATTTTTAATTCTCAAAACTATGCAAAAAAAGAGTAACTGTAGATACCTAATTTTATCTGGGCACATTAAAGAAATAACTATAGACACCTAATTTTATTTGGTTACATTCTAACCAGTTGTGATGATTAAAAGTCGAGCCCAGTTCATAACCAAAATGCCTCGTGGTCCAACATGGTGAAATGTGTTCAACATGATAAAAAAATGGTCAAACTAGGCCAAATTTGGTCAAACTCAAGTCAACCCTTAGAATTTACAATTGAATGAGACTATTAAGAATTGAGATTAATAAATTTGTCATTTGGATTTTTGAAAATTTTAATTGCACCTCATAAGAGTAAATTACTAGAATGCCATTTAAGGGTATTTTCATACTTTAACATTTTTTAGGTCAATTTTTCATGAAACACTCCTGATAATGTTTTAATATTATTCCATGAATTTGTACATTGAAAACCTTGATTGCACTTTAGAAAAGTTGACATTACTAAAATGCCCTTTAGGGTTATTTTTATAATTTGACCTTCTTAAGGTTGACTTTTCGTGAAAAGCTCCAAATTATGTTTTAATGCCATTCCATGAACTTTGATGCACTAAAAACCTTGATTGCACCACAAAAATGGTGAAATTATCAAAATGCTCTTTAGAGGTATTTTCGTAATTTTATCTTCTTGAGGTCAGTTTTTTGAAAAAAGCTCTAGATCTTGTTTTAATATTATTCCATGAATTTTGATGCATTGAAAACATTGATTGCACATCTAAAAGGGTGAAATTACCACAATGCCTTTAAGGGTAATTTTGTAATTTGGTTGTTCCTAGTTCGATTTTTCGTGGAAAGCTCTAAATCATAGTTTAATAATTTTTTTTATGAATTTTGGTTCATTAAAATCGTGAAGATAAAAATTGGATCATAGGATTTTAGGAAAAATCATGAAAAAAAGCTTAAAAACACTAATAAGAGCAAAATGGTCTTTTTCATTAAGATAGTTGCATTAGAGGCCAAAATAGGTGTTTTATTTTTTTTAGGATCATTGATCTGAAAAGGTTTAGGTCCAATGGTCCACATTATAAGCTTGGCCACTAAGTTTAGTGAAAAAGGACAAATGATTTTACTCAATTGGATGAGATCCAATATAATGGCCATTAGTAGGCTTTTTTTTTCTAGCTTTCAATCAAAATTAAGGCAGTGTTGGTCAGTAGAATAGAGTGGGAGAAGGAAAAAAAACCAAAAAAAAGAAAAGGAGAAAAAGGTGAAAGGAGGGAGCTTTAGAAAATGTAACTCTTTTATGATCTTATTCATCATTTTTCCTTGATGCTTTTCATGAATGAGGTTATAAGACCTTAATTTCCTTCTTTATTTTGGGTGATTTTTGATTAGTGAAAACTTTTGAAGCATGAAGTAGATCTTTTCTAGAGTTTTTTTTTTTTAACTTGTAAGGAAGTCTTTTAAAAATAGTTTCATTTGTGTTTATTTTGGTTGGTCATGGGAGTTTCAAGCTCTATTTTTTTTACTAGTATTTGCTAGTTTCGAGACAAAAAAAGATCTTCTCTATATGAAACAAAAAGGCTTTCAAGATACAAATAAGCTAAAAGTTTCAAGGTGTTTAAAGTTCAAAAATGGTCTTTCATACATGATTTTAGGTTGTGTTTGGTTCTACCAATCATATAAGTTCAAAGTTTTATCTTCTTGCTATTATTTTCTAGTTTTGAAGATGAAAAAGAAGTCATCTTTCAAAAAACTTAAAGTCTTTTAAATTTTGAATTAAGTATGGGTTGTAAAATGAGGATAGCTCGATGGAGTTTTGGGATTGAAAAATCACCTTTGTTGGCTCTTAAAAACTTGAATCTTAAAGTAGTTTTATTATTTTCTTTCCATGGTGTGTTGTTTTAATTATAAGCATTTCAAATCCCATATCTTTGAATTTTTATCTTATTAAAATGCTAATGCATTTTACATTTTTGCCTTTATTTATATCATGATTTATTTAGGCTCTTTATGTTAATTACTTCTATCATATTGTTATATACTTTTTATCAATTTGTTTGGATTTGATTTATTTCTTCATTCAAAGTTTGTTCAATCATGTTGAATATTATTCATGCACATTTATGATATATTCATGTTCACTTGCATGTTACTAGTAAACATGCTATTTGCCATATTCATTTGTACTTTGAAATGTCTCTTAAAAAGTGAAAAAATGACTTTGCCTGAAAGTCCATTTAGATATTAGGGATTTTTAAGGATGTTTATAAAAATATGGAAAACCCTAAACCAACATCAAGCCCTAAATAAAAAACCCTAAACCCTAAACCCTAACATAAACCTTAAATCAACCTTGAACCCTAAAACTAACCTTGAACCCCTAAACTACCTTAAACCCTAAAATTAATCAAAATCCTAAATCCAACCCACAACCCCAAATTTTCCAAACCCTGAAATTACTCAAATCCCAAAAAAAAAAAAAATTGACTTGTGCCAACACCTAAGGTCATACCAAAATTTGGAAAGTTCGTTTGAAAAACTCATATAAAGTAATATATTCTTGAATGTCGTCTAGACAATGGTATTTAGAAAATTTTATTTCATTAAGTTTTTTTTACAATTAAATTTTATTTCATTAAGTTTTTCATGCAATTAAATTTTATTTCATTATTTTGATAAGATTAAATAAAAGAAAATAAATAAAGACAAGATCTTAAATATAAATAGTTGCACCTAATCTTTTCCTAAAAATTGGGGAGTCCGTGTGGTCTCTTTTTATTTAAGGACTCGATCCCAAAATCTCTTCTCATCATCATTCATAGCATCCATTTACATCTATTCATCTTTAGGTTGTTGTTTGCATTCATTTTATATGTTTATGTCTTTTAATTGTTACTATTGTTTCTTTGTTAATTGTAACATCAACATTTTTTTTTACATAAAATGTTATTCGTGGAAAATTATATTAAAAAATATAGATTTGAAAATAAAACTAAAATAACATTCTAAGGGAAATAATTCTTGGTACTCTGCCTAGTGTTAGAGAGTCACCAATAATTATCATCTACAAAGAATGTTATTTTTATTTTAAAAGAATGTCACGATGAATCTTAGGTGGAAAGAGTTATCCTTAAATTCTACCTACATATAGTAGAATTTTAAGGTAATTCTTTAACCTAAATATTTCACAATATTCCAAAGATATGTTTTTTTTTATCAAATAAAATTGATTTTTTCAAAAAGTGAAGGGAGTTATTAAAGATAAAATTGAAACCATTTTTATCCAATACCAAAAGAAAATGCATGATTAATTGGTACTATTTTTAAATGGGCATCGTAGGGTTGCTAATCCTTCCCAACGCATAATTGTATTGCCTAACCCAACTCTATTTTCAATTACTAAAATTATCTTTTTGATAAAAATTAAATTAAATTTTGGTTTTTATTAAAAACTTAAACTTTTTAGGTGGCCAAACACACCTAATAAAAAGATTGGTGGCAACTCTTTTTTTTTTTTCAATTTCCAAAATTTTTATGTCATACGATCAAGTTTATGGAGCCAAACGTTGTAACAAACCCTAGCCAACATGTACAGATGGCCCTAACAATGGAACAATTTGAAACCTTTACCCAACAATTACAATCTCTAAAAAAAAAAAGAAATAAAACCTCACTCATATATAGACTTAAAAAAAAACACCAAAACCTACAACCCTAAGAAACCCACCAACAAAGAAAGTACTAACCTACAATAATAGTGCTACTTTGTTAGCCCTCGAAGACGATGAAACACCTAAACACAAACCATGCAAAAATCCAAATAGGTTGCCTTGAAAGCATAACCCAACAAGGATTTGGAAGCTCGGATGGAAACAATGGAGAAAGAGCTCAAGATAAAGTTTTCACCTTTAATGATGAGCTCAAGTTCATGGAAACATCCTCATTTATCAAGGATATTGATTGAGCTTTAGCACCAAAGGGATTTAAGATGCCTACACTTGAAACTTAGACTACCAAAATTTTAAGCATTACTGAAAGAATTCTACTGACAAAATTTTTTCATCGCTAATTATTGATGGATTATTGATAAAATAGCAATGGAATTACAAAAAAAAAAAAACTTTTACCTATGGATTATTGACGAATTATCAACAGAATACATTGATAGAATTAAATCCATCACTAAGAGAGTGGTACGAATTGCCATTAGTTTTATAGATGGATTTTTTCATCTATAAATCCATCACTAAAAGTTATTGATAGATTTACCAATAAAAAATTCTGTTAGTAAAAAGATTTGGAAAAAAAATTTGACATTACTAATGAAAATTCTATGGCTAAAATTGTTGACAAAAGTATTTAAAATTTTTTTAATATTACGGACAAAAATTCTATCGGTAAAACTATTGCTAAAAGCCAAAAAATTTCAAATCCCACCCCTAATTGAGCAACTCATTTTTTCCCACATTTTCTTTCCCATCCCCTTTTTCACTCTCCCTTTCTTCCCCTCATTTTTTCCCTACCACCTTGTCGTCCTCCACCACTATCCAAGTGCACTGACTAACGTCAGTGTGTCCCTTCCTTCTGACAAGTTTTCTTTAATTATTTTATTTTATATTGTATTTTATGTAGTATATTTGTTGAGTTTAGGGTTTAATTTTTTATTATAAATTTGTTGAAATTTGTTTGGGTTTTGGTTACCAATTTGTTAAGTTTTTATTGCTTTTATATTCATTGAAATTTGTTGATTATATATTTTTATTGGATTTTTTGTTGAATATTAATGTTGAGCATCATTAATTTTTTTAAATTTATTTCAAGTATTGTTGGGGAATTTTTTTATTTGTTTGGTTTTGTTTGGATTTTATTTATATATTTGTTGAAATTTGTTGGTTATATATTTTTGTTAGATTTTTTGTTGAGTATTAATATTAAGTATTATTAATTTTTTTGGATTTTTTTAGTGTTGTTGGGGAATTTTTTTTATTTGTTGAATTATTTATTTTTTATTTGTGAAAGTTTTGTTGAGATTTATTGGATTTTGTTATAAATTTATTAACTTTTCGATGTGTAAGACTTATATTGGTTAATTTGGGTTTGATGTGTATTAAGATTTATATATATTTTGATGAATGTTTTATATTTAATATTTTCTATATTTTAGTAATAATTAAAGAAATTAAAATTATTTATGTTGATTTGAGGTTATAATTTATATATTACTAATAGCTATCTCATTGTGAAGTAATTTATATATTATTAAGATTTTTATTTGTTTTGAAATAATTTATATATTACTAATTATTGAAATCTTGTGGTTTTATTTTATTGATCAAACTTAATATAAATAAATCAAACTATTATATTTTATTCTTCTCTTTCATAACCTGTTTATGAATGTTTATTATGAAAATGGTTTTAAGTGAATGTATATTCTGTAATGAATATAATTTCTTATTCATTTTAATCATACTAACTTGCTTTAATTTCCATCCCAACTACTATGAAAGTAAAATAAGTTCCGTACATAGAAGTACCTCGATTAGATAAATTTTTCGTAAAATCGACATAATTGCACCAAAAAGGCCAAAATCAATGGTAAATTCCTGTCATTAAGACCAATAATATTTTGTTGTGACTATGTTGTCTTGTAGTGTGTATGATGAATTTTTGCAAGACTTGTTGTGCCATCGATGGACTATTTGTTAAAGTTGACCAATAATTAACTCATATTATCATTTTTGTATAATAATAATAGCTCATATGGTTAATCAATAAAAATATTTAACACTTTATATGGCTTTAATTGCTCATATTTCAATTCAATTAGGGTTCAATAATGGACAAAGATCGCTCTTAGTTGTACTCTTGTATAGGATTAAAATGATATCTAGTTTTCAACCATGTTAATTTAGTTTGTTGTACTCTAGTAAAAATTTCATTCCACTTTGAACATTGTGGTGTAAACTATAAATATAATAGGTTTTTTATTTTTTATATTTTTGTAATTAGAATTTATAAATAATTTTATAAAATATTATTATATTTTTTTTATAAATGAAATGGAATGTTTTGTTTATTTATTTCTTTTACTTATATATATTTTAGTATTCATATAATTACTTTAAAAATAAATTTAAAAATATAATAAAATGATAAAAAATTATAAAATAATAGTTAAATATGATTTAAAATATTATTAGCAATGGAATTTTTATTATCACAAATGAATTTATCGATGGAGAAAAATCCTTTACCAATGGATTTACTTACAAAAAATTCCATAAATAATTACTGATGAAAAATTTAAAAGTAAAACTATTGCTAATAATTTCGTCGATAATTACCAATGGATTTTTTGTTGGCAATTACTGACGGATTTGAGCATTACCAACATAGCTAGCACCGACAAAATTCTTTTGTTACTAAAACCATCACTATTGCTATTACCAATGGATTTTAAGCTTTTACTGATAAAAAATTCCACCGGTAAAGTTTATATTTCTAGTAGTGTTATGATAGTGCCATTGATCTTTTTGATCACCTTGAGCTTTATAGAACTAATATAGGCAGCTGACAAGTCCCTCATGTGCAAAAGAATTACTACCACTCTTAAAGAGAAAGGTCGATCATGGTACATTAGCTTGGAACTAAGATCCATCTCTACTTTTAAAAAGTTTGGCCATTCTTTCCTAACCTACTTTGTTAGCAATCGATGAACGAAAAGGATTACACTAAGTTTGATGTACATCTACCAAAAGTGGAGTGAATCCTTGAAAGAGTATGTCATGCACATTGAAGCTTTCCAAGTAAGGGATTTAGAACAAGCTACAACTATGGTCACCCTAACAGGTGGGTTGAATGATAAGAGTATCATTTTATGCTCACTCTTCCCTTGGAACCCACAAAGACTCGCCTAATTTGCTTTTAATTGCAAAAAGTACATCAATGCATAAGCCATTATGACAAATAATCGAGGAGAGAGAGGGACATCTTTCTACCATAGTCATAAAAATGGAAGAAAAAACAATAATCCCCAAGAAGAAGAAAATCTATCGAAAGGCACCTTAGGGTAAGAAGCCCAAGCAAAAAATACAATGACAACATGACACTAAATACCTCCTAGGTGAGAATCTGATACAAATCAAAAAGGATCTCAAATTCATATGGCTTAAGCCATTGAGGTAGAATAGTAGAAGACATCTAACCAAGAGATGTGATTTCCACAAGGATCACAGCCACGATATTAAGGATTGTATTAATTTGATGAATGAAATAGAAAATATGATCAGAAGAGGTTGACTGAACAAATTTATGGTTTGTAGATAAAGATAGGGTATGGGCTGTTTCAAAGGCAAAGATAGGAGAGACTAGTTGGCGAAAATACTAATGAAAGAAAAAGATGCAATGATTGATATAATATTGATCATAGGCTAGGCTAGAAAGACAAAAAAAGAAATGATGTGGATAATAGACCTATTACAGATATCATTAACATGATAACTAATAAGACCTCAGCATCAACAAAGAAAAAGTTTGACCATGGAAAAATTATGGCCACCGATCTATAGCAAGAAAAAAAATTAGAAGGATGAGCCATCCTCTTTCAACTTAGAGGATTTAAAAGGAATCCAATTCCACATGATGATGCCACTATTATACAAGTTGTGATACATAACTATGTGGTGAAGATGATACTATTTTCATAATAGGATCTTGACCATTGTCCCCTACTATTTTACAATGCTAAATATGGGAATCATTGAGGAGATGTTGAGATCTTTCAACCCCATCTTGATCAGTTTTAGGAATGACCAAGTGCCAGTAAAAAGAACAATCAAGTTGCTAGTCACATTAAAGACTAAGTTGAGGATTGTCACCTTGGTTATTGAGTTCATGGTGATTAATGTTTGCTCAGCATATAACATGATTTTTGGATGGCCAAGCCAGTCTGTTATAAAAATTGTTAGCTCAACTCCTTACCATAAAATTAAATTTTCTACCCTATTAAAGGTAGGAGAGGTTCGAGGAGATCAATCTATAGCAAGACAATGCTATGTTACTACTATTAGGGAAAGGATTGAGAAGTAGACTATGAGCTTAGTTAGAACTAAAGAGACCCAAGTTGGAGATGGAGTAGATATTAGGAGAATGACAAGGGAAAAAGAAGTAGAAAGGGTTTTCAAGGTAAAAATTATGTGACTAACTAGACTGAGGAGAAATAAAAAAAAAATACTCTTAAGAGCCAAGAACAAGCTTTTAAGCTTATAATTTTAAAATATTCTCTTATATCGAGCTCATAAACTAGCATTGAAATTATACAGGTAATCTTTAAACTAGTCTCTTAAGTTGGTTTCATGAATATATCATTAAACAAATTTATTCAAAAAAAAGTTCATACTTGCATTTTAATGTATGAATCTTTTTGTCAATTGAACAAATGAATCAAACATGCAAACATTCATGTAAGCAATTGTCCCTTTCATAGAATTTAATCTTGACTTAAATGAACATAAAGAAATTATTGATCAAAGGCTTGAAACTAACATTACCAAACTAAAACCAATGGATCACCTCATACTTATAGCATTTCTTTGAAAATAATCAAGAAAATTAGATGTAAATAAGAGTCAAACTCAACCAAAAAGAAAAATTAGTATAGCTATTAAGAAATAATGCCAACTTGTTTATTTACCTTAGAATGATCCTTAAATAATGGTCCATAGATTGCATATTAACCCAAACATAAAGCTAGTTTAGCAAAAGAAAAGGTGCTTTGCTCCTGAAATATAGAAAGCCATTGAAGAAAAGGTCAACAAACTAGTAAAGGTCAGGTTCATCAGAGGGGCATATTACCCTGAATAGATAGTCAACATAGTAATGGTGAAAAACCATAATGGAAAGTAGAGAATGTGTGTTGATTTGACTACTTCAATAAGGCATACCTAAAGGATAATTTTTTTTTTACCAAGCATAGATCGGTTTGCTTAGCTTCATAAATCACACTCAAGTTACAATTAGATCAAGATGCTAAAGGAGGATGATAAGAAAATAGCTTTTGTGACTAAGAAAGAGCTATACTACTATAAGGTGATGTCATTTGGATTGGAAAATGCAAGGGTGACCTATTAGAGGTTGGTCAATAAAATGTTCAAAAACTAGATCAACCATAATGTCGAGATGTATATTGATGATATGATTGTAAAAAGTAAAGGTTGGATGAACCTTTGAAAAACTTGAAAGAAACATTCAAAGCCCTGATGAAGTATAACACGAGGCTTAACCTGAGTAAATATGCTTTCAAGGTCACGTTGGGTAAATTCTTATGGTATATGATCAACCAAAGTGGTATAGAAGCTAATCCAAAAAAAGTTTTAGCTATTCTAGATATGAAAGCATTGACCTCAATAAAAGATGTACAAAGGTTGATAGGAAGAGTTGCCATGCTAAGCGAGTTTGTGTCTAGTTTGGTAGATCGATGCTTACCATTCTTTAAAATATTCAGAAACATATCAGACTTTCAATGGATGCCACAGTGTCAATAAGCCTTTGAAGAAGTCAAGGCCGAGTGAGGTATTATACCTTTATGTTGCAACCACTATTCAGGCTATCAGCTCGATCTTAATTAGAGAAAAAGAAAAAAATAAAGGTGAATATATTTTGTCAGTAAAGTGTTAACAGGGCCCGACTCAACTACTAGAAAATAAAGAAGCTAATCTATGCTACGATAACATCAACCAAAAAGTTAAGACTATATTTTAATCTCATATTGTGAATTTTTTAACAGACCAATTGCTAAAGCAAATTTTACAAAAGCCCAAACTATCAGGTTGGCTTAGTGAAATTGATTTGCATGTAATGCCTAAGTTGGCACTCAAGTCATAGGTGTTAGCAGATTGTATTATTGAGTGCATCTCAAATGAACATGAAAAAGTGCCTAGCATAACTGATAGCTAGAAAGAAAAAGATACTTGGACACTTAATTTAGACAAGTTGGCCATGAATGAAATAAGTGAAATTAATCAATTATGATCAATCCAAAAAATATGCAATTTCATTATGCATTGAAGTTTTGATACACAGTTTCTAATAATAAGGTAGAATATGAAGCACTAATTGCAGGACTAAAACTAGTAGTCAACCTTAATGTAAAAAACCTCATTTGTGTACAATGATTCACAATTAGTGATTAGGCAAGTAAATGGAGAGTTCGGAGCCAAGGAAAAGGAATGAAAAAGTACTTAGAAAAAGTACAATCACATTTAGTAGTGTTCCAAAAAGTTGAGGTAAAGAAAATACCAAGGTCAGAAAATATCCTAGCTAATTTATCATCCAAGTTACCATTTGGAATTACAACAGACAATTCAACACATGTTTCGGTCAAAGAATTGCATGAGAAAAGCACAAATCATGGATGTCCCCGATTAGAACATATTTTATTAGGGGCATTTTATGGTCATAAGGATAGTATAGACTTTTCCTTCTAGAGAGTGACCCATCAAAGAAAGGGGGAATTTTGTCATTTTGATCCAAGCCAACGTATAGGGCCGACCTAAAATCTTGAGACCCATGTTAGCTCAGCCACCTCAACTTGCCACCTAAAAGCACATAAGAATGCTAACATGTCACCCCCTAATTTGACTATGGATTGCCAGATTAGGTTAGGCTAGCAACATGATCCCTAGACCCATCATTCAAAGCTCGAGTTACCTAGGCCTAACACTCTTATCCTACAAGTATAAACATCCCCCTCACACTAGGTAGAGGCATTCAATTCCCTTCTCTTTCTTCTTAAGTTTTCTCTCATTCTTTTTCTTTTCTAACACTAACTTAAGCACCGTAGTATAAACGTTGGAGAAACCTTCAACTTTTACTTCTAATTGACTTCAAAATTTATGATTTCAAATTATTTTTCTCGTCAAATGCTCCACACCAACAATTTTCTTAATAGTTAATTATAAAAGATGAAGTTATAATTTTACAAGGCTTTGGTTTCAAAAGATGTGCCTACCATTAAATTAACCTTTTAAGAACCTTCAATTTGAAGATTTCATGCTCAACTTTTGAAAAATAAAAGGTAAAAATTTGGAATGAACAAGGCATTTGCGTGCATCAAAATCCTTGGTACGAGAAAACAAGACTTTCAAAAAATGATTAAACTTACTGTAATTGCGTCATCATTTTTTGAAAACAGGTATATGCATGCATCAAAAGTAGAATAAATAATGGAAATCGGAAAAATTAGAGGTCAATTTTTTAGACTTAAAGGGGAGCGTGCAGTTTGAGCACTTTATGACTAATGGTGTGCGAGGTTCTAATTATAGATGAAAAGGCCTGCGGTGGGTGGGATGGGAATATGGGATTTGCATGGTTACGTTTTTTTTTTTTTATTGAATTGAATTAGTTTAGTTTGTTGGAGTAGTTATTTTTAAAAATTATATTTAATAAATTTAAAGTTTAAATTTTGATATTTATAATTTTTCATTCTTTGGTTATAATTTCTTTTATATAAAAAAATTAATATATGCAAACATTTGATCATCACTACTTCCAAAATGTACTAATTGTTAAATTAAAGACCTCATTTCGTAAAATTGTGTTTCCTTACATAATTATTTTTATGGTGAATGTCGTTTGAATGGAATAAAATAGAATAACATTTAATCTAATTTATTAATTTTAAAAATATATTCCTTACATAATTATTTTTATGGTGAATGTTGTTTGAATGGAATAATAGAATAACATTTAATCTAATTTATTAATTTTAAAAATATATAAATAATTAAATAATATTATTTTTTTTAATTTAATCATAGTTCAAAAGACAATTTAACTTAATGTATGTTGATTCCCTCGAACCCTAACTTTTGATCCTAGCTTCATCACTGGTGGTGTTTCGATCAATCAATTGAAATTAATTATTTTTTGATCAACCAATTCAATGATGAAATATAGATGTGTTGATCAAAAATAAAATTATTTAAGGCTTGCTAATGTTATTATTATTTTTTTTAACGGAACTAGAGCTAATAGTTTATTGTGTGTAAAATATATATTGTCTACAGTATTATAAAGGTTTTTTTTTTTTTTTTACACTGAAGTAAATTGATTTTGCCCATATATATCATAATTATGTACATATTGGATAATGTTTCCATTTTTCTAAAAAACTGGTGTATGTAAATACCAATTTTTTTTTGACATATTATTTTAAATTTTTTTGGTGTAATACAAAAATATTTATAAATATTTGTAGATCTATATATAATATTAGTAGTAAGATAACAATTAAAATTTACATCATTTAACCAACCAAATACCTTTATACACCAATTAAATAAATTTAGAGTATATAATAACATACAAATACCAAGTTATATTAAACAAACGTGTCAAATCAAAATATAATTTGAAGGAAAAATAAATAGATTCACCAATTTTTAAATTTAAATATTTCATATATATTATAATTTAATATTAAAAAAAAACTTAAAAAAGAAAAGTCACACATTATTCTATCTACTAGCTGAAATACGATTTCTTACTGAAACAATTCGAAATAAGCCAAAACACCTCGTTTTTGCCGACACATTCCGATATCAAGGATGATACGAAATAATAGACAAAACGTATTTGATTTCTTCAAAATTGGGACGTATCGGTATCGATACAGAATTAATAAATTTGATAGCTGCAAAAAAAAAAAAAAAAAAAGAAAATAATAATGCAAAATGAAAAGAATTTGAAGTCGGAAGCTAGTTATTAGCCCCTTTGGTTAAAACCATGCACCAACAGGATCTGTTTTTGGGCACAACTCCATTTTGAAACTGGATCTTTATCCAAAATCATTGCATATATATCAATATCTTAAGAGATTATCTAATTGATTTTGGAATATATATTATTAATTAAAGAGGAAACAAAATATTATTAATTAAAGACAATATATTTTCTTCTTATTTTTCCAGACATTTTGATTCATATGGCATAATAATTATAGACTCCATAGATGTACTTAATTTAAACATTGAAAGTGAAGATTACTTAAGATTTACTTACTTGACTATGCTAATAAAAACCAGCTAAATGCCATTGATTATAGCATCCAAGTTGCTGTCTAGGTTTCCTTTGATACAGTCATATATGCATAGTATATTTAGCTCGATGATTTTGATCTGACCTTGACATTTATCCTCCTGAAGCATGCATGTTTTATTTTCTTTTCTTAGTTTTGAGCTAGTCCACAAAAATTTGACAATTATATATTCTCTATACATGAATAAAAATGAAGATGAAAGTTTGAAAGTAGAGTCTCACTCACCAAAAATGCCACTGATATTGTCACTACTTGAGTACTCTATATAGACACGATTACAAGTGAAAAATGGACAATTAAACAGAGCCTAAGCTCCGCCCTGAAACCCTAACTATGGCTTTGTTCTCAGGTCCGTCTTTTCTGCTGTTCAAAGATCTCTCTGAATCGCTTCCCTTTCTTGGTCCCAGCTCAACAGCAATGCTTGTGACTAAAGAAGGGGAATCACCTTTCTTTTCTCTACGCCTTGAACCTGGTCTTTAAAGCCTTTCATCGAGTGTGTGATCAAGCCCCTTTTTATACGACCATTTTTTTTTATGCCGGTTTCGTATATAATAGGACTCCTAAAAGCTAAAAAAGCCGATCTCTAGTTATATACCACAAAATTAAATCATGTCTTTACATATCACATATTTCCATATCGGTGGATTTACCAACATCAAAGAAATAATTTGAAAAGGTTCAAGTATCTAAAATAAATTTCTAGATACTATTAAAAAAAAGGTTTTGTCAACGAAATTTTTTGTCCATAATAGCTTAAATTCTGTCAATAAAACATTTATCTGACAAAAAATTTTATTTGTAGCAAACAAGTTGGTAACAGTATTTCATCGATAAATTTAAAATCCCCTTGGTAATTGCTGGTGCAAAATTTCATTGGTAACAATTTTGTCCGCAATTATGTTAGCAATCCGTCAATAAGTTGTCAGTATTCCATTGATAATCTGTCGGTAATACATCACTAATCCATCAGTAATTAGTTGATAATCAGTTAGTCAAGGCTAATTTTATCGGTAAATTTGTTGATATTCTATCAATATTCCATAAACATTCCATTGTGTTCTGTTAGTATTCCGTTGGTAATTTTTTATTTTCGTCACTAAAACTGAAATTCTGTTGCTAAAATTATAATTTTATCGATAATTTGATTAAGTTTATCTATAATTATTTAAGAAACCTTTAAATTAAAAATAAAACATTTGTAATTATTTTAAAAGTCTATTATTTATCTATTATTATTCATTAAAAGATCAAAACCAAATAATAAAGTTTATATTTACAAAAATCCTAAAACAATCTAAATTATAAAGTTAACATTCATAAAATCCATCATACAAGTCCTGAAAAATAAGCCATTGTGCTGCTGCATCTCCTGATCCAAAATCTATGTTGTTGTCATCAGGTCTAGAAGATTGTGTTGACAAAAATTGTCTATATCTCATCAAATACATCATCCGATCCATGAAAGACCTAAGCTCAACCTTCACCACAATCCTTAACTCGTTAATTTGTTGTTGTATCTAAGGCTAATAAGGCACAGACGAATGACAACTGAGTGACATATTGCTAGAGCATTAGACTAACTTGAGTAAATCAACACCTTAAATCTATCTACAAATCCAAAGCCATATACATGAGTACATGTAGTTGCAACCCCTTCAATAGCTTCAATCCATGAATGTAGATCAAAATCTGGATGATTGGAAGAATCTTTACTATATTTTTAAGATAATGTAGCACCATAGTTATCTTACAAAAAGTTTAAAACAATTATCATCTCATTTTACCTGTATAGTTCAATAAAGTAAGACAATTTCAAATAATTCACAATGTCAAAATTTACTGAAAGAAAAAAATCTAGTCAAGTCATTATTAAATACGCAATAGTTTACACATTTCACAAAGTCATTACATCTCAATACACACAAAATGCTATCTAGTTCAATATTAAATTTTCTACAATTTGTAGGCTTTGAATTACTGTAAAGATAGTTCATCAACAATACAATACACAACCAGAATCACAAAAAAAAATACATAATAATTTTCACCTTTTACAAATGTGATCTCATCATATTACATACAATGTACTATCTAGTTTAATAAAGAATTTCCTACAAATTTTGTGTTTTGAATTACTATAAAAGTAGTTCATCAACAGTCACAATATACAACCAAATCACAAAGAAAAATATGCATTAGTTTTCATCTTTTATAAAGTCATTGCATCTTAATACGCACAAAACATTATCTAGTTCAATACTGAGGCTCCATTTGTTTCGCATAAAATGATTTCGAAAAAATTATTTCTCAAAAAATTGATTAGTTAACAAAAATTGACTTATTAATCTATGAAAAATAAGGTCATTTTATGAAAATTATCATACTTTTTTGAAAAAAGGAAGACAATTTTTGAAAAAGAATTATATATGAGTAGAATTATTTATCCATATGTTTGAGTATAATTTTACTCAAATCTAACCTTGTACATATTTTTTTAAGTTCAAATTTAATTTGACCCGACCCAAAATATTATTTTATTAATAAATAATATTTTTATATAATTCTAATTAAAATATTAAAATATTAATATTAAAAGTCTTATAATATTTTAATTTTAAATATTTTTTTTAGTTTTAACATAATATTTTAAGCTCAAATTTGATTTGATTTGACTTAATATTCTATTATATTAATAAAAATATTTTATTTAATTTTAATTAAAAATTAAAATATTAACATTAAAAATCTTTCACTATTTCAATTATAAATATTTTTATTTTGTATATTATTAAACATAAGTGTTTTTAGTATTTCAATAATAAAAATATTATATTATTATTTTAATAACAAATAATAACATATATATAAATATTTTTTATTTTAATAATTAATGTTAAATAATATAATATTATTATATTCTTAATATGAATATTTTTAATATATTTTCATTATTTTTAGTTTAAAATATATAATTTTATATTTTTATTTATTAAGGTATTTATATTACTATTTTAAAGATAAATATAAATAAAAAATATTTATGTTATGATTTAATAATAGATACTTTCAATATAAAATATAAATATTTTAATAGTATAAATATTTTAATAATAAATGCTACTATTTTAATATTAATAAAAATATTATTTTAAGAATAGTAATACTATTTAATATATTTTAAAATTTTAATATAGAGAATAACAAATAGTTTTATTTTAAGTATTTTATATTACTATAATATTTTAATATTAAATATTATTATTAAAATATAATTATTCTTGAATATTAATAATTTTAATAATAAATAATTTTTAATATTTGAATAGTTATATTAATATTATTTGAAAAATTTTTTTTTAAAAAACAACCAAATAATAGAAAATAATTTTTATTAATTCATCCAAATAATAAAAAATCCCTACTTTTCTAGAAAATATAAATATTTTCTAGAAAACATTTTCTGAAATTCAATTTCAATGAAACAAATGTAATTTGAGTTTCTTACTATTTGTAAACTTTGAATTACTATAAAAATAGTTCGTCAAACAATACGCAATCATAATCATAAAGCAACATATACAATAATTTTCACCTTCCACAAATGTTATCTCATTGCAATAAATGCAATATATTATCTAGTTTAATAAAGAATTTTTTATAAATTTTATACTTTGAATTACTATAAAAGTACTTCATCAACAATCATAATACACAACAAGAATCATAAAGTAAAATACACAATAGTTTTCATCTTTTACAAATGTGATCTCATCATGATACATGTAATATACTATCTAGTTTAACAAAGAATTTCCTACAAAATTTATGATTTAAATTACTATAAAAGTAGTTCACTAACAATTACAATACATAACTAGAATCACAAAGAAAAAAACATATTAGTTTTCATTTTTTACAAAGTCATTGCATCTCAATATACACAAAATACTATCTAGTTCAATACTAAATTTCTTAAGCTTACCTATAGATTATTGGCAAAATTATCCATAGTAATTTTTACATGAATTTTTCCCAATCCCTACCAAATATATACCTATAGAGTAATGATGGAAAAATTTTCATTAGTAAATTCTGCCAACAATCCGTCAACATTTTGTTGGCAATTTTGGGAATTTTTTATTAATTATTGTTCATCGGTAATCTATTGATAAATGATTAGTAATTATTGATGAAATAATTTCATCGATAAAACCTTAATTTCTGGTAGTAAGATCTGTGGATCTATCAACATTAGATTTGTAAAAGAAAAAACAAATTTTCCTTGATAATAGATTTCATATGATGAAAAAAATATGAAAAATATTATACTTGTTTATATATATTTTTTTGAGAATTACTTTTACTATATTTAACATATGTATATTGTGAAAAAGACTATTTGTCTTTCTTTTCTTTTCTTTTTTTCAATTTAAATGAGGGGTGTAATTATATCCCAATTGGTGGATTGAAATGTCAAAGAAATTAGGAGGCCATCAAGGCATTTTCATGTGTCAAAAACATGATGTCGGAACGAGGTGCGTGGAGAAGACGACAAGTGGATGACAAGTAGATGGAAAGAAGCTGCCCATGTTAAGAGGCCCCCATAATGGTGTCTTATGTTTTGGTAACTTCATGAATTATTCACTTTCTTATAAATCACGAAGAAGCATCATTTTTTGACATAATTAAGTTAATGAAATAGAGAAAAGACACACGGGAATGGAGAATAGAGATATGATTGGTTATGAGTGCACTTTGCTTTTGAATGTTTATCTCCTTTGTCTGTGGCAGATCAGAAAAGCTAATATGATTCCTTAATTTGTTGGGGTTTGGCTGGCTTTATCTGGACCCCAAATCTATTGTTAGATTTCTCTGTCTAGGAAGCTTGCATAAATCAGTGTTTGGAAGTATTTCCAAGAGGAAGTCTTGGACTTTTCAATCATTATCTAACCCACATTTTTATCAAAATTTTTTTTTTAAGGATATATAAAGTTCCTACACAAGCTTTACAACATATATATACCCCTCCCCCACTTTATAAAAGTGAGACTTCATCTCATAACATCTATATTTTTGGCTTTTCTCTTTCTCTCTCTTCTATATGATTCAAAAATCTCTGGCCAAAGTTGTTTAACCTAGTCAATATCGATTTTTTTTTTTTGAAAAGCTAAACATTTTGTTAGATTTTGGTAGATATGGATTAATTTTCAAATGCTATGATACGTTATTTGGTCCCACCAATTTATGTTTTAGCAAAATAATACTCTTTGATTAAAGGGGTTATCTTAAACCTAATTTCATCATTAATATCATCGTATATTTAGTTTACTATACTCTTGCTAATTAAGTAGTATAATTTTGCTTCAATGCATCCTATATCAATTTTTTTGGGATAAATTCTATCAAAACCTTGATTTACTTGACACCTTTTAGCAAAGCAGTTTTTGGAATTTTAATTCTAACAATTAAAAATTTTTTAATCATAAGATTTTAGGTTCAAATTTCATTATGTATGAGTTTAATTGCTTAGTTAAGATATAATTAAAATTTTCCTTTCGCCTAAATTTCTTTTGCGAATCACTTGGTGTTAGAAAAAGAAAATACTATAGAAATGCTACATTTGTATTGATTTGAAACAATGTCTTCTTCGCAACCCAAAATGATTTTTCAAAGAAATTAAGAAGGAATAAATTACATCTGTTTATTAGAACATGATGATGCATAGGATCAACATCTAAGTAATTTTATTTATTTTTTATGACGACCAATGCAAGAGAGCTCAAAATAAGAGAGAGTAGTAATGCTTGGTTTGGTACACGGAAAATAATTTTTTAAAAATAATTTATATATTTTTTAGTATTTATTTAATAAAAATTGATTGATTAATAAAAAATAATTTATTAATTAATAAAAAATGAGATTAAATTCTAAAAAAGAGTTGTCTATAGTTAAAGCTACTTAACAAGTTTCTAAGTACAGTTCTACTTAAGTCAAACCTTAAATATAACTTTTTTTAAGCTTAGACATAATTTGACCTAATCCGAAAATATTATCATATTAATAAAAAATATCTTTATTTTAAAATTTTAAAATATTAATATGTGAAATTTTTTAAGATTTTAATTTTATATATTTTATAATTTTACTTAAGATCTTGAACATGATATTTTAAACTCGAGTTTAATTTGACCTAACCTAAAATATTATTATATTAATAAAATATTTGTATTTAATTTTAATTAAAATATTAAAATATTAAAATTAATTTTTTGATATTTTAATTATAAATATTTTATTTTGTATATTATTAAAAATAAATATTTTTAATATTTCAATAATAAATAGAATAATATTATTTTGATAATAAATAACATATTAAATAATATTTTGATTATTTTAATAATTAATATTAAATAATATAATAATATTATTTTCATAATATGAATATTTTTAATAATTTCTTAATATTTTCTATTTAAAAGATATTATTTTTATATTTTATTTAATGTATTTATATAGTTTTTAATAATAAATATAAATAAATAATATTTTTGTTTTGATTTATTACTAAATACTTTTAATATAAAATATAACTATTTTCATAGTATAAATATTTTTAATATTTTAATAATAAATATTATTGTCATAATGTTGAAACTCAAAAACATGACTATTAAACACAAAAAATATAGAGTCGCCACTAATCTTTTTTACTAAGTGTGATTAACCACATAAATGAATTTATTCTTTCTAAACATATTGTAAATTTGACTAAAATCCCTATAAAGAGTAGGTTTTAATCTACATCGTCAAAATAAGATTTGGGAATTAGTTACATATAGAGAATGTTATAACATCCTAATAATGCCTAAAAGTTGGTTTCCAAATTAATATTATATTATCTTATCCAAGTCTTAGTCATAATGGTCTTTATTACTTATTTTTAATAATTTCAAAATTTAAATATTGAAAAAAGCCTATAGATCTTCACCTAAAAGAAGTTTTTCTCATCTCAAGAGTATTCAAGAAAAACATGTTATTTCCTTAAAGAGGCTTCATTTCAGATTCATTCAGTATTTCATGAAATACAATTTATTTATATTCTTTTTTATTCACAAAGAATACAAAACAACCATACAAACATATTTACAACTAAAATTTCACATCCTCTAAATTCATTACTTCTTATTTTTTAATTATTAATAATAATTAAAGCACATACTAGTTAAATAAAAAAAAGTATAAAAAATTGAACAAAATAATAAATAAGTAAATAATAAAATTTAAAAACACAAAAAAAAACAAAAAAGGAATAGAAAAATCTTGCAATTTGGTTTAGGCTTGGAGTGACGCATGGGTTAAACAGGTTGAAGTGTAGGTCAACTACTTTTAGCCCAAAACAATATCATTTTTTTTTTGCATATAAAAGCTTCAAAAAAAATTTTCTTTTCACTTTTCTTTTCTTCTCTCTCTTTCTCAATATCCTCAAACCTCTTTCTAAGCCGAAGAACATCGATGTCAAAATATTCAAACTTTCTTCAAATTTTAGCAACTTTTCTAGAACCCAACACAAGAAAATTCAACCTCATTATACAATCCAAAATTTCTCCAAAAATTGTTATGAAACCCAAAATCCAATGAAATCATTTGCCATAAGCCATGTTAATCTCATTGTAAAATTCAAATATTTGCTAGAAAAACCCTAAAAAATTTCTAAAATACCTAAAAAAAAATAACACTGAGAACACTCAACATAGCTTAAAATTTTAAACCCAAACAAATCAAAACCAGACAACCTTTTGCCTCAAAATTTCAAAACCAATTTTTCTTTAATTCTATAAACTAAGAATTAATCCTAAAACCATATTTGCTTTCTGTTTGGTCTAAAGTTGTTAGGATTATTCTTATAACCACTATTTTTGCTACTAATTGTTGTGTTTGCTATTTATTGCTGTCTAATTACTAATCTTTAAGCTTAGAGTTACGCACTTCATATAAAGATCAAAGTCTATTTCAATTTGAAAAAAACTTAATGTCATCCGAATCTATGAAGATCCAAACAAAATTTCTTTTTCGTCGTGTAAAAACTTGATTCCCAAGAATTACCAAATAAATTCTAAATTTAATTTCAAATTCAAACAAAATCAGATAAATCAACTTTAAAGTCACACTTTTTTGGTTTTCCTCTTTTCTTTGTTTTTTATTTTCCTCTTTTTACTTTTTTTATTTTGACTTTGACCAATTAAAATAACAAAGAAATAAACAAAATAAAAATTAATTATTAATTAAACAAAAGTAAAATTAAAAATAAAAATTTTAGGGCATTTTAACTATGGACTTTAAACCCAACTACAAAATTGAACAATAATAAGAAGTCCAATATCATATTAAAACTCGAGACTCAATAATATTGAAAAAGACCTTGACAAAATGAAATTTCTACAGTTGCCTTTTTTGTAAATTTTTCTATGAAACAAAAATTGTATGAAGATAGAAGAAATCCATTTTGTTTGGGTCAAGAAATGTCACTAAAGAAAATTTATAAGGCTCTTCCTTAACAAAGGCTTTAAGCGTTGAAAATTTAAAATTGAAAAGCTTCTCTAACCAAAGGGTATGAACTTATTAAAAAATACTCTTCTAACTAAAGGAAATGAAATATTAAAAAACATCTCATTTGAAAACTACTCCTCTAACTAAAGGCTACTATCTCAATATGCAAGTTTAAGAACTTGATCAATTTGATGAAATTTTTTAATAATCAAAACATGATGCCACCACCAATTTTTTTTTTGTAGGTGTGATTGGCCACCTAAGAAAATTTTATCTTTTTAATAAAATCGAAAACAAGTTTGAAGATTATAAAAAAGATATTTTTGGTCTTTAAAATAAGAGATGGGATCGAGAGCTTGGTTTCACATGCAAAAAGATTGGCACCTCATAGCATCTATGTTAGAAACAATAACAATTAATTGCAAGTTATCCTTTAATTTTGAGAAAAAAATTATGTAGCTTTAATATTTAAAGATAATTCCTTGATTTTCATTTATTGTCATAAAAAATATCCATTTACTTTAAGGTTTCCATAATAATCCATCAAAACAAAGATAATATTGTGTATAAAGACAATTGTTCAAAATTCCCTTTATATTTAGGTCAAGTCTCAAAAATCATCTTTACTAAGATTGTTACCTTATTTTTTTGTAAAATATTTTTCATTGTTCAAACCATGAATTCAATGAATGACATGAATCATAAAAGGAGAATGCATGAATTGTGGACAAGATATATTATGTCCATGCTAATATAAAATGCCAAATATAAAAAATATATATGAAATTGACAATAAAAAATGATAATGCATGTGTAATTATTAAACAAGTAATATACAAATGCATGTGAATGTAATTGGGTTATAAGGTTTTGGGAACTTTAGGTTTTAGAAAGGGGTTTGAACAAGCTTAGGGTTTGATTTGAGCTTAGGGTTTAAGTTAGGGTTTAGAGTTAGGTTTAGGGTATATGTTAAGGTTTAAGGTTAGATTTATGGTTAAGGGTTTAAGTTTAGGGTTTTGGCTAGGTTAGGGTTAGGGTTAGGGTTTAGCTTAGGGTTTTGGTTAGGTAAGGGTTTAAGATAGGGTTAAGGTTTAATTTTAAGTTTCGGCTAGGTTAGTGTTTGGGTTTAGTTTAGGGTTTTAGCTAGGTTAGGGTTTAGGCTAGGGTTAGGGTTAGGTTAGGGTAAGTTTTTTTAAGGCTAAGGTTTTGGCTAGGATAGGGTTTGTTTTAGGATTTATGACTTTGTTTCACTAAAATTTATTTTCAGAAAATAATTTTTAAAAAACATTTACATTGTTTTGGAAAAGTAGAGATTTTTTGTTATTTTGATGAGTTAATGAAAAATATTTTCTATTGTTTGGTTTTTTTTAAAAAAATCTATTTCTTTTTTCAAATAATATTAATATAATTATTAAAATATTAAAAATTATTTATGATTAAAATTATTAATATTTAATAATAATTATATTTTAATAAAAATATTTAATATTAAAATATTATATTAATATAAAATACTTAAAATAAAACTATTTGTTATTCTTTACATCAATATTTTAAAACATTTAAAACATTATTATTATTATTCTTAAAATATTGTTTTTATTAATATTAAAATAGTAATTTTATTATTAATAGTTTTTTATTTATATTTATTTTTAAATAATATTATAAATCACTTAATAAATAAAAATATAAAATTATATATTTTAAACTAAAAATAAGAATAAATTATTATATTATTCATATTAAGAAAATAATATTATTATACTATTTAAATTAATTATTAAAAAAATAAAAATAAAAATATATTTGTTATTAGTTATTATTAAAATAATAATACAATACTATTTATTATTGAAATACTAAAAATATTTATGTTTAATAATAAACAAAATAAATATTTAAAATTGAAATATCAAAAGACTTTTAATGTTAATATTTTAATATTTTTAATTAAAATTAAATAAAATATTTTTATTAATATGATAATATTTTAAATTGAATCAAATCATGTTTGAGCTTAAAATATTATATTCGAAGTCTTACTTAAGTAAAACTATAAGAATATTTAAAATTAAAATATTAAAAAACTTTTAATAGTAATATTTTAAAATTTTAAGTAAAATAAATAAAAATATTATTTATTGATATAATTATATTTTAGGTCGAGTTAAATTAAGTTTGAGCTTAAAAAAATCATGTACAATGTTTGATTTAAGTAAAATTATATTCAAATACATTGATAAGTAGTTCTACTCATAACAATTCTTTTTTAGATATTGTCTTCCCTTTTCAAAAGGGTAACACAATTTATAGAAAAATGGTTTTATTTTTTATTGATCAATAAGGAATTTTCTATTGACTAGTTATTTTTTGTCAAACAAACACACGAAAATGCAAAAATCATTTTGCAAAAGTCATTTTCTACAAAACAAACAGAGTCTACATTAGTGAAAAAATGCACGAAATTATGACTTAACCTAATTTTTAAATACTAACAAAAAAACTTGTTGCCATTTTATCAAATGCTTGAATAACTTTAAAAAAATAACATTGATTTTTACTCATCCAAACAACATTAAAACACAATGTATCACAACTCTTCTAACCTTGAAAATTTATTCAAACATACCATGAACTTTAAAGCAAAATAAATCATGATTTAATCCAAGCAAATATAGCCTAGATGATGGGAGGTAGGTTCAACTATAGCATGGGCAAAGAATGGCCAAACCTACCAATGGTCATTTCCAAAGATTTCTTCTTTCCACAAGACTCATCATTCACACATTCAACATGTATAGAGTAAGCAAAGCTTATACCTTTTATTCAAAACAAGGCTTTCATCGAACGCCTAATAAACTAAAATATGCAAAAACATAAATCAAATATTATTCATGGAAATTTAAACAAACACATAATCAATACCAATAAGATATGATGATTACAAGTTCCAGATAGCCAAAACACATATTATATAAATCAAAGCATGAAAAAAATTTAAAAGAGAAAGAGAAAGGTTCGACCTCCATGAAAGACTCAATGGATGCACCTTCTTTTCACACATCATAATGTTGCTTTGTAATCTTTTCCTTCTCCAAACACTAGCAAGAAATGGGTAAGAGGAGAAATGATGATCATAAACAAAGTAATGAAAAAAAAATCTTGCAATATAAAAGAAAGGCTACATGAAATGGAATATGGAAAACAGAAATGCATGAAAAAGGATAGAGAAATGACCTAGACATAGCTTTTTCTCTTACAGTTCTTTCTTTAAGAGAGATGTTTTAATGGTGAACTTTAGTTCCAAGAAAATAGAACCTTCTATAACTCTTCATGAATGGATTTAAACACTAAAAGCACCATTCCTAGCCATTGAATCAAATCACATCCAAGGGTAGTCATTCTTTTATCGTTTTCCTTCCATGCTTAGTTATCAGTCTTCTCTAATATAAACCCTTATATTAAAACCACCTCCATCCAATAGTTAACTCTTTTTTTAGCACATCTCCTTAAAACATGCAAAGCTATCCCTTGGTCTATGCGAAATTTATGAAAATTTCGTTAAGCTTATAAATCTTGGAAAAGACTTGGGGTCTTGTTTTTAAAGCTTCACAATTTATTGGAACATGTCTGAATAAAATTATGTATCTACAGTTAACCATCTTCATATATTTTTTAGAAAAAAAATAAATACAAAGATAAAGATAATAATTTTGTCTGAGATTAAGGACTTAGAGAGTTTTTTTTAATCTTTTTATTTTTATTTTTTATTTCTTTGAATTTATTTATTTATTTTTTTGAATTTTGTAATTGATTTTGTGATTTTTTTACTATAGGGATTTTGTATTTTTATTGAATTTTTTTCTTAAAATTTTTTGATTGATTTTGTTATTTTGTTTATTTTTGAACTTTTTATTTTTTGAATTTTAAATTTTTTATTTTTTTTTATTTTTTATTTTTAGAAAGCTCTTTTCATTAGAGACATCACAACTTAAAAAAAAAATTTTGAAAAAATTCTTCCTAAATAAAAACTTTGAAACTTTAAAAATCTCATCTTTGAAAAATGCCTCCTAACTTTGAAACTTTAAAATTCTTTTCTAAAAACTTTGGGAGCTATAGATGCCAACTAAATTGCGCTGACAAGACTCTATGCTAGTTGAGTTAAAACTCAATTAATACCAACTTCATTGGGTTCAAACCTGTTTACCAGCTAAATTGGACTTAAAACTCAACTAATGCCAACTTCACCAAGCCTAAACCTCAATGCCAACTAGATTGGTCTTAAAACTCAACTGATGGCAACATAATTGATCTTAAACCATTGGTATCAACTAGATTAGGCTTAAAACTTAAACAATGCTAACATAATTTGGCTTAAATCTCTATGACAAATAGATTAGACTTAAAACTTAACTAATGCCAACTTAACTAATACCAACTAGATTGGACTAAACTCAATTGATACCAACATAATTGGGCTTAAAACCTTAGTGACAACTAGATTGGGCTTAAAACTCAACTAATGAATATCATCTAATGTCAATTTCACTGAGCTTAAACCTCTCTTACAATTAGGTTGGGCTTAAAAACTCATCTTAACTAATATCATCTAGTGCCAATTTTAGGGCTCAAACCTCTTTTCCAACTAAGTTAGGCTTAAAAACTCATCTTAACTGAATATTATCTAGAAAATCTCAAATTTTTAATAATCCTCAACATTTTCACTTTCTAAAAAAAAAACTTTCCTTCTCATATACCTTTTTCATCATTTTTTATCAACTTTTCTTTCTTTTCTTTTTTTTTCTTTTTTTGTCCTTTTTCTATTTTGTTTCAAACTCTTTCCCTCTATCATTTTTCTTGGCAAACTCTTCATTTCTTGTCTTTTGAGCTAAAAGATTCTTTTCGCCCTTTTTTGTTTTTTCTTTAACAAACTTCCTCTTTTTTTATTTTTCCTTTTTTACAGAATCTTTCCTTATTTTTAAATTTTTTTTTCTAATGATGCAAATGCTCTATGTGAAAATGCAATGTAAATGTGTTTCTTCATTATGCAAATGCTTTATGCGAAGATGCAAATGCAAAATCTCTTATCATTGAATTTCTTTTGCCAAAAATATATGATTTTTATCCGAATGCAATTTCTACGGCTACCTTTAATGTTGTAAATGCAAGAATTCTCAAAGAATATGCACGTGCAAATATCTATTCCAAGTATGCATGATGCAAACACTTATCCAAACATACAAATGCAAATCCTAACTTTGATAATGTGAGTGCACTGATCTTTACAATAGTCAAGATGCAAATACAAAACCCTATTCCAAGAAAGTAAACAAAATGATCAACCATCATGAGGTTAAATACCTATGAACTCTATCATGATGCAATTGCCAGTGTCCATATGCAAATGCAGATATATTTTCCAACAAGCACATACAAAGATGCACATGCAAATATTCTAACCAATGCTGGAAAAAACATTCCCTTTTTATGATGCAAATACCTTTACAAGGATACATATGTGAATACTTATCCCAATGATGAAAACATTTCATTCAAGGCTGTTTATGCAGATTCCTAATCTATCGTGTAAATGCCTTCCAAATAATATACAAATGTAAATATTTATCTTTGTAATGCAACTATTTCTTACATGCATGCACATGCAAGTTTCTATCCTAACAATGCAAATTCCTTCTAACTAAAGTGCAAATGCCTATTTCAACGATGCAATTACCTTTTTTGTGATGAAGATAGATGCTAAAAGATACAAGTGCAAAAAAATTTTCTTTTTTTTTTAAATCCTGATTGCTTTCCCCAACTCATCTCATTAGTTCTTTAATTTCCCCAATGGATTTCCTTTTTCATTTCCTTCTACCATTATCTTCATTCTTTTATCTATCTTTTTTATAGTCCTTTTACCAGTTTTTATTCTCTTTTCTTCTTAAACAAGATTTTTTGGCTTTTTTTTCCATTTCACTTTCAATTTCTTTGCCCTTTTTACTTACATCATTAATTCCAACACACCTCATCCATATGACCACATCAACTTAATGGATGCGTCATGTAAAAGTTAGGAAGACAAACAACTGTGTTTCTCCTACTCTTTGATACATGTAAATATCTAATTTTCTTCTCCCAAAGTGTTTTTTTTTCTTTAATGGAAAACATTTTTTTATTCAAAGCTATCTAAATGATTTATTTATTCACTACAAAAATGCCTAACCAGTCTCTCAAAATTTTTCCAAATAACTAGCAAATTTGACCTTTATAATTAAATTTCATGATTAGAGATAATAAAATATCCAAACAAATGTAACTTTAGAGTCTCTTTGAAAATTGGTGTTCGTAATTAGAAATGAAAGGGGTTACAATGCCCAAACATATTGAATGGTTTAGCACATCAAGGTCTCAGTTCATTCAAGTGGGCTTCATAGCTTGAAAGGAATAAAAGAGATGTATACCCATCCATTTGGGCTCAAAAATGAAACAAAATTTTCTAAAATGCATAAAATATTTGAAAACCAAACATTTTTGACCCGTTTTTTTAGTCTCTAAATGTGGCATTTCGATAGATGTCAAGGTTAGTTATGATGGGTTCAAGATTTTGGGAGGTCATTTTGGAATGAAAGAAAAAGCCTTAATTTTTCTAAATCCATCCCTTTAATGGATTTCAAACTTTCAAGGCATTGACATTCTTAACTCTTTCAAATGTTTGGGTTATTTTATACGGGCTTTTTGTATTTTATTAAGCATTAGGATTGGTTTCCAAGTTTTGATCTAGATTACCCTTTTTTAGGGTTTTCATCCTAGAGCCATAATTTTTTTTTTTGTTGATTATTCCACCATGCACTTAAGAATTCAAACTTCATCCAAAATAGGTTGACAATTCAAGTGGGCAATTAGGTAATGAAGAAAGCCAAGGTCTCAGGTTTTTAGGCTGATTCTACAATGAAAAGCTTTTTAATTTAAACATCCATGCTTGATCAAAATAGACTTTTCAAGGTACATAATGCAGGCCAAGGTTTAGGGTTCTAAAAGAAATGATAAATATACCCAAAATACATGTTTAAGGTGAATCAAACCAAAGATAATTTTATCCAATGAAATGTACCCTTTTTGAGGCAATTGTCTATTTTTCCTTCATTTGCCACTCCATCTTTTATTTTTTTTCTTTTTTCATTTTTCATTTTTTTTCTTTACTTTTTTTCTTCATTTAGTCATTTTTTGCATAAATCCACTTCTAACTGAATGTGTTTCAAAATTCTTGGAAACTTTTTTTTGTTGGACATTTACCCTAAATAAGGTAGCAATGGAATAATTCTTTTATTTGTGAAAATATAATAAAAGATAGCCATTTGTCATTTCAAGCGTAATCACTTAATTTGAAAAGCAATTCTTTTTAGGAAAATGAGTTTAAAGAAAGGCTTTTTTTCTTTCAAAGTTTTCACTTTGTTAGGATATTTTAGTTTTCCTAACTTTTTGATCTTTTGGTTTATTTCATTTTAGGCTTCTTGGTTTTCTTTTCCTGGTTTATTTTTTTAATTTTCCTTTTATAAAATTTTTCAAGTCTTTGTTTGGATTTATTCAAATTTCTTAAGTGCATAATGGCATGATCATTTTTTTATTTTTTTTTTTTTTTTTACATACCCCCATAACTCATACATTAATTAACTTTGCTAAAAATATAATTTTATGGAAGATGTTGCATTTTAGCATACCACCCCTAATGAACTCATTTAAGGTATCAAGTTGTTTATGTTATTCCACAAATAGAAAGGATTAGTCATAACTCAAGTTGTCTTCTAGGCAATGAGTAATCTTACTCTTTTAGGCGATATGCCCCAAGACAAGGAGCAATGATAAATTTTGGTTAAAATCGAAGAGCCGATGTGTTTAAGGTCATCTAAAAAGATCTAGGTGGGTGGCTTTTGCACTTGACCATCTAGCATAATCTTGACACCTATCAGATTACCAATGATTAGAGCCTTAGAAAATGTCATGTTTCTTTAATTCTCAAGAATCCATTAGAAAATTTTTCAAATTAGCTATTTCATTGTTCATTATCTAGGAAAAGAATTCACCACTTTTTGTTATGGTATAACCAAGTGAAGATTTGATTCAAAAAATTCAAGTGTATGCTTCATAAAACATTAAGGCTCTTGAGTGATTTTCATTCAAATGATCTTTGCCATGAAATATTTGAGAGAAAATATGAGGGTATTTATTGGGATTGGTTCATTCCTAATAATGATCACTAATTCTTTTGAAACACCTTTCATTAAATGAGATTTTTTTTTGGTTTTTTTCAATGCACTCTTTTCTCTTTTTATGGTTTTAGAAATTGATTATGTGAAGCTTTATTCAAATCCAAAACTTTCCTTTTTATTTTTTTTTTAGTGAAAAATCCTTTAAAAAATCAAAGCTTAAAAGAAATTACAACCTTCAAAAGATAATTTTCACAAATTCATGACACAATATGATGCACCATGTCCATCCATTTAATGCAAACATTCAACCCCAATCCAATGTTCACTTCCTTAATATTGCTTTCAAAATGATATACAAGCTTAAAAAAAGTTTACATTAATTAGCCTTAGAATCTTGACCCATAATTCCATTGCTATCAATTATGATAAGTACCAACTAGCTCTTTAAATTTTGTAGATATGCATTAATAAAAAGATGAACATTTCCATAAATGCAGTGCAATTTTCTATAGAATGTTTTTTGACCCTATAATGGTATTCACATTTGGCATTATGGTCATACCATTTTGGATATGGAGGTTTTTTAGGCTTTGTAGAGATAATAGAAATCAAATGACTTTTGACAAGCAAAGTAAAAAGGTCAATGCAGGACATTGGAAATGAATGGTACATTTTAACTAGGGTCAGCAAATCAACCTAAAACCGTTGGGTTCTAACCCGACCCAATCATTTAGGGTCATATTTTTTTTTTTTGAAAAAATGGGTTTTGGGTCGGGTCAGATCAGTTTTATTTTTTGAAATATCATATTCAGGTCAGGGTTGGGTTTATATGAAACTCGACCTGACCCAAAATATTTACCAAAATACCTATAATATATATATGTAATTTTTTTTTAGGGTTTTTAAATTTTGATTTCTTTCTACCTCCTTTGTCTAACTCTCTTGATCTCTTCAAAATTTCTCATCAACCCATCTAGCCATCCCACATTTCTTTCTCCATTTAGTTTTCATCCATTTCTTTCGAATCTTTCCCCTATTTCAATAAAGAAAGCCTTCAAGCCAGAAAGAAAAAAATCAACAGGACAAGAAAAAAAGGCAGACAACGGGCCAACCATTAGTACCTACGAGCGGTCGTTTCCTCTAAAATAGCCATACAGATGTTGAATAAGAAACAGGAGTAGAAGAAGGCCGCTAAGGAAGAGGCTTTCATCTATGGCTTTTTCCTATTAGTCTACTATTAACAAGGGGAAGGTGGGCTTGGAAGCAACCATATCTTTCAAAAAAAAAAAGGGAATCAACATTCAAGAACCTTTCCAAAGCAAAGATAGAGGTAGAACTGAGTTGCAGAGCAATCTGACCATCCCATACAAAAGCAATCCTAGGAACTATGTCCTACCAAACCTTCTTCTCGCTGTCGCTCTTATTGAGAAACAAAAACTACAACAGTTAAACCTTCTTTTGAGTAATCTCTATTAGTACCAATAGTTTTGAGGTAAGCCAAAGCCATTATTAACGCTTCCATCAACATTATAGATTGTGTAATATTTATTTGATAAAACAAAAGAGCTTAAATCATTTATTATGAAAAAAAAAGAGACTCTCATTCTAATGAGTGACAACCAGGGTTTAACCGTACAAATTGATTAAATTTTGGATATGTAGGTCATTTTGTTGGTTGATTTAGATTTAGAAAGATTTACGTAAATCTAGAATTATGGTGTTGTTTGATAAACTAAAAAAAATAAAATGTTGAAAAATTTAGTGTTATTTTTATCTTGAAATTTTTAATCACTGAATTTATACTTTAAAATCTGTTTGGTATGATGCTGAAAATCAAATACTAAATAGATTTTTCAATGGTTTTTTTTTTATAAAAAAAGATGATTTTATACAAATTGAATTCGGTCAGGTCAGGTTAGATTCGGGTAATTAATATTCTAGCAGATTGGGGTCGGGTTTTTCAGCTAGAACCTCCGAGCAGGGGCGAGTTAGGTATCAGATAAAAGTATTGAAGCGTCTGATCAAAGGCGGGGAAAGTAAAAAATTGACCCACCCCCCCCGATACCAACTCTAATTTTAACTCTATTTCTCTTGCAACTCAATGGATAACCTGGGTTAATATTTTGCTTTGTGAATATTAGGCAAAGAGTTTGCAAAAACTATATTGGGAAAAAAGATGAAACTATTGAGTAAAGTCATTAGCATAAGATGTTGCCCTTTTTTTATTATGAGTTTTTGCACTAGCATCTATAATTCTTCCTCTTTTTATTTCATCCTTAATTCTACCCATATTGAACAATAAATTTATAAATTGTGAAGAAGTATTGCTTATAAACCGATCATGGTATGAAAAAGGAATGGTATCTATAAATAAGGAATTCAACTTCTTATTAGTACGAGGTGGTTGTACTTCAATGCCATCTCCTTCTATCTGGCAACATATTCTTTGTAGCTTTTATTGAGACTTTTTTTCATGTTTTGAAGGGTCAATGGGTTATCTTCAACATATATTGGTATTATTTTAAGAATGCTCAAGATAAATCTCTCTAATTGTGAATATGGCCTTTTTTGAACCTATAATACTAATTGACTCTACTCTAATCAAACTTTCTTGAAAAATATGAATAAGCAACTTTCCATTATAGCCATACCAAACCATTTTGTGACAATATTGACCCAATTGTGTCTTATGGCATTCAATTCCATCATACATCTCAAACGTTGAAACTTTGTAAAAAACTTTCATTTGTGAAAACAATTTATTTCTTAAAAATATCTTCCAATAAATTGGTAAGATTTTTTGCCAAAGATTATCCTCCAATCTATTGGTAGAATTTTTTAAAAATATTTTTTAAGAAAATTCATTAAGTCCTCCAATAGTTTGATAAAATTTAATTCAATATTTAACTCCTCCAATAGTTTGGTAGGATTAAAATTTTTTTTTGTAAACCCTTTTTTATTTAAAAAAATCAATTAAAATAAGCGAAAATCATCATACAATAATATAATATATCATGCAATTAAATAACCATGCAATCAAATAAACAAATATGCAAATAATAAATTAATCATATATCAATCATGCAAATAAGTATATATTAATAATTATGTAATTAAATTCATGCAAAAATAAGCAACATGTAAAAACTAAATAAACATCATGCAAATAACCTTTCCAAATTTTTTATTTTCTTCTTAAATAATTCAATCACATAATAAATTAAAAAATTAAATTAATAAAACAAATAAATAAAATAGGAAAACAAGAAAATAAATAAAAACCAAAAACCAAAGTAGAAAGAAAAATAAAAATAAAACCTTACGATTGGGTCGGGTTTAGCCGCAGTCAATACATAGGTCTTGCTTGGTTCACACGGACCCTAACCCTATGCAAAATGGCATTGTTTTTATTGTGTATAAAAACTGAAAAAATTAGTTTTTTCTTCAAAAGGTATTTGCTCCCTTTCTCTCTAAAAAGACTTTTCTCTAGCTTCTCTCTAAACAAAAAAACCCAAGACAAAACTTTAAACAATTCCAGAAATCTGGCCAAAATCCCAAGAACCGACTGTCGGTAAATTTAAGTATTTTCCAAAAAGCCCAAAACCAAAAACGACCATCATAGTCCCCCAACCACCATGTATTCTACCAAAAAATTAAACCTCTATCGAAAAAATCAACCGAAACCTAGAAATTCCCAAAAGCATCTAGAAAACCAAAATTCTACAACAATCAAAAACCCAAAAATATTCCCCCCCAAAAAAAAAAAAAACCTCTGCTAACCTAATATAGAATTTCCAACACCAAACAATTGAATTAAAATTCAAAACCCATAAATCCGAATTTCTAGAAAAGAACCCTAAACTATTTTCCAAAATACCTTAATGAACCTTTCAAAATTAAAAGCCCATAAAACTTTTATTCCTCCCCTACGTGTGCTTGTTGTTAGTTTATATAGGGATTTAATCCAATTCAATTCGAAAAAATTCAACCAATTAATTTCATTGATTTCTAGGATTTGATTCTTGGAGATTTGATTTCTTATAAAATCCATTAATCGTAGATTTGATGCTAATGATATCTCAAATTTCAAACATGATTTTCCTTTCTTTTTTTTTTTTTTACTTTTGAATTTTTTTAACCAAAATGAATCACAAAATTAAAATCAAAACTAAAACTAAAAAAATCAAAATTAAAATAGAAATTAAACTTACAATTAAAAGTTTTAGGTTGAAGCTTCTCAATCAAGCCCACTGTATCATTAAAGGCCCTTTTTATTTTGAAAAAATTTTCAGATAAAATAAGGTATCTACACCAATCTTAAACAAAATTATGAAAGAGTCAACCAATAACTGATGCAATGGTCAACCAATTAAGTAATCAATGTCAATAGTATTTTTTTGACATTATCACACCTTTTAGTGATGATGGTGAGTCTTTTTAAAATTATTTAATTATTTATGTTTTTTTAATTCATTACTAATAAGTAATGTGGATGAATACCATTTTATGAAAATCAATATAAATCATTAATAATAAATTAATAATTAATAAATTCAATATTAAAAATGAATATTAAATATCAATTAATAAAAGATCATTAATAAATTTTATTATGAACAAAATTAATATAATTTCATATTATTAATAAATTATTTTTCAAACATTTAATTTTAATATTTTTATGTTTATGTTTATAGATAACAATTTCAAGTTAATCTTTTTATTAAGGTCTCATCTTGATTATGAACACCAATGTTAGAAATTTTCAAAATAAAGTATGAAAAGTAATCTTACATTAGAAATGAAAAGATAAGAAAGTCATTTAAATTAAAAGGAGTAAAAGTCCAATGTAGTTGGACTAAAGTGGTTAAAGTGTAAAATAGGCCATAGGCTTGGATTTTCAAACTTGGTTGGTCTTGCGTTAATTAAATAATTAATATATATATCAATATTTAATTAAAAGCACTTGACATTTGGCATATATGGCAAGTGCAGTGCAGTAAAAAATTTATTTATTTATTTTATTTTTAATTTTTAATTAAACAAAAGTTAATTATCTAATTATTAAGTTTGTTTAAAATAGACAGTTAAATCTATATAAAACAAACAAATAAGTTTATTCGAATAGCCAATTTTAATTATCCAAAAATAGATAGTTTTGTCTATTCAAAATAGACAATTATGTCTGTAAAATGAAAAGACACTTAATTATATAAGCTTATCTAGTTTTTTAAAAGTGATACAGAAACAATTTGTAGAATCTCTTTCCTTCTTCAAGTAATCTTCAAATTTCTTTTATAAAGTTTTGTTGCAGAAATTCTTTATAGAAGTTTAGCAATCTTGTAATACATCGATGAATACTCGGTGGACTAATTTTGACAATGCAAAATGAAATCAATAAATGAGCTTCATTGTATACTCAAGGTTTATCACCTGTAACATTTTTACACACATACTAGTAAAAAGATGAAGGGGGTGAATAAAACCTTAAAAAAAATGACAACATTACATGCCTTTAAGCATTTCCTTAAAATTCTAGCTTTACCAAAAGCAGTAATTTCAAGTTTTCACATTTTGTTTCTAACAATCTTAAGGTTTTATTTGGTTCAATAATGGTTACTGAAGCAACGCTCAGTGAATTGACTTCTACTTTTGTCAAATTAGATTGATTCAATGGTGGTTTTAAATGCCTAATTTTGTTCAAGTAGTTTCTAGCCATTAATGAAGCCTTTAAAATTCAACCCGAATTAAATCCAACATTTCTTTCATTTTCACAAGTTTCTAAAATTAAAATTGGGACCAAATTGACCTAAATGCTCCAAGGTTAAATCTGATCAAACTTAGTCAAATAAAGTCAAATATAGTCAAAATAGTTAGAACTTGGGTCAACTTTCAAAATTCATCGCCAATTGGAATCAATGTTGTTTTAAATTGAAATTTGTGATATTTAAAACATTAAAAAAAAATTTCACTTCAAAAATATATAATTACCAAAATGCCCTTAAGAGTATTATCATAATTTGGCCTTCTCAAAGTTGGATTTTTGTGAAAATTTTCAAATCATAATTGAATATTTTTTAGGATTTTTGATGCATTGAAACCTTGATTACACCTCGAAATGTGTGAAATTACAAAAATGGCCTTAGGCAAGGGTATTCATAATTCGGTTTTAATCGAATTAACTGACCAAACTAATTTACTTTGGTTAATCAGTCAGCTAACAAATTAATTTCGATCAGTTAATGAATATAATTTTAGAAAATTTTAGTTTTCAATTAATTCAATTTTTAAATCGAATTATATGAATTAACCAAAATATATAACATAATCCAAATATAAAATAAAAAAATATATGAAATGGATCTCTTAATTTTATAACTTGTTAGAGTTTTTAACGTAATACTTTAGTATTTGAATATTTTATTGAATAATTTTATTTAGTTTGTTTAAAATTGAGAAATTAAGAGTTTAAAATATAATTTAATTTAAATTTATTTATTATTCAGCTAACCGAAAAAATTAACCAACCGATCGAATTAAATTCGATCAATTAATTTTTTAAATTCATAAATTGGGTTCAATTAACGAAAATAGAATAATCTAATACAGTTAATTTGGTTTTGAATAATTTAGTTCGAAATTAACCAAATTGATC
>NW_019168037.1:10605938-10757537 GCF_002303985.1 Durio zibethinus | reverse complement strand
TGCTCTGAGGTTTTTGATGGATTCGATTCCCCATAAATAAATTTTACTTGGACCAGGCCATGAGTAGCAAGAACAAACTGCTTTGCACCAAATTACCTAAGTACCATCAATAGAGCGTAACTTACAATACCCCGTAATTCTAACAACGATATCCATGGCTCATTTCCTCCATGATACAACAAGGGCACATGAGGCATCCAAAATGCCATCCACTCGATTTCATCCCCAGTAAACTTTCGTAAAAAAAAGATCCAATCTTCTTTAGTTTTAAATATTGACCATTGGCTTTTACAAAACTCTTCAATTGGTGCCTTATTTCGAAGATATGGTTTTGAAAATGCATTCTTTTCACACTTGAAATGACTTTTAACCCATATGTATAATAGAGATGCACATCCCATGAATCGTCCTTTTCCATTTCGTCAATAAAAATTCAATGATCGAATGGTTTCTACTAAGACTACTGGTCCGGGATTAATTGCTTGGGTTTCAATTTGCTCGAAAAAATCTACCACAGTTATCTCAATGTAACCCAAAGTCTTTGGAAAGATTACCATGCCATACAATCTAGAGCAAACACAGCCATACCTTGATCATCATTTAAATGCTCCTGAATAAAGTTTCAAAAAAAATCCCAACGAATGCTGAGATGTTCACCTTTAGATTTTGTGAAGGAATCAATGGTTTCTACTTTAACCCTTATAAGCTTCACTAACTTTTTGTGATAACCTGATTTTGGCTTTCGGGTAAATACTTTATCTGGACATTATAGTTCTATCCCGACCAAAATCGAATACTCCTCAATAGTTGGCACCAAATCTTTTTGATTAAAAGTGAAGCATCTATAGGATGGATCCCAAAACTATATGGCTGCTTTGATCAGCTGTTCATCAATCACTACTGAAATGAGGGATGCAATCTGCCCATACTTTTTGCAAAAGCTTTCTTTTCTTTCTTCACTTAAATAATCCCAAACAGCAGCTAACTCTTTTAAATCATTCTGTGTGAGATCTAAATACACTTTTTATGGTAATTCAGACACATAACCGATAGGCAAACAATCTCCATTCTTTTGTTGAACTTTTTTCGACCAAACATGTACTTCATTACACGATTCACATGGCACACTAACTGAGGATGAGCAAATTTGTAGTTCTACGGGATCCATGAAAACTTCTTAAAGAAATATGTCCTAGAGAAAATATCTCGATGCAAAACTATATGATATGATTAATGCAAAAAATGAAACAAAATTGAGTTAGTGTGGTTCAAAAAAAAACATTTTTTGTTTTTTAGTGTTTTTTAGATTTTTTTGTTTTATTTTGTTTCATATTATACACAACTTTTATTCTTGGGTATTTCCTACAAGAAGATGGATAAGGCTATACATAAGGCTGGTTTCCTAGGCTTATTATATCCTGGGTTTGGATTGACAGGGTCTAAAAGTTTCCAAATTGTTTCACACTGTCGTCCATGTTGGACTAGTAAGGCACCCCGATCCTCACCCATTACAGGCTACAAATGGAAAGGGTTCAATTCGATTGGAAGTATTTCGCTTGCCATTACAGAGGTTATCACCTCACGAGAGCATAGGTACTTTACTTCCTCTTCTAAAGGACAGAGCTCGAGTATAGAGCTCATGTATGAGATGCATCGTGCCATTGTGTGCAAATATATCCTAATTTATTGAGAGCAATATATACAAAAAAATAAAACATAAGAGGCATAGTAAAAGAAATGTGTGTGAATTTTTTTTTGCTTTTTATTTTTGATTTGTTTTGTTTTTTTTTTTTTAACTAAAAATTAAGAATAAAAATTTAAGAAATTGATTAAGACTATTTAAATCAAAATTTGAGGATAACAAGTAGTTAATTTTCGCCTGACTCTCGAAAACAAAAAAGATTCCCAATGGAGTCGCCAAGCTGTCATAATGGTTTTATGTCCGCCCGACGAATTTGAAAACGAAATAAAAAAATAATGGAGTCGCCACCAATCTTTTCTGGCTAGGTGCGATTGACCACCTATTAAAACATATCCTTTTAAAAAATTTTAAAATTAATTAAAATTTATTAAAAAGATAATTTTACAGTCAACGAAACAGTCTGGGTTCGAGAGTCAGTTACGCGTGAGGAATGATTAGCACCCCCATAGTGCCCGTTAAAAATGATACCAATTAATAATGTGTTATCCTTTGATTTTGATAAAAATAGTCCAATTTTCGGTGTTCGAAAAATAATTTCCTTGATTTTTTATTTTATTAAAAAATTTATTTTTGAGAAAAATAAATTAAAACCTTTTTATTGAAATCATTCTTAAAATGTTCCAGTACATTGGTAACATTAGAAGAACTCTGTCTCACCTAGAGATTTCTTAAAGTATCTCTACTCGAAATACCTTAGAATCTCATCTTCGGAGGTCTAAATTTACTTTTTGTAAAAAAAAAAAGTCATGCATGCAATGTAAAAATGTTACCATGTTTATGCACACATTTTATTCTTTTTCAAAAATTTTATTAATTTTTTTATTTTTAATTTTGAAGAAAAAGAATTTTCATTGTATTGAAGTTTTTTTATAAATATTTCAATACACTGGTAATATTTAAAAAAAATCTTTTCACCTAGGGATTTCTTAAAGCATCTCTACTCGGAATACTTTTAGAATCCCATCATTGGATTAAATTTCTTTTCTTCTCATTTTTATTACTTATATTTTTAATATATTAATCAATTTTTATTTATTACTTAAAAAAAATCTTTACTGTATTGAAAATTTTTTTTATAAACACTCCAATACACTGGTAGTATTTTAAAAAAATCTTCTCACCTAGAGATTTCGTAGGCATCACTACTCGAAATACTTTTGAATCTCATTGTCGGATAAAAATTTCTTTTTCCTACATTTTTTATTAGTTTAGTATTATTAAATTTATTTTTATATTATTGTTTTTAAAGTTTATTTTAAAAATTAACAAAATTAAAAACGAATTTAACTACATATTTCATCATTTAATCTAACAAATATAAATATTTTAATATGCATAAATATTAATAAAATAATATATAAAAAATAAGAAAAATTCAAAAAAAAAATTTTTACCTGAACCAAACCGATTAACGATCCAATCAACACGCGGTTCGATCTGACGGTTCGACTTAATCTGGGTGGTTCAGTACCAGTTCGATTCAATCAGGGCAGTTCGGTTTCGATCTAGTCAGACCGATCGAGGCTGATGAAGGAAGCAGGTAGCAAGTTGGGTGCGCGGACCCTAGGTCGGGTCACGGGTCGACGCGCGGATCCTCCTTGACCGAAACGACGTCGTTTTGGCACTATGCTAAAAATGACATCATTTTGCTTTTAATGTTTTCTATAAATAACTGAAAAAAAAAATTTTTTGTTCATTCTTTTGGTTTTTTTCAGAAAAAAAAAGGGAAGAGAGCTCTGGGGAGAGCTCGTCGTCCGGTCATTGGCCACAGCGTCGGTCACCATTTGGGTCACCGCCGACAGTCGCTGTCGATAATTTTCGATCGCTAAAATATGTGAAAATTCATTTGGAAGTTCTCCTCGACGTGATCTTTTCGGATCCAGTTTACTTTTCAGCAAAAATGTCGATCGGGGCTTAAAGTTTCGATCTCCCTTTTTTTTTTACAGAATCGACTTACTCTTTTATTTTTTTTTTTTGTAGGTAGCTTTTCTGGCGCTGGGTTTCACTGCTTGGGGCTGTGATTTTTTTTTATTCCTCTTTTTTTTGACAAAAAGCTAAAATGGTTTTTTTTTTTTTTCCTCTTCCATTTTCGCAAATTATAAGCTCTATTTATAGAGCTTGCTGGGATTCAAATCTTAGATCTTCTGGGATTCAAATCCCATTTTTTCAACTGAGAAATCACACCTGCCATTCGTGATTGGAGGCTTGTCGGTTGACCGTTGGCAGCTAGCGACGGTGATTTTAAACTTTATGGATTGTACATTTAATGCACTAGATCTCAACCGGATAAAGATGAAGAAGAAATGAAAAGAAAGGAAGAAAGAAAGAAAAAAGAAGAAGAAAAAACGCAAAAAACAGGAAACAAGAAAAAAGAAAAAAGATTAAATAAATAATAATAATAATAATAATAATAATAATAAAATAAATGGTGTTTACACGAGGATGAAATTTCAAGAAAAATCACAATTTGTTGACTTTCTAGGAGATTTTTAGTCAAACATCTTTTCTAAACTAGACCAAAATGGTAGAAGATTTCAAAAAATAATTGGCATTTTATTTTCATTTTAAAAATTAGGAAGTAATTAATGAATAAAGGTCTATTATAAGAGTTTTAAAATTTGCAAATGGATAATTATCTAGAATATTTCTAAATATGAAAGATATTTCTAAATTTAGTCAAAATAGTGAAAATTTTATATATTTTTTCAAAAGAAAAAATGAAGGTGGATGAAACCATAGATAAATTTAAAGCAAGGTTGGTAGCCAAAGGCTTTACACAAAAGCAAAGAATTGACTACTTTGATACTTATACTCTAGTAACTAGAATTACTATAATTAGGCTTCTAATTTCACTTGCCTCTTTATAAAATTTGGTTATACATCAAATGGATGTAAAGACGACATTTTTAAATGATGAATTAAAAGAGGAAGTATATATAGAACAATCAGAAGGATTTATCATTCCAGGTCAAGAACATAAAATTTATATGCTTGTAAAATCATTGTACGGACTTAAGCAAGCACCAAAATAGTGGCACCAAAAATTTGATAATCATTATTGCTAATGATTTTAAAATTAATAAGTTCAATAAATACATATATAGCAAATATGAAAATGGCAAAAGAGTTCTAATTTGCTTATATGTGAGTGATATACTAATATTTGGCACTGATTTAAAACAAGTTAAGAAAACAAAAAAAAATTTATCAACTAATTTTTTAATTAAAAATATGGGTATAACAAATTTTATTCTTGGAATTAGAATAATCGTAGATAGTGGCATAATCTTGCCACAGTCACATTACATTGAAAAAGTACTTAAAAAGTTTGACCATTTCGATTGTATTACAGTATCTACACCTATAGATTCTTAAATAAAACTAGTATCTAATATTGGTAAAATAGTCAACCAATTGCAATATGCAAGTGTAATTGGTTGCTTAATGTATGTAACAACTTATACAAGGTTGGACATGGCATTTTGCTATTGGAAAGTTAAATAGGTAAACAAGTAATCCAAGTAAATTGCATTGGCAAGCGGTTAAAAGAGTACTTAGGTATTTGAAAAAAACAATCAATTATGGATTGTGTTATAGCATATATTCTTCAATTTTAGAAGGATATTCTTATGCTACTTGGATTACTAATATGGAAGATCACGTTTCTACAATTGGATGGATCTTCATACTTTGTGGGGGTACCAAATCTTAAGGTTCCAAGAAACAAACATGCATAACGAATTCCATCATGTAGCCGAGTTTATTACATTAGTTATAACAGCTAAAGAAACTAAATGGCTAAAAAATTTATTACATGAAGTACCTTTATGGCCTAAACTAATTTCTCTAATTTCTATCTGATGTGATAATCAAGCAACTCTAGCAAAGGCATATAGTGATAACATAGCTATGTTCAACAATTAATTTTGGAAGGAATGGTCACTATAAACTATGTGAGGCCAACTGAAAACTTAGCAGATCCTTTAATCAAAAGTCCTGTTAGAGATTTGGTAAAAATGACATCAATAGGGATGGGGCTTAAGCTCATAAATTAAAGTCACCTATGATAGAAACTCAACTCAATGCTAGATATAACATCAAGTCTTTAGTTAAATGAGACAAAATACATAATTTCTATATAACTGCTAGCATTATAATAAAATATATATATTTACATCTTAGATAAAGTGCTAGGTACTCGTAATTCTAAAGGAAGGTTAAAGAATATACTATTAATAGACCTATAACATAAATATGCTAGAAAGTTATAGTTATAGGAACACTTTTGATAGGAGCTACCATATGAGCTTAAGAGCTTGACTCTAACAGCATTCATGAAAAAAAAATGTAAACACATAGCCATAAAAATCTCATATGATACCAAGATTCATTGGGTGTTGAAATTGATGTGTGAGACAAGTTCGATTAATTAAACGGAATAATTGGTACAAAGCATAGCCAACAATGCGATTTCAGTTAATTTTAACTTATTTCCATTAAGTGAAGGTTCAAATAGATAGATACCTTTATTTATGCACTTGATTTTCAAAATTATCATAAATCTAGATTATTTCAAAAATGTTAAGGGATTGTTAGAAATTTTCAAAATAAAGTGTGGAAAGTAATCCCGCATTGAAAAAGGAAAAGATAAGAAAGTTATTTAAATTAAAATGAATAAAAGTCAAATATAATTGGACTAAAGTGGCTAAAGTGCAAAATGGACCAAGGGCTTGGATTTTCAACTTTGGTTAGTCTTGCATTAATTAAATAATTAATATATATTAATATTTAATTTAGGAAACTTGGTATTTGGCACATGCAGTGCAATAAAAATATTATTTTGTTTAAAGTTTAATTTTTAATTAAACAAAAGTTAATTAAGTGTTTGACTAATTAGAATTATTCAAAACAAACAAATAAGAATGAATAATTAAGTCTATACAAAATAAACAGATAAATCTGTTAGACAATTTTAAGTTTTAATTATTCAAAACAAATAATTTCTATCTATTCAAAATAGATAGTTATGTCTATAGAATGAAAAGACAATTAATTATACAAGGACATCTGGTTTTCTGAAAAAGATTGTAGGAACTCTCCCTCCTTCAAATAATCTCCAGATTTTTTTATAAAGTTTTGCTATAGAAATTTTTTATAGAAGTTCAATGATCTTGCAATAAGTCAGTGAATGCTCAGTGAACTAATTTCGTCTGTACAAAACACAGTTAGTCATGGGCTTCATTATATCCTCAAGATTTATCACCTAATAAATAATACATTTTTGCACGCCTACTAATAAATAATACGTTGAAGCAAATAAAACCCTAGAAAAAGTGGTACCATTACACACTTTAAAACATTTCTTTAATTTTTCAAATTGACCAAAAATAATAATTCTAGATTTTCAAATGCCAATTCTAACAACCAATGTGATGGATAAGGATTCATTCTTCTTGCACCACTAACACTTGATTGAGGAAAATAAATCTCCAACATCGTGATCATCGTCAAACGAAACCTAAGTAAACTTACAAAATAGTTTAATGCCAACCTTTTTAAAGATTAGTTAACATAATATTGGAATCGGCACTTATCTACTAGAGATTCGAAAAAGTTTATGCATGTAATGTTTTTTCAAGATAAACAAAATCCATTTCCTTGTTCTTTCCACAACCTCGTAATAAAAAAATAGAAAAGCAAAGAAAAGAATAATAATCTGAGGATATTTTCACAACATTAGATGAAGACATTTCCTAGTAACACAATCGAGTCATTTCAAAAGCAACATGAGTAGTTAGAGGTTCGTTTCTTGTCTTTTACTTGAACCACAGCTGCAGGCCTTTAATTTTTCTCCTTTACTATAATTAATTGGTTTAATTTATGGTAGGACTCTTGTCTACTCAACAACACTTTTGAACTATTCTTTTACAGGCGTTTGATTCAAAAAAAAAAAAAACTTAGAATTTAATTTTTCATTATTTGATTCATAATTTAATTGAGAAATTTTTTTCCCGTCAAGAATATATTTTCAATAATGTCAAAAAGAAAAAGTAGGAAAAATCAAAAACTTTTTCTCTATAATTTTTTTTTAAATTAAAAAAAAAGTTAATTTTTTTTCACATTTGTCCTCAATCGCATTTTTAGACTACATAGATAACATTATTTACTTTAATAATTTTATATTTTATTTTTTACAACTTTGACAATGATGATGTTTTCAATATTAAAAACATGATTTTTATTAAAAATATATTATGTAAAAATTAATTTTAAAAATTCAATAAAACAAAGTTTCTAAGATAAAAACATAATTTTTGTTGAAAATATAAAAATATATATTTTATTAAAATTCACCGAAGTGATTTTTCTAAAATAAAAACATGGACTTTGTTGAAAGTATGAAAAAAAAATTATTTCTCATAATTTAACATAAAAGATGTTTTTAAAATAAAAATATGATTTTTATTGAAAATATGAAAAAAATTTATTTTTTCAAAATTCTTTAGTTTCAACAAAGGTTTCGTGTTTTCACATGTCACATGCTATAAATATCACATGTTATTCATATATTATTTACATGTCATTAAAGATAATATAATAAAAAAATTTATTAGGTAATTTTATATTTCTCTATCCAAATATAAAAACTTTACATTCCCTAAGGGCAATAAATTTCAAGAATCACACATTTTTCTTCGATATCACTTGTCTTAAAATTATTTTCTCTTCCAAAATTTAGAAATCTACAAACCAAGCACCCCTTACTATTTTCGTTGATTTTTCTTTCCTTCGTTCACATCCCTAATACTTGAACTTTTGAACTGTTAAATTCACTATCGATTGGTCACTATTCACCTAAAATATATCTCTACCATGAAATTTGGTAAATTGATGATGACTGCCCTTGACAAAATTTAAGAATCTAAATAAAATAGTCTTTACAATCAAGAATTTTGGGAGACAGCGAGAAAGGCCTATTAATGTTAATTTTTTCCCTTCTTGGTACAAAGAAGTTAATTACTCAAATAAACCACTAAGCACTTGAGATTTAGGCATGAATGTTTTGGATTCAAATCCTCATATAAGAGGGGTAAGATTAATTATAACAAAAAGAGGATGGCTTCTTATTATATATGTATTTAAATTTTTATATTCAAATATTTAATTTAATAATTAATATATGTATTTTTTTACTTGAAGAATTTAGTAAAATTATCCGTGTACGTAAACGAAATTCTTTGATTTTTTCATTAAAAAACAAATATATATATATATATATATGAGGTTCCCCACATCACTCGTGCAAGAGAGTGTCCTTATTTTACGTCAACACAAATGTTACATCTGAAATCTCCATCAACTTTAGCAAGCATGTTCAATGACAAGATAAAAGGAAAACAAAGGATATTTTCCCTTATAGCATGCAGTAGCTAGACTTCCTTTTCTACTTATTAATAATACATTGGATCTATATATGTTGAGACTGATACTCAGCATATATGCCAAAATCTGTTCAATCCAACTATGGATTGTCATGAAGGAACACTTTTCATATAATTTTAAACCACTGGAATGCAAAAGTTGAACTTTGACCTATAAAAATTCTAGCAAGGAAGACAGCTCTAAATTCTCCATCAAAAAGTGGGTCCAAATGCGCAAGTAATATAGCCGTTACTGCATTATTGCGTGGTATAATGGATGAAGAAAAAGGAGAAGAGAAACTTCAATTATAGCAATGTGTTTTATGAAAGAAATTATATTTGGCTTTTAAGCTTTCCTTGTCTTGACTGCTGTTGATGATGAGATGATCAGTTGCATCATTATGTCAGCAAAAATATTAGACGTTTATTAGAGAAGAAAAAAGAATGAATGGTTAGAGTGCAAGCAAGGTAGAATTCATAACCTTTTTTTTTTTTTTTGTTCTATTAGGAGTGTAACCATTCAATTTGATTTTCTTTCTTTCAAATGATACTATCATCTTGTTTCAACTGCAGCATTTGAAATCATTCTTTCTTGTCTGTTTATTGGAACATTGAAACAATTTGCTCGTTTCAACATTGTAACATGGCTTTGCTAATTTCTTGCAATTAAATAATCTATTTCTAACCATATATCCAAACTCATTTTTCTAGATACCAAATCAAATCATCCGAAGGTTGTATCCAATAAATTATTAGTGATTTTTAGATCCCAAACTGTTCAAAGTTTAACTCAGTTAACTCATATAATTACTATTAAAAGATATCATATTGTAAGTTTGGAGTTCAAACTTTAGCACTAATAATCTTTTTCTTAATCTTTAGATTACGCCTCTTTTATACCTATCGTAAAGATTTTGGGGATTGCTAGATGAATTTTGAAACAAAAAGGAAGTAGCCATCAATCTTTTTTGGCTATGTGTGATTAGCTAACTATTAAAACTTATCATTTTAATAAAATTTTTAAATTAATTAAAACTTATTAAAAAGATAATTTTTTGAGTTTGTGAAAACAGTTTAGGGTCCAAAGTCAGTTGCGCGTGGGGAAAGATTAACACCCCAACATTACCCATTGGAAAACGATACAAATTAATAATGTGTCATCCTTTAATTTTGACAAAAAATATTAATTTGAATATTTAAAATTACTTTTCTTAATTTTCTTTATTGTAGGAAAAACACATTTTTATTTTTTTTATCTTGGTTGGTAAAATAAATTAGAACTTTGTTTATTGAAAAATTCTTGAAAATATTCTCAAAAAATATTCCAATACTTTGGCAATATTACAAGAAACTTTTTCACTTAAAGATCTCTTAAGAATCACTACTCAAACTTATCAAAAATCTCATACTCAGTGGTTCACACTTATCCCCAATATTTATATTTATTATGCGTATAGTAAAATATGATGTCTATAATTTAATCTAAATAATATTTTTTTAAAACTCATTTCTTATTTTATTAAAAAAAACAAATCTTTTATAAAAAATTATTCTAAATGCTCCAATACATTGGTAGCATTTAGATAAATTTTCTTACTTAGAGATTCTAAAAAATCACTACTCGAACTTCTTTAGAATCTTATCCTTGAAAATTTCATTTATTTTTATAATATGATGCATAAATGAAATGTGATGCACATAGATTAATTTGTAACACAGTTACATTATATAAAAGTTCATTTCATTTTTTTCATTAAGGAAAAGTAAATTATTTTTTTATTGAAAATTGTTCTAAATATCCCAATACCTTGGCAATAATTTAGAAAAGTTTTCTCACTTAAAGATTTCTTAAAAATCACTATTTGGACTTTTCTATAATCTCATCATTATTTTCATCATTTATTAATTTTTACTATTATTATTTCACTCTAAAGGTTATGCCATGAAGCAATTATCCATAAAGGAATTTGTTTCTTAAAAACATATATTTTTATAGATAGTTTATATTTTATTTATATATTTTTTAAAATTATTCAAATTAAATAACAAAATGAAATTTTTGTATTGAAAACATTTTTTAAATATTTCAATACTTTAACAATTTTTAGAAGATTTTTCTCACTTAAAGACCTTTTAAGAATCACTATTTGGACTTCTTAAAATCTCATCATCAAATATTTTTATTTTTTTAATATTTATTATATTTATTATTTTAAATATTGATTACTGCAAAAGATATTCATGCATAATAAACAATTCTATTATTATTTAAAAAATTTATTTTTAAGTTATCATTTTATTATTTGATTTTTATTGTAATAATAATTTTTTTAACACCATCAAGATATCATTTTTCACATATTTGTTTATTTATGCATTTCATGATCCAACTTATGCAAGCACTAATGTAATTAATGTAATAACAAGGTAAATAGATTAGAAAGAAGGTACCAGAAATGAAGCTTTTAGGTTGGCCCATAAAGCAAAACCAATGCCCAAAGGAGGCCCTTAATTTGAATGGGCTATAGGTTAGGCTCTATCTGGGTTAGGCAAAGGGCTTTGGAATGGGTCCAAGTTGGGTCATGGGTTGCATCTTGGTCACAAGTTGGGTTGACCCCTAGGTTTCTTCCCTTTTTTTTTTTAGCTATAAAATCTTAAGTTTTTTTTATCTCATTTCAACTCTTTCTCCCAAAAAAAAAATCTTTCATTTCCTCTTAGAATCAAAAAGCTTGCCCCCATTTTAAACCCAATTTCCTATGGTAAGTAGCCATCGGACCACCTCTCACCAACGGTCATTTTCAGCCCAAACCTCATCTTCGCCTCTTTTTCCTTGTTCTAGCTTTGGTTTCACCTAAATCAACCTCTATTGTTCTAGGTCTAAGCTAAAGTCTAAAACTTTAAACCACTACAAACCTTTCCTCCACCGTCCAATCATCATGAAACCAAAGTATATTGGTCTCTTTCCTTTGCTCATCCTTCCCATAAAAAAATAGGCTATTAATCTACCTCAAACACCCTAAAGCAAGAGTCCCTGCTTTGTTTTTTTTTTTTTTCTTTTTATTGTGCTATGGTTATTTGTTGGTTGGCGTTGAGATTCTCCCTTCGGGGAAGAATGTGGTGGTTTTTTTTTTGTGCTTTTTGGTTTTAGGAAGCAAAAGTGGGTCTTTAGCTTTTTAATTTGGGTAGGATGTGTGGCTATAGGTTTTTTTTTTTTTTTGGTGTTTGGCGATGTTGATGAGCTTCAAGGAAGGGTTACATGAGAGTGTTTGAAGCTTGGTGTTGGCTGGAATGAATTCTTTGGTTGGTGATTTTCAGCCAAGTGGTTTTAGTTAAAATGGCTGTGCGTTGGCATGGGTGGAACTGGGTTGTTGGCTGTGGTTTTTTGGAGGAGCTTAGATGGTGGATGATGGGTATGGTGTTGATGGCATTGGAGGTCGATCGGGTGTTGGTGATAGGTATGGTACGAGCAAGGCTAGGATCAAGGATGGCTCGGGTGCCAATGAAAGGGAATTGGGTGTTTTTGGATGAATGGTTCAATAGCCATGGGGTAAGAAAAAAGTGAGTTTTCTAGTCCTTGTTCTCTATGTCTTTGTTATTGGTATTTTTGTTTGTGTGGTTGGTATAGTACAGTTATGGGTGGGATTTTTTGTTGGGTATGCTTATGGGAAGTTGTGGGCTATAAGCGAGGGGTGATGGTAGTGGTTCTTGAATGTTCTGTCAAATTAGCAACAAAACGCCTATGTTGTTAGGATTTCTTAGTTCTAGTTGATAGGAATTTTTTGTTGTGATAGATGTTTAGGCCTAGACAGTGGGTGGTCACAGTGGCGAAGGGGAATAACACTGGGTTAGTGAAGGCTGGTGCTAAGGCTGATGGGTCGGGGGATTGATGCCGGTGCCAATACTCAGGCTAGTTTTAGGTGTTTTGGTTCTTTTGTAATGGGGTTTATTATGTGGATTTTTTTTTGGTTGAAGGTTGTCTCGATGATTTGTAAATGAGAATTTGGGGTTACAAGAGTCCAATCTCAATAGCTTAACAGAGCTGGTGGTTACTGGTTGAAAGATGTAGGGTAATGGGGTACTGTTGTGGCTAGAATTGGGCAGTTTCCTACTTTGGTATAGTGGTTACTGGCCATTTCTTCATGTTTTGTCTTCTTCCTATTCTTGTTTGTTTCCTTTTTCTTTTTCCTTACTTTTATTTATAATAATAATAATAATAATAATAATATGAAATTGAGCTTAAAACTTAATTTGGGCCTAAGATTGGAGTTTGGGTCTTAAAAAAATCGATTTGGACTCCTATTGGGCCTTTAAACTCAAACTCAAAATTAATCCAATAACTAGATTTTAGTTCATACAAAAATGACTCAAACATGTTTAATTCAAAATAAAGCCTTATCAAGCTTGATTCGGTAAATCTAACTCAAATCGAAATATTCAAATTAAGTATAAAAAATTGAACAAACTGGAATTGATGCAGATAAAATTGGATATTTATAGTTGTTTTTTTTTTTTTTTTGCACATTTAAAAAAAAAAGAATAGGGTAAAAATAAAGGCAATAATTTTATCTAAATTAACAATTCTAAGTTTTTTGAAAGTTTTTTTTCTGTTTTTCTTTATTTTTATTTTTTATTTTTATTTTTTTGTTTTTTGTTTTTTTATTTTTTAATTAATGAATTTGACTATTTGAAAACAAATTTAAAAACTCCTTTAAATAAAAACTCAACAATTTTTAAAAATAAAATAAGAGATCATACCTAAAGATATTACAAATTTCAAAACTAAATCAAATTCAGCTCGAAAGACTTATAAATTCTACATTAGAGATTACATTTGACGGTCTTACAAATCTTGACATGTTTGAATATTCCTCTAATTAGAGGCATTGAAACTTTAAAAATTTAAAATGTTTTGTCCGGAGATCTTATAAATCTCAATATGATGAATGTTCCTTTAATCAGAGGTTTTGAAACTTTAAAAATTTAAAATAATTTACTTAGAAGTTTTAAAGATTATGTTCGGTACTCTTACGAATCTTAACATGCATGAAAACTTCCTTAATCAGAGGTTTTTAAAACTTTAAAAATGTAAAATATTTTGCCTGGGGCTCTTAGAGATTATGCTTGGAGATCTTACAAAACTCAATATGGCATGAAAGCTCCTTTAATCAGAGGCAATGAAACTTTGAAAATTGAAAATATTTTGCCCAAAAAACTTATGAATCACTCAAATTTTTGCTTGGAGATTTTAAAGATTATGCCCTAATGTCATACAAATTATTTTCAAAAAATTTACTTAGAAAAAAGAAAACAATTAATTTTTTAGATTTTTTGAACTTTGAATATCACCATCGAAGAGAACTGGAAAATGACCACTAAGTAATTTTGAAGAAAACTTGGCCATAACATTTTTCTTAATTGGTGCCAATTTAATTGGGATTAAAATTTGGGTGTCAACTAACCTAGGCTTAAAATGCCAATTAATATGGACTTAAATCTCATTTAAGTGCCAGTTAAACTGGGCTTAAATCTCATCTATGTGCCAGTTAAACTAGGCTTAAATCTCATCTGTGCCAACTAAAATAGGCTTAGGTGCCAGCTAATCTGGGCTTAAAGTGCCAACTAATCTAAGCTTAGATCTTATCTATACCAGCTAAACTAGGCTTTGTCTTCTTTGGGTGCCAGCTAAACTAAGCTTAGGTCTTATCTATGTGCCAGCTAAATTGGGCTTAATCTTCTCTAAATACCTGTTGAACTAAGCTTAGGTGCCAGCTAATATGAGTTTAAAGTGCCAGCTAAACTAGACTTAGTCTTCTCTGGGTGCTAGTTAAACTAGACTTAGTCTTCTCTAGGTGCCAACTAAATTGGGCTTAGGTCTTATATGTGTGCCAACTAAACTGGGCTTAAATCTCATCTAGGTGCCAACTAAGTAAAGCTTAAATTTTATTTATGCCAACTAAATTAGGCTTAATCTTCTCTGAGTGCTAATTAAACTGGGCTTAGGTGCTAATTAATCTAAGCTTAGATCATATTTAGTATTGTATCTCATTTTTTATTCATTTTTCAACAACCCCTTTGTTTTTTATAGATCTTTTTTCTTTTAAACTCTTCAAACCCTTTTGACATTTTTGGTTTATTTTCTCTTTTTTTTATTTCTCTTTTATCTTTTCCATAATAAACTTTCTTTTTTTTTTCTTTTTGCTTTGCTTTTTTTTCTTTTTTTTTTTTCATTTTTCTTTTGGTAGGCTTTCTTTCTCTTTTTCTTTGACAAACTTTTTTATTGATAATTTCCTTTTCTTTTCTTTTATTTTTCCTTTTTTGTTTTTCTTTTCAAAACTTAAAAGAATGTTCATATTTCTATTTTATTCAATGTTTGTAAAATTAACAAAAGCAATATAATATAAGTATATAATCTCAAAATAATTGGTAAAAACGTAAATGACTTTTCTAGTGACCTTGATGAAAAATTCTTTATGGATGCAAAACTTATACCTATGATGTTGATGTGAATTTTTTTTCCATGTAGATGTCCCTACAATGTTGCAAATGCAAATTTCATTTTTCATGACTTAAGTGTAACCAACAAAAATGTAATTACCAAATTTTAACTGACAAATTTCCTTTTCATGATGCAAATGCCCCTTATAAATGCAAATGCTAATTTTTCATACATAGTATAGCTAACCCAAAGGCATAAACACAAATTTGCAAATTCAATTATTATTTTTTTTATGCAAATGCTTTTTACAATTACAAAATTAGGTTTAAAAAATGGCCAAGCCCACGTAAAAATTTCATGATGAATATACCTTAGTATGGATGCAAACACCAATATTTAAAATGGTGATGCATTTGTGCGTCAATAATTGCAAATGCTAAAACTATTATTTTTTTCAAAATTTTTCTTTCTCAAGTCTGTTTATTCCCTATTCCCACAAAATTAAAATCTTCAAAGAGATCTCAACTTACACTTATCATGTTTTTCCACTTGTTTCCATTTTATTTCTTCACCAATTTTTGCTCCCTTTTTTTTTTTTCAAGCCAAACTTCTTGATTTTCTTTCATTTTTTAACATGCTTTCCTTTTTATTTCCATTTTTAAGATATAATTTGTAACATGCATTTTGGACTCTTTTGCAAACCTAAGAAGACAAAATACCATGTTTCTCCTAAATTTTTTACTTGTTCTTAGTTCTTCAATGAAAACATTTTCTTTTCTTAAATCCAAACAAATCTAAAAGTTTTCAAAATTTAATAATTTTTTTTTTACATCCAAACATGATTTTCTTATTTTTCATAAAAATATATGATTGATCACTCAAACATTTTTCAAATGATTAACAAAATTGCCCAACATAATAAAATATTTTTATAGTCATAGACAATGAGATGGCCAGGCAAATGTGATTTTATAGTCTCTTGAAAATTGGTGTTCCCTATTAAAAATGAAAGAGGTGACAATAGATTGAACATTCAAGATTTCAGTTCATTTAAGAAAGGTTCACCACTTGAAGAGAACAAAATAGATGTATATTTTTTCCTCTCAACTCACAAATGAAATATATATTTGTCAAAAAATATAAATTCTTTGAAAATCAAACATATTTGACACTTTTTTTCTAGTCTCCAAAATGTGACATCTTGATAGATGTCAAGATTAGTTATGATAGGCCAAAAATTTTAGAAGGTCATTTAAGAATAAAAGAAAAAGACTCAAATTTTCAAGATAAATCCCTTAGTGGATTTCAAACTTTGAGAGCATCAACATTCTTGGATCTTTTAAAAATCTAGGTGGCTTTATACTAGTTTCTCTTGCTTCTTATGTATATAATTAGCTTCACGGTTTTCAAACTTGCTCTAGACTATCCATTTTGGAGTTTTCATTCTAAGTTTACATTTTTCCTTCATTTTTCATTTTTTCATTTTTCATTTTTTGTTTTATTTTTTTTTATGATTTTATCATGCACTTAATAATCTAAGTTTCATCAAATAGATTAATGGTTCAAACAAGTAGTTGGATAGCAAAAAAAGACAAAAAAAAACTCATAAGTCATATGGTGATTACACAAAGAAATATCTTTAAATTAAGCATTCATGCTTGATCAAAATGGACTTTTCAGAGCATGTAGCATAGGCTAGGTTCAAGATTTAGAAGGAAAAGATAAGTGGACCCAAAATTATTTAAAGGTGATCAAACCAATGATCATCATATACATGATTCTTTTTGGAACTTCTTTCCTTTCATTTTCCACACTTGCCATTCAAACATTTTTTCACCTTTTTTTGTTTATTTTTGCTTTGTTTTTCTCTCTTTTTTTTTTTCTTGTGCATCCACCTCTAATTTTGTGAGTTCAAGAATTTTTAAAAACTCATTTTATTAGACATTTGCCCCTTAACATGTAGTGTTATTTCTTTATACTTGGAGTAAGGCCTCATTATGCGTGATTATCGAACATATCCCTTCTTTACCCTCAATATGAAAGCTGATCTTTGGTCAAGGTTCATTGAAAAATATTTCATCAGGCTTAAAGGGGTAGCAAGGGAATAATTTTCTTGTTTGCAAAAGGATAATGAAATATGACCATTTGTCATCTCAAGCGCTATCACTTAAGTTAAAAAGTTATTCCTTTTAGGAAAATAAATTAGAAGAAAAGCTTTTTTTTTTTTGGATTTTTGGTTTTATCGACTTTTTTTTTTTGTTTTTTTTCATTTTGGGCTTTCAAGTTTTCTTTTCCTAGTTTCTTCACGAATTTATTGAGATCTTTTAATTTTTTGATTCATTTGAAAGTCTAAAATGCATGATATCATAATAAAAGAATTTCTTTCTCTTTTTTTTCTTTCTTTTCATTTTTTTTTCTTCTTATGTTTTCCTTTGCATGTCTCCCAACACAATATAAGAAAAAGTCTCATTTTGACAAACCACCCCTAATAAGGGTTAATGTGAAAAAGAGTTATATAAAGTAAACTTGTTTAAGGTGTCAATGGTTCACGTCACTTCATAAAAAGAACAGGTTGACTATAATTCAAGTTGTTTTAAGGGTAATGAGATTTTTCTTTTTGATCAAAGTGCCCCAAGACACTAGACAAGTATAATTTTAAGGTGAAAAACTGAGAGTTTGGTATGTTTAAGGTCATTTTAAAGTACTTGAAAGGCTTCAATTTTCAGAATTTTTGAAATTATAGTATAATCTTGACATATCAAATCACCATATCTCAATTTCTAAAGAAATATCATGTTTGCTTGGTCTTTTAGAAATCCAAAAAAGTTTTTTTGTTGAAATTAACTATCTTATTGTTTATTGCCTAAGAAAAGATTATCACCATTTTATCGTAATATTATGAAATGAAGGCGAGACTTATGAATTTAGGTTCATATCACTTGAAGGGTTATGGTTGATAAATGAAATCATTTGAGTGATTTGAAAAGGTGTAAAGGCATTTAATGATTTACTTCTAATAGGGATTGCCAACTCTTCTGAAACTCTTTTCAAAAGAAAACTTTTTTTTATCCTTTTTCTTCTTTCTTCAAGGCATTTCTCTTTTTATGACTTTTAGAAATTAATTATGTGGGACTTTATTCAAATCCAACAATTTTTTTTACTATTTTTTTTTTAGAAAAATCCAAAAAATCCAAAACTTAAAAATAATTAAAAATCTCAAATGACAATATTCACAAAATCATGAGATAATATGGAAAAATCCTAAAAATCCAAAACTTAAAAGCAATTCAAAATCTCAAATGACAATATTCACAAACTCATGAAATAATATGACGCACAATATATATTCATTCAATACAAGCATTCAAGTCCAATTCAAGGTTCACACTTTTAAAGTACTTTCAAAATGATATACAAGTCTTAAACAAAAAGAGTTCCTTACTTGTCACCTCACTCTTAGAATCTTGATTCTTAATTCTACAGCCATTACTAATCAAAACCCTTAACCAATTCTTTAACTTTCATAGAATTTGCATCAATCAAAACTTGAATTACACCCTTAAAAATAGTGCAATTTTTTATGAAATAGCCTTTGACCTCATCTGGTATTCACATTTAGCATTTGGATCATATCATTTTGAGTAAAAGGCTTTCTAGGCTTTACACGAATAATGGAAAGCATATGATTTTTGGCAAGCAAAAGAAAAAGCTCAGTGTAAGATATTAGAACCGGATCATACATGTTGACTCATTTTCTTTTACGACTCTATGGATGGCTTAAGTTGATCTTTTATTTTAAGAACATTTGTGGCAGAGGAGTCTTGAAAAGGGACGTTAGACCACATGGATAAAATGGTTGAAGAAAGTTGCTCAAGTGGAGTCACTAAGTTGTCATAATAGTTTTAGAGACCATTAGACAAATTTGGAAACAAAAAAGAGTCGCCACCAATATTTTTTGGCTAGGTGTGATTTGCCACTTATTAAAACTTGTCATTTTAATAAAATTTTAAAATTAATTAAAACTTATTAAAAAGATAATTTTTTAGGTCTATAAAAACAGTTTGAGTTCGAGAATCGATTACGCGTGAGAAATGATTAACAACCTTATAGCACTCGTTGGAAAATGATACCAATTAATTATGTGTCATCCTTTAATTTTGAGGAAAAGGTTTTAATTTTGGTATTTAAAATTTATTTTCTTTATTTTCTTTATTGTAGTAAAAAAATATTTTTTTTTATCTTGGTTGGTAAAATAAATAAGAACTTTGTTTATTGAAAATTTTTCAAAAATATTCCAATAATTTAGCAATATTAAAAGGAACTTTTTCACCTAAGGATCTCTTAAAAATCACTACTTGAACTTCTCAATAATCCCATCCTCGGTAGTTTACACTTATCCTTAATATCTATATTTATCATGCATGTAGTAAAATATGATGTCTATAATTTAATCCAAATAATAAAAACTCATTTCTTATTCTATTAAAAAAAATTTTATTGAAAAATATTCTAAATGCTCTAATACATTAGCGGCATTTAGACAAATTTTCTTACCTAAAAATTTTTAAAAAATTATTACTCAGACTTTTTTAAGATTTCATCCTCGGAGATTTCGTTTATTTTTATAATATAATGCATAAATGAAATGTGATGCACCTGGATTACTTAGTAACACTGTTACATTGTATAAAAGTTCATTTCATTTTTTTTAATAAGGAAAAGTAAACAATTTCTTATTGCAAATTGTCCTAAATATTTCAATACTTTAGTAATAATTTAGAAACTTTTTCTCACCTAAATATTTTTTCAAAATCACTACTCGAACTTTTCTAGAATCTCATCATCAAATTTTTCATTATTTATTAATTTTTCTATTATTATCTCACCCTAAAAGTTATACCATGAAGCAATTATCCATAAACGAATTTATTTCTTAAAAGTGTATGGTTTTATAGATAGTTTATATTTAATTTATATATATTTTTAAATTATTCTAATTAAATAGCAAAATAAAAATTTTTGTATTGAAAAGATTTTTTAAATATTTTAATATTTTAGTAATTTTCAGAAGATTTTTCTCACTTAAGAAACTCTCAAAAATTACTACCCGAACTTTCCGAAATCCCATCATCAGAGATTTTTATTTTTATAATATTTATAATATTTATTATTTTAAATATTGATTACTATAAAAGATATTCATACATAATAGACAATTATGTTATTATTAAAAACATTTATTTTTATTTATCATTTTATTATTTCATTTTTATGGTAATAATAATTAAAAAAAAAACCATCAATGAAAAGGATAACCTTTTTCAAATTTTTTTTATTTATGCATTTCATGATCCAATTTTTACCGGCACTAGTATAATTAAATGTAATAACAAAGTAAATCAATTACAAAAAAAGTACAAGAAATGAAGCTTGTGGGTTGGCGCACAGAGCAAGACCAATGCTCAAAGGAGGCTTTTAATTTAAATGGGTTTTAGGTTGGGCTCTATCTGGGTCGGGCAGAGGGATTTGGAGTGGGTCTAATTCGGGTCGTGGGCTGGATCATGATCACCAGTCGGGTTGACCCTCCGTGTTCCCGCCCTTTTTCTTTTTTAAGTTATAAAATCTTTTTTTTTTCTTTTCATCTCATTTCATCTACTTTCATTTCCTCTTCGAACCAAAAAGCCAGCTCCCGTTGTAAACCCAGTTTCCGATGGTCAGTAGCAGGCTGGACCATCTCTCGCAGGTAGCGGCGGCGTCATTTTCAGCCCAAATTTCAGCCCGAACCTCCTCTTCGCCTGTTGTTCCCTATTTTAGCTTTGGTTTCGCCTAAATCAACGTCCATTGTTCTAGATCTAAACCAAAGTCTGAAACTTTAAACCGCCATAAACTTTTCCTCCACCGTCCGATCGTCGCGAAACCAAAGTATGTTGGTCTCCTTCCTTTGCTCGTCCTTCTCAACAAAAAAAGGGTTTCAATCTCCCTCGAACACCCCAAACCAACAGTCCCTCCTTTGTGGCTTTTTGCTTGTTGGCGCTGAGGTTCCTCCCCTCGGGGAGGACTGTGGTGGCTTTTTTTTTTTTAGTGCTTTTTGGTTTTAGGAAGGAGAAGTGGGTCTTGGGCTTTTCGATTTGGGTAGGATGTGTGGCTATGGTTTTTTTTTTTTTTTTTGGTGTTAGGCGATGGTGATGAGCTCCGGGGAAGGGTTGCGTGGGAGTGTTTGGGGCTTAGTGTTGGCTGGAATGGGTTCTTCGGCTGGTGATTTTCAGCCGAGTGGTTTTAGTCCAAATGGCTGTGGTTGGCGTGTGTGGAACTGGGTTATTATTTCATAATAGTAATAATAATGAAATTGGGCTTAAATGGGAATAAGATTGAAGTTCGGTCCTAAAAAAATGATTTGGATTCTTATTAGGTCTTTAAATTTAAATTCAAAATTCATTCAATAATTAAATTTAAGTTCGTACAAAAATGATTCCAACATGATTAATTTAAAACAAAGTTTAATCGAATTCATTACGATAAATTTAATTCAAATTAAAACATTTAAATTAAGTATTAAAATTGAACAAATTTAAATTGATTCGGACAAAATTATATTTTTACCATACCAAAAAAAATTTTGTTAGTGATCTTTGATTAAATAGAAAAAAAGTTACTAAACAATCTTTAATCAAATTGAATCAAACTAAGGTTTGGACATATCCCATAAGTTAGATATATTGAATCTTCAAGAAAAAGGTCAAACCTTGCTCTTGCTCGGGCAAGAGAGATCTCCAGGCAGGCATTGCAGCAAAGAATTAGGTCTGGAATACATCTTCAACTGACAACTATTTTCCAAACCTGTCCATGTGCATGATCTTTATATAATGCAACAGAAACAGGCTGAATTGAAGTAAATTCATTTCATTTCGAAGAATTTTGGTACCCCGCCTCATCATTTTATAAAGTGATGAGTGATATCAGCTTGCTTTTCAGCTTTGCTTTGCTCAGCTTAAGATACGATCTTTGAAAGAAGAAAAATTCGAATAAAACTCTTTGAACTAGAGATACACTGCCTGTTGAGCTTCTCTTTTTGATGGAAGATTGTATCTTCTTTAACATGATTTCTCATTTTTTTTCACCTACAATAATCATATTATAATTAACAAATCAAAATTTAAAATAATGTCAAATCTATCAAAATTTTATATAAAACATACAATATAAATAATAAAACACCTATATAATTTTTTATTATGATTGAACAACGATAATATTGTAATAAAAAGAATTGTTCGTGAAATGCTTTCATTTTTTCCATGGAATCCAAAGCAATCTTCCGAGTTCAATGCTCTCTGCCTCAGTTGTGCATTAAATAAATACCCTGAGGCAAGCTGTAATACAAGAGAGCCATCCACTGCTACTTTGTTTAAGAGGTGGAGGCTCATAAAGCTGATTAATGGCGCAAAAGCACTATCCCTTACGCCATGACCATTCAATTCTTACATCAATCGAACACATTATAATAACTTAAACCAAATTTCCATCTGAGGCTCAGACACTCAATATTCAATTGGTAAGAATCTGAACTCGTAACAAATCAAGATAAGATTGCAACGAGCAACTTACTATCTGGGACTAGAATGCTGAACATATTGAAAAGTAACTGAATTTTACTGGCTCTTTTCTAGTGCTCCTGCTCCTCTTATACACTAAAAAGATATGGGAGAGGAACGGACAGTTTTAAGCTATCTGAACTATTTGTGAATGAATAAAGCATTCAGACCATGGGTAGCTCTAAGAACAAAAGCAATGAAACAAATGAAACATTCTATTTGCAGTTCAATCATTTAACAAAGATGATACAAAAAAATTTACGCACATGTGAATGTTGAATATTATCTACACTGGGAAACCCAAATTGCTGGACAAATGAAGGTGATTATGATGCACTGCCCACTAGAAATGTCACCTTCAACTTACGACATAAGATAACACCCCTTAGCTCCACACAGCATGAAACCTACGACACAACCTGTTTCACCACAAAGATTGGCCAGCAACGCAAAATACAGTGTCACTTGCTCAACCAGTAGATAAACATAAGAAATGTGCATACAGATGCAACGAGAGACAGAATGATGGTATCCATAGACTTTTTCCTCTTTATTGCAGATAGAACATTATTTACCTGCATGGTAGAACATGACAACATATAGGTCAAAACATGACAAAGCAACCGAAAATCAGCACAGATAGATGTTAAAAGAAAGCTTTGGGTAAATTCTCTCAGATGGGAAAACCGTTTCCAATTCAGATTTAAACTGTCCTCAAAATTATCCATCTTGGTTCGCAATAGCACGTCTGACTATGTATGCAGACAAAATGAATTTCTAAAATTCATTAAACTAGTAGTATATTAGATCATTTATGGTAATTTCTTGCAGAGATTTGTTCTTTCATTAACTGATTTACTTTTCCCAAGCATGTCCACTTTTTTCAATGTTCTTATGCTGTGAAAATCATAGAAAACTAGCAAGTGGGACACCTTAACATTAGGTTGCTAAAGTACTTAATAAATTTATGGAAGTCATAACATAACTAACAACATTAACAAGTATTCATACCGTTGGAAGGCGGCTGCTGACATTGCTAAGTTTTGAATTAATCCCTCCAAAAGTTGAACGTTGAAGGACAAGTGCACCAAGAGTTGCTTGAGCTTGTGAAATTACACTATCCATCTGTAAAAACCAGAATTCAGTCGGCAACTTCATATGAACTAAGAGCAATGGCTGATAGTTAACATAGTTTATAATTTTTTCCCCCAAACTTAAATGAGATGGCTCATAGTTAACATGGTTCTTAATTTTTTCCTCCAAACTTAAACAAGATCCCTGATCATCTAAGAGAAAGCATCCAAAATATGGCTGGTTAAGAAAATACTCCATACAACAGAGAGAATCAGTCAACAGGAGGTGTTTTCTAGCATATAACATCTGCAAATTATATTGTATTCCAAACAATAATGAAAGTTTTTCTTTTTTGAACTGATGAAAATACGAACAATAATGAACTTTTATCAAACTGCTTTTAATAGAAGCATACACTCCGAGACTGTTGTACGAAAAAAAAAAAAAAAGGAAAAAGAAACAGTAAGACTGCCACCAGTCACATATGCTTCTCTACAAAGAGTTAATATACTAGTAAGTTATATATTAATATTGGAAATCAATCAGATGGTAGGAAAACTAAATTCATTTATGCATCTCACCAGAGAAAATCAAAAAACAAATTGAAACATAGAAAATAGAAACAGGTGGTGTAAAAACACATAACACAGCAGTTTTGATCACTATTATTAGAACAAGTGATACCTAATTGCTTCTCAAAACTAAGCATTAATCTGACACATCAAAAAAATGAGGAATTAGTAAAGAATTTAACAACTAACTAGTCTTTATTAGGCTACCAGGTTTTGCTTTCAACTTCTCTATATTAGGAAGTTAACATGTTTATTCCAGCTCTTATCTTTTCATTACATTTCAAGAGTCAAGGTATCTCAGCAACTTTGAATCTTCTTGAACAAGAATGATCAAATATTCTGTAAGTCATAAATTATAATTGTCATTTCAAGATCCCAAATGTTGAAATCCACTAATTAATTGAATGAGACCATTTACAAAATAGAAAACTATAAATAGTACATATGAAATTCTCAAAGATTTTCTGACTCAAATTTTGTCCCAGTTTTTACAATCAACCTTATTATAACTTTATCAGACTGGCAACCAACTCAAAACTGTTCCTTTTAGACCTTAGAATGAAGTAAAGGAATGAGGCTATAACAAATGAGAAGATGCTAGGAATGCATACCCACCTAAAAAAGCCACTATTAAATCCATAATGTGATTCAGATTTCTTTTAATTTATTTGCTCCATTTTTCTCGCCTCAATCTCATTATTAATTAATTAATTATTTATTTATTTATTTATTAAACTCTAAGCTCCCAATAGCAACCAACATTTAAGGCATTTCTTTAGAAATAATGTCATCATACTTACAAAAAAGATATCGTTAACTACTAAATATTACATACCTGTCCTGTACTCCGGCTGATGGCTGCATGCTCCTTAAGTAAAGCATGTTCTGTGGAATCAACACCTTCTTCCAAGTCTAATCTAGACCGATCAAACTCCCTAAAATCCTCCAGTAGTGAAGCATGTTCTTGTTTAGCTCTAAGGCTAGAGCGGAGACGATAGAACTCCTGCACTTAAATCAGGTCTAAGATCAAGTTAGTTTCTCATTGGTTCAATCCTAGTAAATCCTGTTAAAGTTTTCATGGTAAAAGAATGTATATTTGGAGGTTCCAAAAGGAGGTGTATATGGAAAGCTGCAAGCCTCCAAATGCCTACAGATTATGAAGATTCCGAACAAAACTAATATGCTGGGTACAAAAAAAGATGTATTAGAAACAAGGCATACTTTGACTATCTCCAGGAAAGCAGACATATAACATTAAGATTCACCATAAAGGCTCTTAATCTCTTTGTTGCCTTATTGTTAGTTTCTGAACAGATTGGGAAACATAAAGCCACTGTTTTTTTAGCTTTAAAGCAAAAGAGAGGAGAAACAAGGGAGAAAAACTTCTGTCAGAGGGTCCAAAAAATATGAAAAAGCATCGATGTAGATTGTCTGGCAGAGAAAGATAAATCAAAAATAATTAAGAAACCACAGTACCTGAGTAAGATCTTGAAGAATTTCCTGATGTCGAGTCAAGGTATGAGAAACCATTTCAGATCCACCAGATGACACCCAGTCTTGCATTTGCATATTTACTTGTTGTAGCTGTTTTAGTAATCGGTCTATACCAGATTCAAGATCATTCTCTTGCGAGTCAACTTTTGTTGAAACCTTTGTGGAGACCAACTTCCGATATAAATTCATCTGCTCATCCAACTGAGCTTCGAGTTTCCTTGCCTGCAATAATAGTGAAACAAAGATATTCATTACCCAACTGTTAACTATTTCAGGATAAATAAAATATGGGAGTTAATTAGCAAAGGACTTAAAAGGTCGAGAGAAACGTTCCCAAAAGAAATTTATGACTTTAATTTTCTGAAAGCACCATTTTCCCCAAAATTTTGATATCAGTGGCCCAAAGTATAAAAGATCGTGTTATTCCAATCTTAATGTATAATGATGATCAGGCAATGCATACTGAGCCTCAGCTAGAGTAATGCTTTAATGGCAATGTATCGATGGACATGGCAACTAAAAAACTTACAAATTACGTGACCTCTCATTTAATTAGGCAATGCAGGAGTGAAACATTAAAGTTCATTTTCTCCTTTATGGAATTTTTTAAAGGAAAGTTTATTACAAGAAGCCCATATCCTCAATCAATAAGGTAGATGCACTATTTTATGTGGAACAACTACTTAAGCAGATTCAATCCAAATTCATTGTCAGAAGTTAGATGCAGAACTAACAGCTACTTATATCGCTCCTCTAATTTTTAGCACAGGGTCAAATTCTTACAGAAAGATACGAAGTTTACATTTTGTAATATCCTTGCAGAGTAGGAACCTACTGGTATTTGGCCAAGCCATTGCCTTCACCCCCGAATTTCAAATGGAAATCCACATCGAAATACGGACCTATGCGGAAAAGTCATCCATTTACTTTTTGGATGAAATTCTGTTTATCTTATTCAAGGAAGGTAATCAATGAACTCTTATCTGCCATCACTCTCATCTACAAGAGTTAAGATAGCAAACTAATCAAACACTAGCTACATCATTAGATTGAACTTAATGAAGTCATTAGTAATTCCCAATTCTAGTTGTTCGCAAGTATATTGAAACAAGGTTACATTGGTTTTAGTTGTCTTTTGTAATATCAACCACACAACAAAAACAGAAGATAAAATGAGTATTTTTACTAAGAAGTATGACATTGGTCTTCAGCAATAGCTAAAGGAAATTCCCAGCATTTCCTCCTCACAGGTAAACTCCCATTCTCAGAAGAAACATAAATTCCAAAAAAGTGCGTTGTCTCTTTGTAAGGTACCAAATACATGAAACTAAATTCCACAGACACCACAGATTGGACCATTCATTTAGGAAAGAAATATGCAAACAAAAGATCAAGCAGAACGACATAAAAACCACAAGCTCGACATCAACTAGAACATATAAATAAACAGCAATGACAAGCTTTAGTAAAACTGTAATTCTTAGTTAAGGATCTGATTCGTTTAAACAGATCCAATTGATTGGAAATAAACCAAAAATTTTCCTTTTTTCTATGAACAACAAATCCATAATCTCTACTTGTTTCTGTATATAATTACCCAAAGAAAAAAAAAGCGTCAGAAGCTAGAGAATCCAGATTTCGATTTCATTTCAACAGATTCCAATAAGAAAACTCAAGTACTCGACAAAAATTAAATAAATTTTGATGCTCTGAACAATAATAGTTAAAAAGACCCAGCAAATATCGCTTCCTTAAAATTTTTTAACAAACCAATAAAAAAAATCCAAACAAAGAAACCAAAACTTCCTCAACAATTCAAATCGAATTCAATCAAATCCGATAGAATTATACAATCCTAGGCATTTTTTTACCCCGAAATTTCTCAGTTTTTTTCTCGTTAATCAAACAGAATAGAAAAGAAAAAGAAAAAGAAAATCAACAAACCTGTTTGCGTAAAGCATCCCACGAGCTTGGCACGTCCATCGGTAATCGCAGATCGATCACACAACAAATTCTTCTTCCTCTTTATTTTTACAAATCCTTCGAAATTTCTCCTCTTATTTAATTTTTCGAGGGTTTTCTTTTTCCTATTTATTTAAGAGAGATACAACTATTTTTGTTTGATAATAAAAGAAACGAACGACTAAAACGTTTTGTTTAAAGGGGGCTGGGCTATCTTTCAGGGGTTGTTTGGAAACGAAGATAGGTCTGCTCCATCACTTCAATTGGAACCATTTTACATAAATATATAAAAATCAAATTTTGAATAAAAAATAATTTGATATAAATAATTTATATTTTTGAGATGTAAATAATTTAAAAAATTGACATATATTTAAAATTAATTATATATTTAAAATTTAAAATTTAATGATAAAATAAATTTAATTTAAAATATCTTATTTTTATTATTAAAAATACATTCAATTATTTTTATTAACATTTATTTTTAAATGATTAATTGATTAAAATAAATTAAGAACCAAATCAAAAATAATAATATCTTAAATTGAAAGTAATTTATACTTAATAATTAGAATAATCAAGTATATTGTGCATTCAATATACTTGAGAGAAATAAAAAAAAATTGAAATTAATGTAATAATGATAACAAAAGTAAATTTTAATTAAATGATAGTTTCTATATATTCTATAAATTACTCTCATTACATTTATTTTTAGTTTTTAGTCAACTTACTATAATAAATATTAAATACCTTGAACACCTTATTAATTTTATATCGTATTTTATATAAATATATAAAAATTAAAGGTTTTGACAATAAAGAAAATATTCACTATAGATGTTTTATTTTTTATACCATACAATCATGAATAAACTATTTGTGTCATTTAATAAATATATTTTATTTTATATTTTTAATTTAAAAAAATTAATATACTTATTTAATTTGATTCATTTATAATGTAAAAAAAATTAAATTTATTTAATTTAGATTATTACATTTATTTTTTAAAAATATTCATTACTCTTATCTTATATAAATAAGTTTCAATTCAATTTATAGTCAAAATTAATTATTTTTTACCTTAAATTACTCTCAATTAAATTTTATTCTTAAACTTTCACATCAACTTCAATATTATAAATAGGAATATATTTTTGTCCATTAGAGATAATAGTATTTGATATTTGTTTTATAATTCTATTATATTCCGTTTCTCCTTTTTTTTATTTGTTCCATTGATATGTTTTTTTTTTCTTCCATTTGTTTTATTCCTCTTTATTTCAAAATATGATTTCTTTTATTGTTTTTTAATATTAAAATTCACTTTTTAGCAAAAAAAAAAATCTACTTTTAGTTTTTAGAACAAGATTAGTATAATATATAAATATTTTGATATGCCTTAAAAATTAATCTAAACATTTCATACACAATATAAAATGGCTTTCTTTTTTTTTTCTTTATATTTAATTTTTAGTTTATTTTTTAATGAAGTAATTTAAAATTTTTATGTACAAATGTATATACATATGCTGTGTGATTAATACTGACTACAAAGTTTTACCAGCTTTTCTAATTAGTAACAAGTTGTTTCGCAAGAGAATGTCCAAACAAATATGAATGGCTACACTAGTTAGTCCTGCCTGGGATTAATAATTTCTAAATTTCAATTGTTCCAATACAAAATGAAATTCAATTATCTTACATATATAAATGAAAATAAAAATTTAATTCGTTATTTAAATTATAAATGTATTGATTTCTTAAATATTATTATATGTAATGAGAATTATGCTAATTGATTGCTTGGTCATTTCTTTTGAAAATTCGAAATAAGATTAAAGTTCACATTAATCACTTAACGTAAAATCTCCATCGTCACTTTTAATTATATTAATTGGTGTCTTTTAAGTTCATGAAATGCGTTAGAAATGTGTTGGCATTCATTGGAATAAATTGAACAATATAGATAATAAATTATTTTATTGCTAGAGATTTGTTATTTACCCATTAATAGGTTTTGATAGTTTGGAAAAATAGATCCAATAATAAGAAATTGTGTTAATAAACACAAAGTTTTAAGAGTAAATTTATTTTTTCAAAATTAAAAGTAAAAATCAAGTTTCTAGATAGTGTTAGTATTGATAAAATTAAGTGTTATTGACAAAGCAAAGATAAATGAGTATTTAAACCTCTTAAGAAATTAAAAGTTAAAAAGTGATTTATCTAGATTATTTATACAATAAATATAATATTACAATAGTTTGCTTATAAATAGTTAAAGTTTTTGCCTTTTATGAATAAGTTACAATTTAAGTTATAATTAAAATTTAATTTTGCATTATTGTTTACCTTAAATTGCTCAAAATTAAATTCTATTTTTAACTTCTAACATTCAACTTTGACATTACATAAGAATAGGAGTTTGATTTAATGTATTGCCATTTAATAATTAATAATGAAAAAAATTTAAATTTCAATTATTATCATAAGATCAAATTTCAATTTTATATATTGCTTTTCTAACATTACAATATTACATTAAATGAAAGATTTCTTTTCTATCTCATAAAAAAAGAATTTGTGTTTCTTCTAATTAATTAATTCATATAAAAAACACGTTTTAGAAAATTATTATCTATCAACTATTTGACATTCAAACAAAAGTTTATAAAATTTGAAAACTATATAGTCATTAAATTAATAACTATATAATTTTTATGAAAATTTTATTAATTTCATTATCTTATTTAGATAAATTTTATCCTACATTAAATTATTACTATGTACTCTTGGTTTGATTTTTATATTATTTAATATTTTATATTTATAATCTAGCCTCAAATATAATCTTAAAATATATTTACATATCAGAAAAAAAAAAGTGGTATAATCAAGTATGAAATAAAATATTTTAATTTTCATTTTTAATAGTTAATTGACAAAAATAAATATAAATGGATTAACTGTAATCAAATTATTAGATTTTTTAACATATAAAAACAAAATTTTAAAATTAATTTTAACATATATTTTTTAGATTATAAATTCTCTTAATTTTTTTTATTTGATTGAGGAATTCATAAAAATTAAAATAACTTATTTTAAAATGAGTGATTATCCAATCATGAATTAATATTATATTTTTATATACTTTATCACACATTTTACACTAAAATCCAAATCTCTTTTTTTAATTCTAACTTACCAAACCTAATATATTGGTTGTTGAAAAAATAAAGACAAAATATGCTTTCCAACTTTAAATGAAATTTTATATGGAAAATTTTTTATATATTGATTTCATATTGAAATAAATACAATAACAACATATTAATTTAGTTAAAAGAAATAAAATGTTATCATATTAAATTTAATTAATTAAAATAATCTTATAAAAAATAAAATTTTCATGCATTGTATGGGTAACAAACTAGTTTGCTTAATTGCCAATAAAAACCTTAACAAGGAGTGTGGGAAAAAAAAATCCCAAAAATTCAAAAATTGTATTGAAATTATAATGTTTGATTTAATTTGAATCGATTTTTTTACTAGATTTAGATTAAGTTTGAATATTAAATGTATGTATTAAATTCATATAAGATTTTGAACGGAGACATAAAAAACTGAAAAAAAATAAGTCAAATAATATATTTTTATTAACTTTTATATATTTTTTAAATTTTTATAAAATAAAATTAATTATTTTATACTTAAATATATTTAAATATATTTAAATATATTAAAAATTTTAAAAAAATTAAAAAATTTTAAAATTTTAAAATTTAAAATTTAAAATTTTAAAATTGATAAACTAAATTAAACCAATAGAATTTAATTCGAATCAGATCATATAGAGTTTGATTCAGAATTAGATCAAATTTTAAAATTTTATAATTTTATACATTATCCCAAAAAATCAAATCGAATCTGATCCAATCCAAACAGTTATATTCCCTAACCTTAAAATGAAAAATGCAGTCGCAATTTTTTTTTTCTACATTTCTTAGAATTTCCTATGAGTTTGTATATTTGTAACTTAAATACCCTTTCAAATTTCTTCATTTTCCAAATTGTACCATGGCCTTGCAGCACACTATTGTGATACGTTAATCGTGATAGAAAATAAATAGTATTTCAACTTCTATTATGCAATGACTATATTTTTAAATATTATATTATAAAAGAAAATTTTTGTACGTAAAATTCAAAATTTTTAAACATATAAAATTATATGATATAATATCTGGTTGCTTAGTTACAAAGTTAATATAATAAAATTGATGTATTATTTCATATCTATGATATAATTATCCACGAATTTTACGAATTAATAGATTTCATTTCATTCTTACTTTGTTACATTACTTCATTCAACATTATTTATCATTTTAAAACAAATAAGATAAATGTTGAATTTAGATATAAAAGTAAACAATTTTTTTCAATAATTAAATATATCACTAGAAATTACAATCATATTCAATCTTTTTTAATATACATTAAAAAGAAAAACTAATAACCAAACCAAACGAATTACATCTAATAATTTTGACATGATACGATAATAAGACATAAAATTTTTTAGGTGAGAAAATATTTTTAAATTTAATTTTAATGTTGAAAAAATTAAATATATTTTTAATAAAAATAAAATTAGATAATTAATAATTACAAATAATAAAAACAAATCTTGGAATTAAAACTTTAGACCTTTTAATAAAAAATAAAATAAAAATAATATCGATGATGAAATTTTTAAAAATCGTGAATAAATGATTTTTTAAAAAAATTTTAAATGAGAAAACATTTCTCACTTTTTTAAATGAAGTTAACGTGACCTTAAGTTCACTCACTTTTGAAACTTTTTCTTCTAATTCTGACACTTTAGTTGCTTTTTCTTCCAAATTAGCAACCTTATATCTATCATAGCTTCCAACTTCTCTTGTAGCCTAAGTACCTCTTCATGTTTAGAAGTGGCGAAAAGACAGACCCTAAATCTCTATAGATATAGGGCCTAATCCTAAGCCTTATACATGACTACGATGTTCCTTCCCCATGACTTTAACAAAAACCTTATCCACTGAAAAAGTTGTTGCTTGTGATTGCTCTAAGTTGGTAAAACGTTGAAATAACAACTCTTTTTACTTCTCTTACAAAATATTCAACCAACAAGTGAAAGCAGTAATGGATATATCAATTTCGAGTTTAGATTTCGTAATAATGAAATAGTAAATGCAATTTTATAATTAAGTAACCACTCACAACTACTTGTGCAATAGCAACATCCATAAAACTTCCATATTTATGTTGATGAGTCATAAAAACTCCACAAACATCCTTATCAAATGACAACTCTTTCCCTTTTTAACACTAGGCTTTAGCAAAAAAGTGACCATATATATATATATATTGTCACAAGCTAATCATATCCATGAAGATAAAAAATATTGTGCTCATCATTAGCTATCTATGCCTTCGAAGCCAGTAAGAATAATGGGAGCGAAACACTAAATTAGCTCATTAAATTAGGTTTGCAGTTTCTAAAAGATCCATTTTTATAACCTGCTTTAACTTTGAAATGTATAAAACTTGTTATTTTGACCTCAAATTAAAAAAACAAAAAACAAAAATAATAAGATAAACTAAAAAATTACTAACCCGATCATGAAACCATTCATGAAATATAGAATTCATCATGTCATTTATTTCAATTGGACGAACTCAACTACATCTATATTACCCTTTTACACTTTTCTCAAATTTTTTATAAAGAACCTAATTAAGTTACCTATAGTTTAATTAAAATACTTTATAAGAAAAGGACAAGACTTTTCTAGAAGACTTACAAGGTGAAATTCATGAATTGCTTCACATTGAAATAACACAAAACGATGAGCTTGTACCTATGGGTTTTTCGTTTAGTTTAAATCCTATTACCCTTCCCTAAACATGAAAATAAGCTTGAGTTTTGTCGTGGTTTATTAAGGGCATCATAATATCTAACTAGGGGACGAATTGAGTTTCAAACTCTTTTAAGTATCTTGAACAAAAGACAACATGCTCTTCAGCCAAGTAAGCCTTTGTAATTAAACCTTCTAAGAAAGCTTTTATTAGTCTTATAAAACTTTAATTTACAAAGAAACCTATAGTAAAAAAGACCACAAATAAAGGAAAAGGAGTACTTTAACTCATAAAAATATCTATAATTGAAGACCAAATTGAATATGAAACAAAAAAAAAAACATTAACTATTAAATTATACCGTTCAACTAGATACATCTATCTACAGTAAATAGGTCATACAATTTTTGCCTCTTCAACCAAATGAACCATCAAATATACCAAAATGGTAAAGAATGAATGAAGGAAAATCTTCTTCAATAAAAAAAAAGTGTGCAAAATCATAAACTGAAGTTGCTCAAGCTCTTTTACTTTGAGAACTTTAGCACATAATGACTTGAAAAATTAACCTAATTCAACCACAACCATGGTCATGTCTCTAAGCAAAAGCCCATGCAATGCAAGTATAAAAAACTCCTCCACCAATATGTGGTTATCGTGACTTTTTAAAGGTAGAATTTTGTGATATTTGAGACCAATACATGGGGATATATTTAAAGAGTAATCATCAAGAACTTTGATACGTTCTAAAACTCTTAAAAAAAACATCTTTCTCTTTTGTCAACATCCAATAGCAAGTAGGAGGTATATGAAGTCTACCATCCCCATCTTTTTTTGGATGTATTTTTTTTATGCCTTCTAATTATCCATAGTCTTCTCTTCGATATTTAATAAAGTCCCCAAAATATTATCACACACATGTTTTCTACATGCATCACGTTTAGATTATGATACAACAAATTATGCTCCCAATATGTCAAATTAAAGCTTTTCTTTTTCCAAGTATCAAAATAAATTGGATTTTTTTTTCCAAAAGTAACATGCACATTTTATACTCATAGTTCTTGAAGGTGAAATTGGGGCAACCCTTAGTTCTTGAGTGCCATCAAATAAGAAATCAATTCAAAATTTATGATTGATATCTAAAACCTAACAATAGCCCATGAAACAATATTTGCCTCCCACGATCTAGTCATAAATGACATTTATCCTTATAATAATAAGGATAAGCAAATCGATTTTTAACATTTCAACCAGATAAATCACCATATGTAAAAAAGTCATTTATCATCCATATTAATACAATGCATAACTAAAATTTATCTCCAGCTAAAGCATCAAAGGTGTTTACACGAACTTCTCATAGTTCTTTTACTAGAGGTTTTTTCACGATAGGAATTAGGCAAGGTTTCACCCTTGGGAAGAATTATTTTCATTAGTGAAAGGAGAAAATTGAATGTCTCATTACTCATTCGTCTAGAAACCTTTATCTAAAACAATTCTAAGATGATAGATAATCTAGATTGTTTTTTAAAACATAGATATAATTTTTGGTTATAATTTTTTAACAACTTATAAAACTTAGCCACTTTAATATTTGGCTCTTTTCAGGATTGTCTATTGTCACTCTCTCCATCAAAAATTTGAAAAAAATCAATCATATTTTCATTTTGATCAGCTTCTAAACTCTCTTCAACATTAGGAGATCTAAATTCTTAAGAGCTTTCAAACTGAAAAAACCTTTTCAGTAAATAAGACTTATAAATAAGTAGTGAAGTTTCACCATGATAAACCCAATTAGTATAATCAAACAAAAACCCATTGCAAATCAAATGCCCCTTTATAATTTCTAATGGTATCTAATGCATATTGACACATTTCATGCATAGACATAAAATCATACCATCTCGGCATGCACTCTCAAATACAAATATTAAAAACTGGCTAATCCATTATATATATTCACTAGTAAACTTAGGCTTTTTAATCCAACTCTGAACCATGATTCACTACTAGAAATTCAATTATTACTAACAAAATGTTTTCATCGCTAAATACTAACAGATTAACAACAAAATATTGAAGAAATTTAAAAAAAAAACTTTTACCAATGGATTATCGACATAATTAAATTTGTTAATAATCTATAGGTGATAGTTTGGTACAAATTATAGTGAATTTTACCAATAAAATTTTTTATTAGTAAATCTATTGATAAGAGTTTCCTACAGATTTAGCGATGGCAAAATCCATCGATAAAAAAATTTGTAAAAAAAAAAAATTTGACATTACCAATGGAAATTTCATCACTAAATTTGTCGGTGTAAGAATTTGAGAAAAAAATTTAACAAGTTATCGACGGCAATTCCATTTGTAAAACCAAAAAATTTTGAACCTCTTATAAGGCAACATCATTGTCCTCTAAATTTCAACCCACATTCCCTAATTTCCCTCACCCATCCCTTCTTCCACTCTCTCACTCTCCCTTTCCCTTTATCTACATCATCTTTGCAATCCAAATGTGTCAGTAGGCCAATCAAGTCTCCTCTCATGTTTGGTAAGTTTTTTTATAAATATTTTATTTTATGATATATTTTATGTAGTATATTTGTTGAGTTTAGGGTTTAATTTTTTTGTTATAAATTTGTTAAAATTTGTTTGAGTTTTGGTTATATATTTGTTGAAATTTGTTGGTTATATATTTTTGTTAGATTTTTTGTTAAGTATTAATGTTGAATATTGTTAATCCTTTTTGGATTTATTTTTAGTATTGTTTGGAAAATTTTTTATTTGTTGAGTAATTTATTTTTTATTTGTGAAAGTTGTATTGAAATTTATTAGGTTTTGTTATATATTTATTAACTTTTAGATGTGTATGATTTATATTAGTTAATTTGGGTTTGATGTGTATTAAAATTTATATATATATTGATAGATATTTTATATTTAATGTTTTCTAAATTTTAATAATAATTATAGAAATTAAAATTATTTATGTTGATTTGATGGTTATAATTTATATGTTACTAATTTATATATTATTTTGAAGTAATTTATATATTATTAAGATTTATATTTATTTTGAAGTAATTTATATATTTGATAAGTTATTGAAATTTATATATTACTAGTTATTGAAATATTGTGATTTTATTGTATTGATCAAACTTAATATAAATAAATTAAATTGTTCTATTTTATTCTTCTTTTCCATAATCTATATGTGAAGTCATTTTTTAATCTAATGTAATCATGATCAATTAACTTTAGTGCTATGTTCTTGAATTAATTTTTGCAATTTCTTTTAGTGATTTATATTTTTGTTTAATCTTGAGGACTAAGCTTATATATGAATATATTACATTTTTGCACCTATGTTAGGTAGGAGATTTCTGATGAGATAGATAGAGAAATTGGCCATACCAAACAAATCTCTAGTATACCAATCCATCTTAGTATCTTCTCTCCTAATGGTGAGATAGAGTGTTAGTCGAGTTGTTTAATCCCTTTTCATGAATAAATGTTATCTAAAATAAACCAATAATTTTTTTGTGCTCAAAATGAACCTTTAAATTATTTTCATCTTAAATAAAAAAATTCGAGGATTTTAGATTAGTTACTTAGTGGTTTCAATTCATCTTGCCAACTTTTTTGAAACATCAACATGTTTTTAATTTGCTTGTAAGATTAACAAGTATGCCTACTACCTATAATTAAATGGTTATTATTAGTTTATTGGTAGATTGGATTTGTACTATTTTTTTAAATTGGCTTCAATTATTACCTCAAATTTTTTAAACTTCAATTCTTTTGTAAGAGTTGTTAAATGTATTTCTTGTTTCTTGTTTTTATTTATTACTTTATTTTGCTTCAATTCTTTTGCAATGGTGAACTTGATATTGTTTACCTCTATGGACTTACAAAAGTAGCTGTTGGTGGGTGTCTCAACCTTTTGCAAGTTTTTTTATGTTAATATTCATGTCATGATGTGGATTAATTTAGCTAATAAGTTATGGTAATTGACTTGTCATGTAGAGGGACAACCTAAAAGCATTGTGCAAGATATTGAAAACATGGTTCGGGCATTTATTGAAAAAGCAACTAGAGATAGAACTTGAGAGGTTCTGCTTATTCTTTGTATACTAAATAATTGAAAATAGTGTTAACTATTGTTCATCTAATAAATGTGTAATTATGTAAATATTATGAAGTGTAAATGCAGATTTTTTTGGGTTATACGCCTGAATATATTTGTATACGGATGTGAATTTAGTAAATAGTAGCTTTTGATTTGCTTTTAGTAGTTTGATTGGGGTGGTAATGTTTTGATTTTTCATGGTGCAAAGATTAGTAAATAGAATATATTCTTTCTAATCCTATCCTCTATCAGTTTGCATGTACAATCTACATATGGTTTATATGTAAAATTTCCAAGTTGCATCTTACTTAATATTGAGCACTCAATTTTTTTATGCATCTCACATTCTTTTCTTGTTTTCTTTATTTAGGCATTTGCAAGTCATCATTTATTATGGGTAGAGGTGATAAAGATGGAATCTATGTTTCTCATCAAATGAAGAATGTATATAAGGTTGTGTCCCAATTGTATTTTATTTTTATTTCTTTTCATTATTTTGAACATTCAAGCAAAAAATTCTTTATGATATGTATAGAATAATGCCCGATAGATTGTATTCTCTTGTAGTCTTGTAAGAATTTCATTCCACTTTCAACATTGTGGTGTTAACTACACACATAATAGGGCTTGTGTTTTTTATATTTTTGTAATTAGAATTTATAAATAATTTTATAAAATATTTTTTTTTATAAATGAAATGGAATGCTTTATTATTTACGTATATTTTAGTATTCATATAATTACTTTAAAAATAAATTTAAAAATATAATCAAATGATAAAAATTATAAAATAATAGCTAAATATGATTGAAAAATAATATTACTGATGAATTTATCAATGAAAAATTCTATTGGTACATTTCATTGGTAATAATAGCATTACCAACGAATTTCAACCTTTACTAATGGATTTCAAATATTATCGACAAAATAGCATTACCGACTTAGCTACCACTAATAGAATTTTTCTGTCACTAAATCTATCTTTACTGCTATTATCGACGAAAAATTTCATCAGTAAAACTAAAATTTCTAGTAGTGATTGTAGTACTTATGGAAAAAGAAAGTAAGCAATGATGAAAGAGGACACAACCTAGAAAATAAAGCAACTTCTAAGAATTATAATATAATAGAAATCACATTTATTCTAAAAAGTTATATGCGTGTGAACAACATATCAATTTAAAATTTTCACATAGCAAAAGAGCCTAAGGAGCAACATCAGCTTGTTTCTCCAATCAACATTACAACACTACTTTATTAACAATACCTAAGTTAATTTATGAAATGGTGAAAAAACAACTAACCTTGTTAACAATAAAAAGAAGTTCTTATAATGTCCTAATTCTTTTGAAAATTCTTTCCCTAGCAATGGCAACAACAAATAGAAAAGAAAAGAATCATTAAATTATTGACCAAAGATATATAAAAATATACTTTTAATATAGATAATAATGAATCCAATCGTAATACTTATTTATATATATTATCTATAATACTAGGAAACAAAGCATTTCATATCAAAGCATTCAATGTCTACCAATCAAATAATTTGAGTTTTTTCACATTGGCTTCCAATCAATTGCTTTAAGTGTAGAGATTAGGAACATGTAATAACTATATCAATAAAAAACCTAGTCACTAGCTACAATCTCATGAATGGCATCATTAACAGCTTCATCCTCAAATTTTAACAACAAGTTTCATTGCTCTGTCATTTGGACTGTTAATTCCAAATCACAAATCATAAGAAAAAATAAAATCAAAATGAAAATTAAGAAATTAAAACTTACCTTAGCTAGATTAGAATTGAGCTTGACCGAACAACAAATCAAGATATGTTGGACCAAATAAGATTGAAGCTCAATCAAAACAAAAAATATTGTTAGCTATTTCATTCATTACAAAATTAGATTCAAAATAAGGATAAAAATTTATTTTAGTGAAAATATTTATCTAGAAAACGGTGCTGACGAAAAGGATAATCATGATTGAGTTAAAACTAAAAAGGAAAATATTAGGGATTTTAAAAAGTTAAGGAAATATTCATTAAATTTTTGTCTCAAAGTTGATTTGAAAAACAAGATATGAAAACATGAAAAAGATAAGGGATTAGAAAAAGATGAAGAAAACTTGAAAAAGATAAAGGATTAGCAAACAGTTTTGTAGCTCTAAAAAATTTTTAAAAAATTCCATATGCAAAAATGAATTAAAGGAAAAGTGGAGAGTTTTTTAGTGGGTTAAACCCATTTAGCCGCAGAAAATAGTGATATTCTTAACGGGTTAAATGAAAAAAGCCTATTAATTTTGAAAAAAACATAGATGGCTCATTAAAGCCCCATAAAATATATGCTCTTAAGACTAATTTTTTTTATAGTGATTTTCAAATTAATAAAAAAGTAAATCTATAACATATTTAAAAGCCATCTCTAATTAATTCTATAGGGATAGTTCAGTAATGTATTAAATGAGATTGAATGGATAGTTTTAGGAAAAACATTCCTCAATTGTGTTGAAATTTTTAAAAACTTTTAGAAGAGTCTTAAAGAAACTTTTAGCAAATTTCAACTTTTAGAAGCTTTTTGAAGAAACCTTTAGAGATGAAAAAAACTGAAGCTTTTGAAAAGAGAAGCCTTTGAAAACAAAAAAAAAAAAAGGGAAAGGAAAAAATAAAAAGAGGAAAGGAAAGAATCAGCTGCCGACGTCCACAGATGGTAGTCTTTATAGGTTAAGGAAAGAACTTAGGTTGAAACTCACAATGTTGCATTAACAAAGGTTTTGAAAAAGGTTACAAGGAAATGACAAAAAGTTAAATGAGAAAACAGAGAGATTAGGGGAGAAAAAGAAAAAAATATTTTTTCCTAACTCTTTTCTTTTACAGTTTTAATACATGTATCGATCGATATGATTTTTCATATTTTTTTCATTTTGTTATTTTTATTTTTTTTATTTTTTTCCTTTATAAGCTAATTGAATAGCTCATCAATGTAAATAAAAATGACAAAAAGCATGTTTTGAAAAGATAAATTTGTTAACCAACAATCCTCTCTCTTACTTCTTTGTAGTCTTCAAAACGGTAAAACTTATCCATCATCTCCAACCTTCAAGCTTGGTCTCCAACAGTACCACCCTAATAGATTTCTTACATTTTAATAACAAAATGTTGGGTTTTTTTTAATTATAGTTTTTTTAAAAAACAAATTGGAATTTGTGCCAACAATTATTTTTATCAATATTAGCAAATTCCATAACAAGGTATGTAATAACTTATTAGTAGCTTGGCTGTTGATAAATTATTTAATTTTATGGTTTTGTGTTGCTATTTTATCCTAGGTTTTGATTTATCTTCATTTGTTTCTTTTACAAGTTAAGAAAGTTTTCTTAGGCTGTACTATAGCTCAAGGAAAATGGTATTATTTAGTTAATTTTCATATTTACTTCTAATTTTTTATGTGTCATTTTAATATCCTTCTAGACCTTCCTGTATTTCTTAACAAATTCTCAATTATGAACTAGATTTAGTTGTATTATTTGACTGACTAAAAGAAACGAAATATTGTTCTTTATAATTCAACTCTTTTATATGTACTAATATGATGCATATGTATATTCATCTGCAATTTCTGTAGAGTGGAAATAGTTTTGGTAAAGACGTTGATAATTTTAATTAAGATATGGAAAATGAACTAAAAATTGATAATTGCACCATCTTTTTTTGCTCATGAGTGTCACTTTCTCATGAAGACCCTATTTTAGGCTCAGCAGAGGTACATGCTTATTTGTAATTACTACAAATGGCCTTTGTAATAGTATTCTAGTTGTTGTACTAATCAGGTTTTTAATATGCAAATTGTTTTAATGATTATAAGGAAAGTGTATGCTGAAATTTTCTTTGAGTTGTAATTTTCAAAGAAACATTATACATTTGGCTATTGATCATTAGTTGATGAGTTTCTATGGGAATTAGTTAAGAAAAATGGAACATTGGTAACCTTTTATGCAATTTTTACAAAGTTGGAATTTGAATATGAAATCTATGCAAAGATGTTTTACTTCAAATACTCGATATGTTCATTTTGGGGTTCTTATCAATTAATTTGATGGATGTTGTTTAAGGTTGCAAAAAGATATATGCTTTGTGAACTATCGATTATATGGAACTAAAAAGTGAGCCTTTGTTCATTCAATATCTTTTTTTTTCTTTTCATTAAAAATGTTTAACATTTGTGATGATAAATGAAATTGAGGGGTTTGTTCACTTGTGAATCTTTAAATGCAGTTGAGTTATTATTGACTATAAATTCAAAGATAAACTCATAATAAAAGCTATTGTCAACGCTGAACTTAGAGATTACTTAGCCTTAAACATGATTCCCAAATATGGAGACAACTCATCCCTAAACATGATCTTTGTATTTCCAATTCAAATCCAAGCTCAAGTTTGCCAGCTCGACCTGTCAACCAAGTTATTCGATAGTGGGAATGGCTAGGGGTGTGGCTATTAAAGTTGAGCATGCTAGAGTGTTGAGCATTGCTTCAAGATTCTTTGAGCAAGTCCTATCTGAAACCATCTAGGCCTTACAAAAGTTTTCAAAGGTTAGCAAAAATTATAAAACTTTTTAGATCAATTGTTTGATTGATAGAGAGTAAATTGAAATTGATTATGTCTAGCAAATGAAAGGGCATTCAAGAGTTCTTTGGGTTTTTTTTGCAAGTTTGTGAATCTTTCATTAAGCTTGATAGTCTTAACCCTTTAATCATTAAGTAAGTCTCATTTGAAGCCATGTCAGTTGTTGAAAAAAGATACAAGCATGGTTAGGGCTTTGGCTACTAAGGTTCAACAAACAAGAATGGTGTTTTTTTTTCTTTTCAAGAGGGTAATTCTAAAAGTTATAAATTCTATTCTACTTATTTAAATGATACAACAATCCAATTCCTATGCCCCTCTTCACCAATAATTGGACAAGTAGTTTTTAAGGTTCTATGAACTATATTTCTTCGTAAATTTGACAACACAATTTAGAAATGATTCAATGCATTCATTTCTCTAATTGTTATTACTTTAGCCCAATTTGTCTTCTCCTCCTATCCAACAAGTATAAGGGTATTAACCAATAATTATTTGTAAAAGTCCATTTAAGTGAATTTTGGAAATTTGTCTAAGCATAATTGTTTTAGTTACCAACTTAATGAATTAATGCAGCTTAAAGTTCTTTTGGGAGGAAATTTTTTAAGTATGAAGTTTTACTCATTGTAGGAATACAATTTTTAGTTCTAAAGTGCTGAATAAAATATGTTAGTTTAAGGAATACACTTTTGGATGTTTACTAACCATTACTTATTTTTTTCATCCAGGTTGTCTTTATGGCTAAGGTTTTCAAGCTATGTGCCTTTTATCAATAATGGTGTGTCTCTAAGATTTCAGCATATTGTTTCTAAGTATGCAAAAAATTGAGTGCATTTTTCTTACCTTTGAAAACTTTGAGTTACAATCATTTGTTCTTCTCAGACTATCAAAAGATAAGACATTATCTAATGAATACATAATTGGCCATTATCCAAAAAAAGCCTAGAAAAATTTTTTCATGATAAGTAAATGCACAACATTTTTACTTTGAGATTGAAAAGAGATTAGAGCTTATAATGTTACTTACAATATAAAAAGAAAAAGTTGTTGTTGGCTCCAAAATTATGTCATAGAAAAAAATCAAACAGCTTTGTTAGCTTTCGCAATAACATAAATAAAATAAAATAATAAATTTAAACAATATAAAAAATTTGTACCCTCGGCAAAACGAAGGCAACCCACTAGTAATTAATAAAATGAGTCATATATTTCCTCTAATTAATTAAAAAAGTAGGTAAAATCATTTTGAAATCTAAATTAAATAAGGCAAACTTGATCGACTTATTGGAAAAATGTTTAATTTGATTTTTTTTATTTAACTTTTTAGTTACATACAATATCTTAAATTAGGGCTATAAATTCATTCATGCAATATTTAATTTTTACTCTAAGTTTCTAATGACAAGAAAGATGGCTAAATACAAAAAAAAAAAAAAAAGGATATATGGAATAGACAAAAATATTAAAAATGTGTTGTTCTTAAAAAATTTTTAAAAAAATTGTTGGGCACTTGGCCTTTCTTTAAAAGCAAAAAATCTTCTCCACTATTAAAAAAAATAGTAAGAATTTTTATTATTTTATTTAAGGATGATAAATGCATTTTTAACTAAATTTAGGGATGATATTTGTTCAAATTGTTTTTATCCTTTTAATTAATTTTTATTTATTTATTTATTCAATTTAAAATTTTTAAATTTCAATAGATTTAATTGAAAATGTATTATTCACCTATTTAATAAACTAATGAAAACTTTCATTGCTTTTTAGTGGAGAGGTCTTTTCCCTTCATATTGAAGAATAAAAAAATAATAGAAATATGTTTGCAAATTATTGCATTGTTTAAATTCTTTTTTTTACCAAATTATCATCATTATGTAAAATTAAACTTAAATTAAAGTAATAAAAGAAAAGAAGATACTTAATACCATATTTTCATGCTATAAATAAAATGAAAAAAATTAGAAATCAGTAAAGGGCATGAAAAGATGTTGATAATTTATTTAAAAGAATTGGGGAAAAAAAATTGAAAGAGCAGTTGAAAGAAAGAAAATGTGATTGTTTTTGAAAAGTATATAACTACAAAAGAATTTATACATATATATGTCATAACGTATAGATCCATGGATCTACCACTAGACATAGACTAAAGGAGTCACCACTAATCTTTTTTTATTAAGATGTGATTAGTCACCTGATCGAATCTATCTTATTTAAAAAAAAGTCACAAGATTGACTTACGTATATTTAAATATTAGATTTTAATCTACCAAACTAGATTTTAGATTCGAAAGTACGATCACCCTCACAGTGCCCTTTCAATGGATGGTACCAATTTGATTTCAAATTATCCAAGCCTTAACCATATTTATGATTTACCAAAATATTTAATATTAAGAATTAATCTTAAAATTACTCCAATAGTTTGGTAACAATTTAAGATAATTCTCTCACCTCAGTAATATTCATAGAGACTAGTGTCCGACTTTGAATAGGCTCTATCATCGGATTCATTAATATATTTTTATTCAAGAAAATACTTAATAAAATCTCTATTGTCGCTATCGACCTTCAACAACTCAACATCGTGCACTTCTTTATTTATCGGTATGTCTTTATTTTTTTTATTTATTATATTATTTATATTCTTCGATAGAGTTTTTTTTTTTGTTCCTTACTATTTACATATGCATATATATTTTTATTCATTTCACCGTAATCTTAGTCGTCCAAGCACCTTTCATTGCATGTATGATATTTTTGTGTAGTTTGGTTTAAATATTATGGTTTGTTAAATGGTATTATATGATATTATTTTACTGAATGGTATTATATGATATTGGTTTGCTAAATGATTTGCTGAATGGTGTTTCTGAATGGTTTCCTGAATGGTGTTTCTGAACACATTGCTGATTGGTTTACTAAATGATGTTTCTATACATAGTATGATATTGGTTGTATTTTATTACGTACAGTGTTAAATTTAGACAATCAGTTTGGTGTATTTCGTATAATTATGATCAAAATTATAGGTATTATAGACTCTGAACAACATACTTCTCTTTCTACTAAACCCGCATAAGACACCTGTAGGCCAAAAAATAAAATGAAGGGGATGAAATAAACAAATTAAAGTGAGTGACACAAAAATTCACATAGACTTCAATCAAAGTGGGCAGCTTGTGTCTAATGGAGCTGCCAAGTTGGCTACTCATATTGGTGCCATCGTCTATAGTAGCATTTCAATTACGTACACCAATTGGCGACCAAGTCCTGAAGATCTAAAGAATGGTATATGGTAGTTGGTTATGGTATGTTTATTCAACTATTTCATAAAATTTGTTAAATGATCATTTAATTGAAATTCAATGTGTTCATACTAATTGTGTTATTATTTAGGAATGGTTCAACATCTCAATTGATTGTAAAAAGCTTATGTTGTAATTTGCTGAAAAAGTATTCAGAGACTTTAAAAGTAAATTGACAACCTAATATATTCTACCACTCGCTGATCAAGGTAATGTATTGGCTGTTTCACCTACATCATATGCAAATGTTATAAGTGTTAAAGATTGAAGAAATTTTGTTTGAGATCAGCTATTAGAAGATTTCTTAGTATGCAAACCCATTACCAAAAAAATTGTTTATAAGATTTTATGCAACATATTCGATATCTTCATATGTGATTTACGTAATTTCTTTTTTTTTTGTAGAAAATCAAAGAAAACAAAAAACATATTTGGGCCAAACAAATATATTATTATCAGACAGCGAGAAAGGGATATGCAAATGTCAAGTATGAGTTTGTAAGTATTTACACACTTGTTTTATACTTATAAATGAATATTTATGAATATTCATTTCATAGATTTTGATTCTTATATTATAGTGATTTATTAAAAATCAGTGAGCTCTGGTACTAAAGTTTCTAAATGAGATGTTTATAAACAAGAACATTTGTAAAAGGATGGATCCTTTACAGATGAAGCAACTAAAGAATTGGCTAAAAAAATGTATGTATAACTACTTATTAAATCACGTATGATTGGCATTATGGTTGTATACATGACTTTATACTGGCTTGTATAAATTTATTGTTATAGTCTATCTTATTATTATCTTTCAGGATGATTATACTGTCAAAGTTAAATTCGATAAACTGGCAACCCAGTATGGTGAATATTCATTGTCTTTAGCATTATGAGTTAAACAAAGGCCTGGTCAAGTTTGTGGAGTTGGTAAATTTGTGTTGTCATCAAAGTTTTTTAGTAATTAACCCAAAACCCCTAAAATGATAAATGCACAATATGAAACAATCATTGAGCAACAACATCAATGACTTGTTACCAGGAGCAATGCCTTAATGAGCAATAACAATGACCCATTGTTTTGGAGGCCATGTTGATAGCAATGCAGCATAGCATGCTTGTATGCTAGTCAGATAGTATCATCTACCTAGGACAAGCTTTCGTTGCAAGTCAGGCAGGGAACCCAACCTCTTCTACTAGCCATGAAGTATGATTTTGTTTATAAGTTTAATATTAATTTGTTTATTTTATTTAATGATTTGGTTTTAATACTTATATTTCATTATATATTGTAACAGGAATTTGGGACTCATAGTATGACCCTTGCTCAAGCTACCATGGATGAGTTATCTAATTATTCACTCGATCATATATCAGGAGAAAATAGCATAACCATTGAGTTTTAGAGAGGGTTATTTGATAAACTATCATTTTTTTATATTGGTGTGGATGAGGTTAAAGGATTTTATGACTGGATGAAATATCAACTATTGATATTATTGCTTATATGAGGTTAGCTTATTAATATAAATATGCAAGCTCAATATGTATTAATCTATATTACGATGTATTATTAACTAGTATTGTTGATTGTTATATTGTAACTTCCTATATAAAGAGGTCAAGGTGAGACAAATAACCCACAAATTTAGATTTGTTGGCCCCAACTTCATTAGTGAGCAGAGTGGCATAGTCAATTTTCATGCTAATCATATGATTGAATGCATAAAAAATGGACTGATTATTTTTTACTCTTGTAGAATGCGCAGTAAGTTATATTCATACAAATAATTATTCCAACTTTATTAGAATATGATATGATGCCTAATCTGAGTATATCATTCTTATTATTTTGCAGTCATCATTGGTAACTTATTGTGATTGATACCAATTCCTTAATGCCATACTTACTTAATTTAGCTCAACTAACGGTGATGCCTAACCTCGAAATTAAAACTTTTATAAAGAGGTATTACATGTTATTATATTATATATCTTCTATTTCTTCATAAGTAATTTTATTTATGTATTAAGTAATTTTTTTCTTTTCAATACGATAATATCTACATTTGATAAGAAAGCATAGATAAATTGGGTGTCATTACTGGTAAATGTAAAATTTATTTTTTTATGCTGAGTTTGTGTAGATAAATATTTTCTAAACCTACTAAATTTAATTTTCAAGTACCTCGTTAACTCGGATATACTGAATGTGGATATTATGTCTTTCGTTTTATACGAGAGATAGTTTTATATGATTTTATAACCATACTATTCAAGGTTAGTATAATTTTCATAAAGTCGTTATATCTTTAAAAAAAAAACTAAATTATGTTCTTATTTATTAACATTTACTTTTGATTTTTTTTTTAGTGAGAGAGTAAAGAAAGCTTTATGGTAAAAGGAACTTGATGAAGTCCATAAAGAGTGGTGTGAGTATGTATTATCATTTATTTATAAATCTTAAGGTTGGATATTGTTGGTTGAATGTAAATATATGAGGATCATTTGTTATAATATTTTTAACATGCCATGTTGAATGGATAATTTAATTTTATAGACTGGGGTATTGGTTTAATATTATTTGTATATATTCGTTTTATATGAATATACATATATTGAGTACAATTATTTGAGAAAAGTATATTTATATAACAATGTTATCAGTTTTAATTTTGAATGTGTGGTTAATTTATTGAAATACAACAATGTTCATAATGTAAATTCCAAAATGTAATTTGTAGTATCACATATATAAACCAAATGTTTTCTAGGCATAAACCTACAACTGACTTTACATATATAATTAAACCAAATTTTTTTTATAAGATTACTGAAGGCATTTTTAGCCAAAAAATACCTTGAATAATCCCTAACAAAATGTTATTGAAGGCATTTTTGACCAAAACTGTCTTAAATAATCCCTCATAAAAATTTATTGAGTGGATTATTGAAGGTATTTTAGGCCAAAAACGCATTTAAGAATCCATTTTAACTCTTTTGTATGGATTATTAAAGGCATTTTTTACCAAAATCGCCTTCAATAATCTCTCATAAAAATTTATTGATTGGATTATTGTAGGTGCTTTTGGCCAAAAATGCCTTCAAGAATCCGTTTCAAATTTTTTTTATAGATTATTGAAGGCATTTTTTTTTGTCAAAAATGCCTTCAATATTCTTTCTCCAAAATTTTTTAAATAGATTAGTGAAGGTGTTTTTGCCCAAAAAATACCTTAAATAATACCTTACGAATAATCCCTACAGAAACCCAAAAAATACTGAAGGAAGGGATCAAACCTACAACTTTATGATTAACAATCGTATGATCCTTAAAATTTGATAGGACATTTATTAAAGGCATTTTTTGACTAAAAATGCCTTCAATAATCCTCTCAAATTTTTTAGCAGAATTGTTAAAGGGGTTTCTTATAGAAAACACTATCAATAATCGCTTACATTTTTTTATGAAGGAATTATTTAAGGCATTGTCTGCCAAAAATGCTTTCAGTGATCCCCTATCCATTTTTATAATGGGATTATACAAGGTATTTTCTGTCAAAAATGCTTTTAGTAATCACTCTAATTTTTTATAAAAGATTATTCAAGGCGTTTTAGTCTATAAATACCACTTCTTTTTGTCTTGGGTGGTGGTTATAAGTAAAAACGTTGCTATTTGAATATTTAGTGACATTTTGATAATAAACGCCTTAAGTTAGTGGCGTTTGTAAGTGAAACGTCGGTACAAAACTGCCACTAATCTTTTCATTTATTGTAGTGAAAAAATAAAAAAAAAATCTAAAAATAAAATTAAAATAAAATTAAAAAAATAAAATAAAATCAAAACATAAAATAGGATGAAAGAAAAACAAAAAAGGAAAACTTGCAATTAGGTCAGGCTAGAAGCGTGGATTTTCATGTAGGTCATCGGGTTCACACAAAAACTTCAAATATCAACCAAAACTTTCATCCTAAACCCAAAAAACCTAAAAAAGGTTTTAGATTCTTGAAAACCCAATAAAAATCCCAAAATCAAAAGCCAATAGAAAAATCTAGTAAAAATCTCAGAAACTCAACAAAATATAAAATCAAACTTAGAAATTAAAACCCATATTTAAGAAATCCAAAGGCAAATCAAATCAAACTCAGAACAAAATAAAGTCACATAACCCAAAGAAAAAAAAATCTCATAATTTGCTTGAATAATTCTTCCCCAAAGTTAAAAAAATAAAAAACTAAGATCCCTATAAATGTTTTTTCTTCCACTCTTTCCCTTTGTGTGTATGGTTGATTGGTATTTATATAGGGCCTTTTGCTAGGAATTTTAGGGATTTGCCTTGAATGGAAATAATAGCAGATCTGATTATGCTCTAAATTGATTTTTTTTTCTTGATTCTCTTTAAAATTGAGTTAATTAATTTATGGAATTATCTTGATTTTTCTTAATTTTCATAATCCTTTAAAATTTCTCAAATTAAATCTGACTTTGATTCCTTGATTTGATTTCTTTTCAACTTTCCTTTAATATTTGAAAAGATCATGTTTTAGTCTTAATTGTCAAGATTATTCTTAATTAGTGCTGAAATCACTCCATAAATTTCATTGATATGATTTATAATAAAAATATAAAATCAGATAAATAAAAGACTAAAACATAAAAAAGATAAATAAATAAATAAGATAAACAAGATATAAAAAATAAATGTAAGAAATTGAACAATTGAGCTTGGTTTGAGCCCCAAACTAAATAAGGTGTCTACAATATATATATATATATAATTATTTCCTATCCCAAGCACAATATGAAAAAAAAAAAACCTTAAAAGATTTGGAACTTTTTTTATGTTATCAAAAACCTTTGATGACTCTCCATTAAAAATTTAAACTTAAACCTAACAACTATATATACATTGAATTAAGGCCGTGTTTGGTACATAATATTATAATAGAATAAGATAAAAAGATATTATAAATAGAATTAGATTAAATAATTTCATTTTATCGTATGTTTGATATATATATAAGGATTAAGATAAGATAATTTATTTATTAGTTGAAATTATATTTTCTTGAAATTTATACAATTTAAATTATAAATGTAAATTTTAAAGGTATAGTAAGACATGTAAATTTAATCCCATGAATTAAAAATAATTCTCTCCATTTTATTTTGAAATGACTAAATCATCTTATACCAAAAATATGATAATCCTCTTTATAATCATATTCCTTTCAATTAGATACAAATAAAAATTAATATAAAATTATTATCAAATTATCTTATTCATCATCTTATGCACCAAACATAATCTAAATATGCTTAATTTTTTAAAAGAAATAAATGTGAAAGATGGGAATAATTTAACTTTCAAATTCATATTATATAGTTTAATATTCATTTACTTTATTAATTAATGTGTATTAATATGTCATCATGAGTAACAAATATGTATATATTAAATAATAAATCTAAATTATTTGGAAGTTAAAGAAAATTTTGAAAATTAATCTATCCTAAAATTGATCTTAATATTTACCAAATGTATACAATTATCAAGACTATTAACAAATAATATTTGTAACAATAAATTGTTTTTAAATTTTTGTTGAATTGTTTCCTAGCAAGGTAAAAGACAACATTACATTTCTATATAGAAAACTTTAACATTTGATATAAATCAAAATTACTAAAATATTGTTGAAATTCCACTAAAAGTATATTTGACAATTCAAGTCACTGTGTCATGTAAAATACTAATTCTTATGATGTTTTATGTGAAAATCACTTGTCAAAGTTTGAGTCAACACAACAATATAAAATATAATTTTTTGATTTTATTAAATCTACTTATAATTTTTCTAAAATTTTAAGTTTAATTATCCATTTCTTTTATTCGTATTATTTTCATATCGTGTTACTGTATCATATTTCAAATTGTCAGGTCTACCTAAAAGTATCCACATGAGAATGAGTTACTCTTATAAATCTAAAATGTAATTTCATTTTTAAAATAATATTAACTTATATTTAATTAAAATAAATATAAATAATGTAAAATTAATAAAGCAACATTGAGTTAATCCAATTTTTTTCCTTTAAGATATATTCACTTTTTTTTAACAATATTATTTATTGAATGTTTAAGTATTTTAAACGTATTATTATCATATATATCATTTAGATATATGCAAGTTTAAAATTTTATATTTTTGTTAAAAAAAAATTATTTATATGTATAATTATATTAAAAATTAATAATTCATACATCTTAGTAATCATAAACTAATATAATATAAATCTAAAGACTTTTTAAGAATTTTAAAAGTTAGATATATTATTTATTGAGTAAGAATCCAGTTACCTTAATTTAAGTTTAATTTTTTTTACTATTGAATCAAAATTAAATCAACAACTAATTTGAATCAAAATAAAATTTTTAATTTTAATTATTTTGATAAAAATAAAAAGTGGAAATTTTATTCTATTCATTTTTATTATAAAATAGATAAAAGGTTGTAAGTAGAAGTCTATATCATTACTCGGATCTTTTTCTTTGGAAATTATCATAAACAAGATAAATGACTGTTGCTTCATGGCAATCCATGGTGGTAAATTATACGAAATCAATATAACTGGCTAGTACTATCATTTTGAACGGGTTGAATCCATCATATATAAGTGCAAGCATAACATTTTGAGGATTAGATGCAAAGTCTGGAAACATAAAATAAAATGATTTCTATGCCAAAGAATCTGCAAGATGCCTCTAATATTTTGGAAACAGCGCTACAAAACTGCCACTAATCTTTCATTTATTGTAGTGAAAAAATAAAAAAATTTTAAAAATAAAATTAAAAAAGTAAAATAAAATCAAAACATAAAATAGGATGAAAGAAAAACAAAAAAGGAAAACTTGCAATTGGGTCAAGCTAGAAGTGTGGATCTTCATGTAGGTCATCGGGTTCACACAAAAACTTCAAATTTCAACCAAAACTTTCATCCTAAACCCAAAAAAACTCAAAAAGTTTTTAGATTCTTGAAAACCCAATAGAAATCCCAAAATCAAAAGCCAATAGAAAAATCCAGTAAAAATCTCAGAAACTCAACAAAATATAAAATCAAACTTAGAAATTAAAACCCATATTTAGGAAATCCAAAAGCAAATCAAATCAAACTCAGAATAAAATAAAGTCACAGAACCCAAAGAAAAAAAAATCTCATAATTTGCTTGAATAATTCCTCCCCAAAGTTAAAAAAATAACAAACTAAGATCCCTAGAAATGTTTTTTCTTCCACCCTTTCCCTTTGTGTATGTGATTGATTGGTATTTATATAGGGCCTTTTGCTAGGAATTTTAGAGATTTACCTTGAATGAAAATAATAGCAGATCTGATTATGCTCTAAATTAATTTTTTTTATTCTTTTTAAAATTGAGTTAATTAATTTATGGAATTATCTTGATTTTTCTTAATTTTCATAATCCCTTAAAATTTCCCAAATTAAATCTAACTTCGATTCCTTGATTTGATTTCTTTTCAACTTTCCTTTAATATTTGAAGAGATCATGTTTTAGTCTTAATTGTCGAGATCATTCTTAATTAGTGTTGAAATCACTCCACAAATTTCATTGATATGATTTATGATAAAAATTTAAAACTAGATAAATAAAAGACTAAAACATAAAAAAGATAAATAAATAAATAAGATAAACAAGATATAAAAAATAAATGTAGGAAATTGAACAATTGGGCTTGGTTTGAGTCCCAAACTAAATAGGATGTCTACAATATATATATATATATTTAATTATTTCCTATCCCAAGCACAATATGAAAAAAAAAATCTTAAAAGATTTGGACCTTTTTTTTATGTTATCAAAAACCTTTGATGACTCTCCATTAAAAATTTAAAACTTAAACCTAACAATTATACATACAATGAATTAAGGCCGTGTTTGGTACATAATATTATAATAGAATAAGATAAAAAGATATTATAAATAGAATTAGATTAAATAATTTCATTCTATCTTATGTTTGATATATATAAGGATTAAGATAAGATAATTTATTTATTAGTTAAAATTATATTTTCTCAAAATTTATACAATTTAAATTATAAATGTAAATTTTAAAGGTATAATAAAATATGTAAATTTAATCCCATGAATTAAAAATAATTCTCTCCATTTTATTTTGAAATGACTAAATCATCTTATACCAAAAATATGATAATCCTCTTTATAATCGTATTCCTTTCAATTAGATACAAATAAAAAATAATATAAAATTATTATCAAACTATGTTATTCATCATCTTATTCACCAAACATAATCTAAATATGCTTAATTTTTTAAAAGAAACAAACGTGAAAGATGGGAATAATTTAACTTTCAAATTCATATTATATAGTTTAATCTTCATTTACTTTATTAATTAATGTGTATTAATATGTCATCATGAGTAACAAATATGTATATATTAAATAATAAATCTAAATTATTTGGAAGTTAAAGAAAATTTTGAAAATTAATCTATACTAAAATTGATCTTAATATTTACTAAATGTATACAATTATCAAGCCTATTAACAAATAATATTTGTAACAATAAATTGTTTTTAAATTTTTGTTGAATTCTTTCCTAGCAAGGTAAAAGACAACATTACATTTCTATATAGAAAACTTTAACATTTTATATAAATCAAAATTACTAAAATATTGTTGAAATTCTATCAAAAAGTGTATTTGATAATTCAGGTCACTGTATCATGTAAAATACTATATTCGAATTATGTTTTATGTGAAAATCACTTGTTAAAGTTTGAGTGAACACAACAATATAAAATATAATTTTTTGATTTTATTAAATCTACTTATAATTTTTCTAAAATTTTAAGCTGTGTTATCCGTTTCTTTTATTCGTATGATTTTTATATCGTGTTACTGTATCATATTTTAAATTGTTAGATCTACCTAAAAGTATCCACATGAGAGTGAGTTACTCTTATAAATCTAAAATGTAATTTCATTTTTAAAATAATATTAACTTATATTTAATTAGAATAAATATAAATGATGTAAAATTAATAAAGCAACATTGAGTTAATCCAATTTTTTTCCTTTAAGATATATTCAATTTTTTTAACAATATTATTTATTGAATGTTTAAGTATTTTAAACGTATTATTATCATATATATCATTAGATATATGCAAGTTTTAAAATTTTATATTTTTGTTAAAAAAATATTATTTATATGTATAATTATATTAAAAAACAATAATTCATACATCTTAGTAATCATAAACTAATATAATATAAATCTAAAGACTTTTTAAGAATTTTAAAAGTTAGATATATTATTTATTGAGTAAGAATCCAGTTACCTTAATTTAAGTTTAATTTTTTTTTACTATTGAATCAAAATTAAATCAACAACTAATTTGAATCAAAATAAAATTTTTAATTTTAATTATTTTGATAAAAATAAAAAGTGTAAATTTTATTCTATTCATTTTTATTATAAAATAGACAAAAAAGTTTACTCGTTTGATTCTTCTCCTTGGGGTGATGGATTTTGGATTTGGTCTACTGATTCGGATTTGGTCAAATTCACCTGTGTTCGTTTAGATTTTTATTGGTTAATTTTTATTTATCTATTAATATTAATTTGAATGAAATGGGAATTTGGAGGTTCGAGTACAACAATGGTGTCCACCCCAGGGCTAGCAAGGTTCTGAAATCAGTCAACTGAGGGTGAGACTAGACTTAGGCCTCTTTTAGCCCTCGGATTTTAGAAAATCGTTTTTGAATGTAAAAATAATATTAATATTATAATTTGAATTAAAAGTATCTCTTACTGTTAAAAATTATCAATCTTAAAAAAATTGAGAGGTTTAATTATAATTAAAAATTAATTTTAAATCCAATTATTTTTATTTTACTTCAATTTGAATAAAAATATAAATTAATATTATTGAATTATTTACATGTTCAATATATATATATAAATAAGTAATATAATTAAAATATCAATTATAATAAAAATAAAATTTTTAATTAAAAATTTGACAAATTTAAAATATACAATAAATAATATTGGATGAAGCAAAAACATTAAGAAGATATTATAAATAATATTATTAAGTATACCAACAAAGTAATAAAATATCTTTTGCATTTTTTTCATTCAACATCATTTATCATATATTTTAAAGTTTGTTAAAATTTTAATTAAAGTTTTTATTTTTATTATGAATTGATATTTTAATTATATTACTTATATTTTACATATATTTTAAACATATAAATAATTAAATAATATTAATTTTTATTTTTATTCAAATTTAAATAAAATAAAAATAATCCATACATCGTACTGATAATAAGCTAGAGCTATAATAACTATATACATTATCATGAAATCGTTTGCTCAATCACTAGAAGAAAATAAATAATAATCGTTGAAATTAATACTACACAATAATTGACAAAATCAAATATATATGATGTATGTCCATGTATTTTCATTTAATATATTATGTGTGCAACTATAATTAATACTATAATCCACTCATGCTTGTATGCATGCATGTACATATCTCGTTTCAAACAGGAGTGAAATATGAAATATTAAATTTGAAGATAAAAACATAATAAAATAAATCTTATCTAGCATACAAAGGAAGGGAAAGGAAAGGATCAGCTTGGCCAATTTGGAAAAAAACCACTGAAACAACTGCAATCTAATTTTGAGCAATTTGATGAACTATTTGAATCTCCAAATCATGCCTCTAAACTAAAGGAAATAACAAATACATCAATATAAATAATGAACTGATTTTATATTCTGAATTTAACATAAAAAATCAATTACAGTAATCACAAAGCTCAGCTCATAAACCAAATAATATAAATATACCTATTTCCGCTGAATGTGTGCTCCAATGGAGAATGCCAATGGCATTGAACTACTTTTATGATCAAATCCCATTTTTCTAACATCTTCATTTTACAACACCTGAATTAAATATAAATATATATGATCAAATATATAGATGTGATGAGGATAAAATATTAGTTGGTTTTGATGAATTATTTGATAAAAAATAAAAAAAATTGAAAATTTATTTAGATGAACGGTAAAGTTAATTTTTAGTAATTAAAATAAGACATAAACAAATAAAACAAGTATTATATTTTTATTGTTAAACTTGTGTCTGAATTCTTGAAAAACATCTGGTTGAATGATTAGGGTGAAAAAATTAAAAAGATTTTTTCAAAGTTTGAAATAATTTTTAAACTTAATATCTTTTTCACTAAGCTTTAAATTTGATATACTGATAATGATATCAAAACTAATAACAAGATCTTTCTAAAAAAGTGAAAATCTTAAAATCTTTTGAGTTATTTAATCATTAATTTGTATCATTTGATTTGTTTCAAATTTTCAATTGGTATGCCAAAAAACATAAAAGATATGCAGGCTTGATTTATGAGTATCATATAAGAACATAAACAGAGTAATAGTGTGAAAAATTAAGGAAAATGTCTCCAAGCCTTTGATCTAATTACTAAAGGTGTTTAAAAAAATATCAAAGATCTGATTTTGAGCCAAGTCTCCTCCATTCTTTTATTTATATTAAAATTTTGCTTTTCTAATATAATCCAAAAAAAAAAAAAATTAAGGAAAGCAATATTCAAACAAATATATATTGTAGCAAATTAATTAATTTAAAGCAATATCATGTCCCTTATTCTTCTAAACAAATATATACGTTGAAATCACCCAAAGCAAGAGAATTTAGCTACTATTTACAATGAAAACATTTATTTCTAAATGGAAGGTGCATCCTGATTGGTTTGTTGAATCTTAAGAGAGATGAAATGATATATGAGAGAGGAGAATTTTATTTGATTTAAATTAATATTTTATTTAAAATTTTAAATATTTAAATAATTTAATAATTTTTGAAATATATTTTTAATAAATAATTTCAAATTAATAAATATTTTATGTGTTATTAATAAAAATTTCTAAAAGATTTTTTTATTTGTCTAAAAAAAAGATATTTATGTAAACATTCATGTTAGTAAATTTTATCTTATAATTATGTATATTATAATATAATATATATATATATATATATGACATTTTTAATCTGAAGATAAAATAATAAAAAATTTTTTATTTATTTTTGATAAAAAATAATTTATTTTTTCATAATAAATTTACTAATACTAAACACTTTAAAATCTTCATCCATAAATTTTTACAATAATTTTTTAACCTTTTCAAAAGTAGTTTTCCTGAAGGGAAATATTTCTAACAGCAAAGAGCCAAACAATACTTGAACTCTCAGCAGTTCTCACGGTAGTCAAAATGAACCCAAATCAAACTCCCAGTGGTCCGAGCTAAAAACAAACCGTCGAACTCCTCCCAACTCTACACACTTTCGTCAGAATGGAAGACAAAAGCAGTAACAGCAACGACGACGGCGACAAAGATCCTTGGTTAGCACCAGATAAACTCTACCATTTCCTCTTCTGCTTCTTTCTCACCGTCCTCTTCGCCACTTTAGCTTCACTCTCCCGCTACCCTTTTCTCCGTAACCATTCCATTCGGGTCGGATCCATCCTCTCCCTCGTCGCTGGCGCTGCCAAAGAGGCTGCTGACCAGCTTGGATTTTTCCCATCTGCTGGTGCCTCAGCTAGAGATGCCGTCGCCGATTTTCTTGGTGTTATGATCGCTGCAATGGCGCTTTCTCTGTGGAAGAGGCTACTCCGACATGGGCCCGAATCGGGGCACACCCGACGGATTTTGCCTGTTTGAATGAGAATCCCTTGTTAGTTTGATGAATGGGATGACTGTTATTAAGAGTTTAAACGTATGGCAAGTTGCTTCCTGGGCAGGAAATGTTCGGTTGCCGAGAAAATGAAGGTAAAGAAAGCAGAAGTTAGGAAAATTTTTTGAGTTTTTCTCGTCTCTTCTGCATATTGGACTAGGCATTTTGGGATTAAATTTATGCACTGGGTTGTGCATTTATCAGAGCATAGGATTGTTCGGTTGCTAAGAAATTGAATGAAAAGAGAAAATAAATAAACAGACCTGATAATTCAAGGTGTCGGGAACTTGGGATTATATTTTCTGGGATTAAGAGGATGGGTTATATTGGCCGAGGGCTAAAGCAAAAGTTTGACTTGCGTGATGTATTTTTGTTATTCATTTGGATTGGTTTGGTTGATGGGAAAAAAAGGGAAAGTAAAGCAAAAACATTGGATTTTGGCGTGAGTGGTTTGCTTTGCGAAGGATTCAACGAGTTGCCTTAGCTGAGGTGAGCATTTTCTTTCTGTATTGATAATTTTTTGTTCCGTATAACCAAAAATAGAAAATAATGCCAAATGTAAGCGCATTGAAGTGTAGGGCAAAGAAACGAATTCTAATCTACCATGGAGGCTGTCAGAATTTTGAATCTGTTTCTGTTTCCTCTTTTTACCTTTTATTTTTCAATTATGTGTACTCTCTATTCTTGAATTTTCCTGGAAATCAAATTGTATCTATGACGTTTTTTAGTACTTCTTATCTTAGCCAGTTGATCATATAGATCATATGAATACAGTATAATGTTCTGTTGAATTCAATAATTTTCTGGTTGTTTCTTTCAAATCTTCTGGTGCTTATTCGAACTAGTTCCAATTAGAAGCATTCAAGGAATTTCATCTCATCAGCTTTGCAATGCTTGGCCCCATGTTACATGAGTTCTATACATTGCAAGTTGCAACTAGCAGGCTGTTCCTGTTGAACATATACAAGGAAACCCATTTTTATTTGCACACAATCAATTCAAGCTGTAGCCAAAGCCTTAACCAAAGGGCAGCAAAGTCACTACCGAAACCAAGAAGTATCACAAGAAAAAGAAAAGGAAAAAGACCGTGAGAGATGCAATCTACATTTCTCAAATTTCTGGTTTTTACATGACCTTTAAAGAGGGGAGAAAATAGGGGGAAAAACACAATGGAGGGAGAGATGAAGCCTATACAATAACCTTTTTTCCTGGTCATTTGCCCCGAGAGAACAATGTTTGGCAGCCTTAAAACACATCCTGTTTCTTCCTCCTAATTTTAGCCGTTTCCCATCTTTTTTACGCAACCAAACTCCAATATACACTAGCAATTGAAAGTCAACTCATAGTTTCTCTTACCTTTTTCCATTTTTTCAGGAACATCTATAGCTTGACTATGCTGTTATACATATATATGATTGATACACACATTTCACTTATTTATATCTAAGTGCTAATGTGTCACAATCATGAAATTGTTACCCTGGTTATCTGCAATGCCTTCTCATGAAGTTCTGATAATATAGGTTGTGATGGATGCTAATTACCTCCTGAAGCTCCTCACAGTTGACAGCTTTTCACCATCTTCCTCAGGCAGCTTGATTGCAGTATAGGTTCCTGCACCACATGGTGCCCCCAGAATGGGAGCAGTGAAGTCGACCCATATATCTTGTAGTTATTTGCTGGTATGGCTGGTCCCATTGTTCTTACCATGTTCATCGAAGCGCCTGTAAATGGTCTGTTCCACAACACAAAAGAAGGGATCATCCTTATGGTATTCATCAGGTGCTTAGCATTGGGAGCGTTAACATCCTCCTGGAATTCCCTATCCCTCATCATATTTGTGTTTAAAATTGAAAATAAATGCACTCTTCTAAAAGATCATGATGATCGTGCAGATTCAAAGTTATAATTTCTGATGATCATCTAAAACCAAAGCTCCATAGTACCTAATTGCAGGAAGGCCGACGGCCATTCCAAGATAAACAACAGTAGTCTCTATAAACAATGATTTCTCAAACTGAGCCCCTCAAAACTATTCGTTTCTCGCACTGGGGATGAAAATCATATCAGTAAATGTTTCACTAAGATGTTTTTGAAGCATCTGATTAAAATATTTCCTAGATTATTTCAAAATTGCAGGAGAAAAGAAAATGGGTTCAACGGGTCTTTATATGTAGTTGGTCTGCTATATATTTTATTTCTTGATCACCAAACATGTGCTAATTGTCTCCTTATAGTTTGTTCTTCCTCAGGTTATGTATAAACACTAACCTACTTGGGATGACTGCGCTGAATTACCTGAAAAGTAATTAAAATATCAAGAAACATAATCAAAGAGATGACATGAGCCTTCCAAATGAATCTTAACTATATTGTGGCTTATGATTTAATAGTAGTGATTGTATCAAAATGTATCATAAAATAGCTTAAATGGTTTGCAATCATTGTCAGTCAATTGTTTATGGAGAGAAGCTGTATAGAGAGATTAAAACACAAAAAAATTACCTGAAAAATCAATGGAAAATGAGGCAGTCGGCTGGATATATGATAAATTTAGGCAATAAGCTTCAACAAGCTAGTAGCGAAGAAAGTTGAAATGAGGGAAATATTACACTAATAGTAAGTGGAATGAAGAACGGGAGATGTTGTTCCGCCATAAATAATGTCCCATGATTCCAGCTTGTACAAAAGAACAGTTAGCATTGTCAGTCATCATTCACAACAATAGAATAGATAAATAAGGGAAAGTGGGGAGAGAGAGGAAGTGAGTAGGGCGTCTCAAGCAAAACAACATAGGATGTAATCTAGTTCCAGAAAGCAGGGCTCTTAAGACGAGGATGGAAACATTCTAACACTGCTACAAATGGACATGTAACGCATTGTTTTTAGGTTCGTGGAGTAATATTTCAGAAGCTGCTCATAGATGATGACATTCATAGCTAGAAATATTGCTATCAAGATTATATTCCATCATTTTCCTTAGTTTGCTAGCACATAATATGTGAACATAAATGCACCACTAACAGATAAACCATAAAAAGCTATGATGCAGTAAAAGTGAGAAGAAAGAGAACAAAAAGCATAAGAAAATATTCATAAATTGCAAAAATTGTTGCCAAAATTGTGCATTAAAGTGTGGGCATGAGGCGCACTTGTCAACACATTTCATTATCAATTAATACTCTGTCCATTTTCAACACCTAAACCATATAACACACCCGAATATTTTTCCAAAGAGCCACTAAAGAAATTCTCTTTCAGTTTCCTGAATGTACAAGATGTGAGCAAACTATCCGAACCCGCTTGATGACAAATCCCAACTCTTTCCACTTCCAACAACTCCGCAAGCTTGTTCAATCCACCGTGCAGACTGTTGCAAAACTTTATCAAATGCTTGATATCATAGATAGTGGGAAAGTAAATATTGATCAAACTAAAAAACCCAAGTTGCGTATCTGGCAAATTCTGGCAAGTCAAGAGCTTAAGCAAGTAACCGAAATCATAACCACTATGGAAAGTAACCCAATGCACACTATCATTCAAAACAATCCCCGAAGACATCAAAAGCTCACCAAACTTCATTGCATCAATACCCTTCTCATTGTTTTTCTTGAAATCAATCCCACTTTGCCTCAAGAGCTCTACAGAATCATTAGCAAACACATCCTCGTCAACATTAAACTCGCGGAGATTGAACTGCCAAATGCAATATTTATCAGTTCCGCAAGTAGGAAAATTTCCTTTCTCGTCCGAAAACGTAAGACCCAATTGAATCAACTTTAACATATCAACATTGTCTTTCAAAGTTTGGTAGTGATAGTCATAGCTGCTCTTGAAATTGCCCACGGGACGCAATACAATGCCTGGAAACTCGGTATCCATGGCAATGTAGGGGTAATCATCGACTATTCCACGAATCAAAGCGAATTCTTCCTCAAGGTTATCGTTCCATACCTCACGGATTTGGATTGAATCGCTCTTTGGCAATAGAGACATCACTTGACAACCAAAAAGAACAACCCCAGAACAGATTCCTTAATTAACACGAAACCCCAAACCAAGGAATCAATTTGCCAAAAAGCCCAGATTGAGTTTTATCAGATCTGCAAGAAATTACAATAAATTTATGGCTATAAATCATCCAAAACCAAATCAAAGATAGCTTCGTATAAGGGACCCACAAATGACTTTCAAAGAATAAAACTAGACATCAAAGAAACGAATATATAGATGGAGAAACAAAAAGAGAAACTTACCTTGAATTGAAAAAAACAAAGATTTTTTAGATTTATAAATTTAAAATTGCAGATTCTATAGAGAGCAAATTCGGGAAAATTCCTGGAAGCTCCTTCCTCTCTCTCTCTCTCTCTCTCTCTCTCTCTCTCTCTCTCTCTCTCTCTCCCCGGTTTGGAGCGTTATTGAAGGAGCCCCTAGAACGGAGTTTTATTTATTTTTATCTTAAAGAACTGGTCATTTTTGTTCTAAGGTTTTTTTATTTTTTTTTTTTTGTTTGCTGGGAAAAAGAGAGTGGCTTCAGTTTTCTGTTATATATATATATATATGTAGGCATTTCCACATGGTGATTAGGCTGTCAAGGTGAATATCATGAATTTGTACATTTAGATTTTGTGCGTGAGCATAGTCTCTTTGAGGTGTTAGTTAACTACTAATTTCAAGTCCAGCCATGGTGCAATCGCATTGTCATTCTCGATAATTTTAAGAACCGTCGAAAGTGGTAAAAGTTGTTAAATTGGGAATACCAAATACAATTATTGTGAAGTACTATGAAAGTTGTTGTACAAAAGATTAGATATTATTATTGATTGTTTTTGTTTTTATCATAATTTTTTTTTTGATATATTGTGTGCATGTGTTGTTTATGGATTGTTACATGTTTTGTTAATTATTTGATATATATTGTGTGTTTTTGTTTTTCCACCCATCAAATAAATGGATAATTTCTTTAGGAAGAACCATTGGTGAATCTTATTGCCCCTATGTGTTATGTCAATATAGCATATTTTTTTCAAGTGATAATATTATAAAGGGTTTTGAACTCTAATAAAATATTTAATGTAATATTTAAATTTTAAAAAATTTTAATATAATATTTAAATTATAAATTAATGTGATATTTAAAAAATTATTTATTTATTACGTGTTACTATTTAAAATTATTCACATTAGAGTTAAATATTGTATTAATTAAGACATTTATATTTAAGTATCATATTAAAAAATTTTTAAATTTAAGTATCATATTAAATATTTCACTATGATTTTAGAATTATTTTTAAACTATTCATAACATTAACCATTTTTTCAATTTTTTTCTATTACAGTGAGGAGGTTGCTACCACTATTCCACTATTCCCCTTATTGAAGCACTAGAGATGGATCGGACGACAACTATCGATATTATGTTGAGAAAATCACTTATTCATGGCGGGTTTGCTTGAGGTCTTCTTGAAGGTGCAAAAGAGGTCGAGAAAACCACAACAAGATATGTTGCCTTTTTCAGGTGCCAAGACTCTTGAAGAGTGGGTTGCTGTTAAGTATTAATTTTTGCCGAGTCTTTTTGTCTCTTCCTTCTCTTGTAAAGTCTTTTAGGTAGCAAATTATGGCTTACTATTATTGTTAGCAAGTAGAGATATTTTGATAGTAATGGATTGTATGGCAACATCTTATCTGATTTATAGATTTATATTTACCAGTGCTTCTTGTGCATTAACATTTCTATTGCCACTAAGCTTTGATTCTATTATGTTGGCAAAATGTCATTATGTTATGTAATATCTCATGTGATTGTTTGGGATCTTCACTTTGCAGTATTGCAAGATTGACTCGAAGGGAAAAACCATGAAGATAGCTCCTTGCTCTTGTGTTGTTAAGGTGTGAATCCACATATTGCCTGTTGTATTAATGTGCTAGCATAATTTGTAAGTGGACTTCTTATGCTTTCTCCTGGTGGGTTGCAGGATTTTAGAGAAGATAATAGTGCTCGTACTTTTCTTCAAGACCATTTAAAGTATCAAAGTCAAAGTTGGTTTGTTGCGTCTAAACTAGAGATTAAGATGTAGAAATCCTATGTTGATTAAGATAATGTCTTGCGTCCATAGATAAGCTTGTAATTTCATTTATCGTAAGCAGAATTATGCTACAATGCATAACCCACCTAGCTTTACAAGTAGGGGTGTTCTTTCTATTAATTCAGTTAATTTCAAATCGAATTAGTCAAAACTAAATTAACTAAATTATATTATTTTATTTTTATTAGTTGAATCGAATTTATGAATTTAAAAAATTAACTGACTAAATTTAATTAGGTTAGTTCAGTTAATTTTTTCGGTTAACCAAATAAAAAATGCATTTAAGTTAAATTATATTTTAAACTTTTAATTTTTCATATTTTAAACAAACTAAATAAAATTATTTAATAAAGTATTCAAATACTAAAATATTATGTTAAAAACTCTAACAAATTATAAAATTAAGTGATCTATTTCATATATTTTTCATTTTATATTTGGATTATGTTATATTTTGGTTAAAATTTTGGTTAATTTGATTTTCGAACCGAATTAATCGAAAACTGAAATTCTTCTAAAATTATTTTTATTAATAGATCGAAATTAATTTGGTGTCTAATAGATTAATCGAATTAAATCGGTTTGGTTGATTAATTCAATTAAAACTAAATTATGAACACCCTTATTTACAAGACAACAAAGATATTAAATCTAATAGCAATCTATTCTAAAATAGTAGCATTTAGGTTCCAAGCATTACGTAACTCTCTATTAATTGGGTCTGCAGCAATATGGCATAGTCTTGCAATCTAATCCTAATGGCCTCCATTATTCTATCAAATAACTATGTTACTGTATCTTCTTTTTGCTTAAATATCATGTGGTTTCTTTCCTTTTGTATCTAGGTATGATGAACAGTTAGTCAGTTCGATCGATTTGGTCTAAAAAAATAATAACCGAATTGATAAACCATCCTTAAAAAGATAATCGAATTAGATTGGACTATTCTCAATAATTGACATTAACTAAACCAACCTAGATTGATTGGTTCGGTTCAATAACTTAAAATTTCACCATTTTCCCTATTTTGAATAGTTAATTTAAAACAATTAAAACCCAATAAAAAAGTGACCAAACACGTAAATAAACTAACTATTGTCAAAGAAGCAATCTAATATGTGTATATATGTAAAATAGATCCAAGGAAGATGTCAAAATTATTTAAAAATCTTGATCCCCAAATCACCTTGTAATGACTTCTTCCACTAATTATTGTTGTTGGGAAGTATTTTGCCACTTTTGCTACAGCAGCTTGCATCTGAGTAAAAAGGCTTTGCTTAGTATATTATCAACACAAAAGAAAGAAAGAAAAAAAGAGAGTTTTGACTAAAATATTAACAAATTTCAAACAAGCGATTCTTACATCATCAAGATGAATGGTGGTCGTTGGTTATACAACCTTGGAGGAAGGTCTCGTCAATGAGAACTTGGAAGTGAAAATTAAGAGAACATAACAAAAAGAGATAAAGAATTGGGATAACACAAAAAGACATAAATTTCATATGCTGATGCAAAACAAGGTTGTAACATGTAAGTGGCAAATGAGAAATTGTCAAATTGAGCATGAATAGAATTGGGGTTTAAGAGGTGAGAAGATAAAAGATGGGAATTGGGGATCAGGGTACATGAGATAATTTTATTAGAGTTAGGTTTTTAGGTGGTGGTAAAATCACATAATTGCCATTTTTAAAAATTTATATAAAAGTTGGTTAATTCAATCAGTTTGGTTGTCAATTTTAAACACCAAAAGCTAACTGATTTAACTAATTAAACTATCCTTGTTAATTGATTACAACTGAAATCAATTAAAACAAACCAAAATAACTAAACTCAATCAATTTCAATCGGTTAAATCAATTTTAGTTGATTTTTGCTGACCCTTATCCATATCTGATATATACATGCATTCCAAGATAAATGCAATATGATGAAAAACAATACCTTCAAATTCACTGATGAAAAACAATACCTTCAAATTCACTTACTCATTGCCCAGTTCAATTTTACAAACCAATTCTCCACCCCTTAACTAATCTTATTGATTGCACTAAAATTTTAGTATTTTCTTACTCATTTTTAATGCAATTCCTTTTGATTTTTAGCTTGAACCTTGAGAATTTTGATAAAAATACTCATAAATTCATATTTGTCTCATGTGTAGGTGAAAATATAGAAAATAAAGAATTTTGGACAATTTGAATTCAATTTGAAGGATTTATGGTGGTAAAAGCTAGCAAATGTCACAATTAGTGTAATTATGCTTCATTGCCTATTAAGGAAGTTCTTCTTGCCTTTTGCTTCTATGATTTCTTGAGCTCAAATGAACTTTATAAATTATTTTAAATCCCAATTCTCATAATTTTCATTTGGAAATATCTTGCTTAGCTGAATTTTGCATTAGTAACTTTCTAGTATCTTTATACATGTTTGAAAGATAATGTGTGCATTATGGAGTTGGAAGTGAATTTTTAGTTGATTAGATTCCAAAATTTTTCCAAGCAATATAATGTCAAATTGGTTCATTTTATGGCTTGAAAATTGTGGCAGAAAATTAAAAGGAAGTGTGTGCATTTAGCACCAAAAGAAAAGGAAGAAAATCCAAGCTTGCACATTGGAAGCAAGGTTCATTTGATTGCACGCTTTGGTGCCATTTTTGGCAATTCAAAGAAGGCCATTAGGAGCTGTTGAGTTGGCGAAATGAAGACTTCTTATTGGTCATTATTTTGACTTCTCGGAGTGCAAAGGTTCATTAGAAGAGGGCTTGAAAACAATGAGGAGCTTAATGGGCCAAACAACTATGCATAAGCCATAAAGAAGGGAAGAAGAAATATCTAGAAACTGCCCATATCTAGATATTTTTGCAAGATATTTTAGGATTTGCGGCACTTCTCATTTGCCTATAAATAGGGTAGAGTGGCCAGCCAAAAGGGAGTCATTAGATAAATTTTTAGATTTTAATTTTAAATTTTTACATATACTTTTCTCTACACTTTTATTTTTTTATTCTTCAAAATAAGGTTATTAGGTAGCCAACTTTTTTTTTTTAATTTTCCATGCAAAATGACTTTTTTTGCATCAATTTTTAATCAATTTTCAATGTACTTTTTTATTTTCTTAGTGAAATTTTAAGTTTCTCATTTTTTTTTTGAATTCAATTTCGATTGAATTCATGTGCTCTTCAAATCCGTTTTGAAATTCGCGATTTTAACCTCTTTGTGGTTTTTGGATTAGTTCTTGTTGAATTCTAGCTTGTTTTGGGTAAAACATTTTTTCTTAGATTCCAAACTCATAAAACTTTAATTCTTTAAAAAAAAAAGCTTTAAATTCTATCCACTCATGTACAAAAAATTCTCCAAAGTCATGCCTGATAGATTAGTTCTTTGCATGAATGACAACATAACAAGGATATACTCTCCTTCTTGGCATTTAGTTTGCTTCTTTTTCACTTCACACTTTCAAGTTACATGTATACTTGTTAGTTTTTTAATTGTTTGCATTTATTTTCATGAGTTTACTTGTTGTTTGGATAGATTTGTTGAACATGCTCTGTTTTTTCTAGATTTATGTATTGTTTAAGTTACTAGTTCAATAAGCTGATTTTCCTATTGTGAGCTGCAATTTCTTTGCTAAATTTTGTGGTAAACTTGTTGATGAATGTTACATTAGCTTAGATCTAATTCATTTGCTCTAGAAATTTCAAAATCTGATTTTTTCTTTCTTGACTTAGTAATTTCTTTTGTAAATTTAGTTTAGTTTTCATGTTTCTTTCTTAATTTTTGCATTTTCTTTTCAATTCATGTTCTACAATTTGATTCTTCTAATAGTTCTTTTAATTATTGTTTAATTTCTAACTCATGTTCAATTCATTTTGCACAATTTAGATCCAAACCGTTAGCTTAAAGATCAATTTCTAAAAATTCCAAGTAGTTTTAGTTTTTAGTTTGTTCATTAAATCTTGCAATTTCTTTTTAGTTTTTATCTTCAATTTAGGTTTTCTAGTTGTGTTTTTAATGATCTTTCAATGTTTAGTTCTTACTCATTCATTTTTACATGATTTAAATATGAATTTCTAGCAACAATTTTGGTTTCTATGCTGATCCTGCATAGTTGAAATGCCTTTTTTTCTAGACCTCGTTTGAGTAAGCATAGCCAAAGAGCACATGATATTTTGGATTCTTCCTTATTCTAACATAAACAACTCTTGTCTTCATCCTCCATTCTCTAAACTCTCAATTTATCTCTTGTTAGGAGTCTATCCTAGATGGCCATCCAAGAAATCAAATAGTGTTTTGAGATATAGTATTTAAACCATATGAGTTTATCTCATGCAACCTTGTCTTGTTTAGGCCTAATCTTGTTTCATACTATTGCAACAAAATAGAAATTTCTTAGAGAAGGCCAAACCTTAACTCTATTTTTCAAGTTAATGAATTGTAGAGTAATTTGACTTAGCTAGTGTAATTTCTTCCAACTAGAACTACTAATTTGTTGGGCTGAACTTGCTATATGCTTATCCCCTTTAAAATATAAGCTCTAAGCTATGCAATCCTTATTGAACTAGCTTTAATAAAAATAGACAACACATTCTTCAGAGCACAAGCCTGGTTCTAAGATGTTATGTCTTTGATTCAAAACCTTTCTTCAAACTTGGGATAGTAGATTTCTTAGTAGCTAACTTTGGCTCCCCTAGTTGATCCTTCTTTCTTATTCCGAAAAAAGCTCTAACATAATCGAGTTATCTTTTTGAGCACATGTTTAGGCAAAATGAAATGCTTACATTAGTAGTTCTGCACAACAAACAATACTAACTGTATTAGTTATAATCTGCTAGATATAACAAATGCCTAATAGCCTAGCTTTTGATCCTAGCTTAGATCTCTTTTATTAAATGTGAGCAATCCGTATCAGTTAACCTTTTAGTAACCAAAAGAACTCTCAAATACCTAATTGAAAGTGAACCACTCTTAAATTTTAAAGCTTACTAGATTATTAAAAGCTTATATTTGTCAATTCTAGTATGATAAAGTTCATTTTTTTTTACAGTAAGTTGTAAGCCAAATAAGGAATAAAAGATCACAACACCTCCTATACCCTGTTACTGAATCTAGATTACCTTTTTACAAATATCAATAGATCATCTATAAAGCATAGGTAAGTCAAGTTAATTCCTTTACACTTTGTAGATGATAGGCAAAAACTTCATATTTGACATCTATATCAAATAGCCTTAAGTGTACATTAATTGTAGGTCAAATAGATAAGGTAAGAGAATGTCTCCCTACCTAATTCCCCTTGTTCTTTGAAAATAACCAATCAATCCACCATTAATAGATAAAGAGAAAAAAAAGGTAATGATATAACTCGTTATCCATCCTAACACAACAGGCAACCTAATAGTTAGCTGAACATTATGATGAGGCTCTAATCTAATGAGTCAAATACTTTTTAGAGTTTACCTTAATAGCACATCTTGGAAACAATATAGTTCTACCATATCCTTTAATTATCTCTTGAGTCATTAGGACATTATCCATAATACTTCTCTCTTCTATAAAAGCACTTTGGCTACCATTGATAATATCTAGAAGAACTACTTAAGTTTGTTTGCCTATATCCTAGTAATATATTTGTATATTCTGGTGCAACAAAGAATTGACCTACAATCCTTAATGATAATAAAATTTGTGCACTTAGGTATTAATGGAACAATTGTAGATTTGGAGGTAGGTAACATGTGTCCAATGTGAAAGAAATTTATGATAGCTTTACAAACATCCTTACTTGGACCATGCCTATTTGAAGAAATAAGTTGTATTTTCATCTGAACTAGGGGCTTTATCATAGTCAACTACAAAACATAGTGTCTTTAATCTCTTATTTGGTAACAAGTCATGTAAGGATATCTTGTGCCTTATAAGGCAATGAAACTTAAAAAAGCACAACAAAAAATTTTTATGTGCAACCTATAACTTTTTGATTAGTTGTACCAATTTGGTTTTTGAAGAAAAAGATAACTTCAGAAAAGATTTAGGCAAAGTTTTCAGCTTGTTTCCATTATCCATATTAGTTCAAACTTTTATTGTTTCTTGTTTTGCTTAGCTACCACCATCTTATGAAAGAACTTTGTGTTTTGGTCTCTTTTATAAATCCATTTTATTCTAGACTTCTGTTTATAAAAGCTTTCATCTACTTTGATTCAGGTAAACTATAAAAATATAGGTTGGACAAGTAGTAAAAATGACTTTCGATTAGAATGTTAATCCTATAGAGATTAGGTAGAAATTGCTAAGCTAAGTATCAATTATCACCTTACTCTTACTAAAGTTGGCTTAATAAGATAGACTTAGAATTTGCTTATCTACAAAAATAAACTTGATTTATGTAATGCTGTGAAGGTTGTTGCTAATAAAATGGTTATTAAAAGCTAGGTGGTTAAAGTGGTCAAAAACATTGAACATGCTGTGGTGATGGTGGTACTAATGGTAATAGTGCCTGACTAGGCTGAAAAGATATGGAATGGTGGCTTTGTTATTGATTCCAAGAAAAACAAGATTATTCCTCCAACTTGGGTTGTATGTGGAAGGATAAGGGTTGTTGGGTTGCCTAAAGTTCTATTATACAAATTGAACTAACTCTGAGTAGGTGCTGGACATGACTCCCTTAGGTGACCTACCACACAAACCTTACACATAGCTATGGAACTATGGGTTTAGGGACTAGAATTGAGTTTAAGGATATAACCTTACAATGTAAAAACTTTACAAATTTGGCTAAAGAATCTAAGTTAGCACTAATTGTTGTAAGTTCACTAAGCTTATGCACCCCTAAAACTCTCATAGGATATTGTCTTTTATTAGACCACTGACAATTATTAGTCGCCATATCCTCAATAAGCTTATAAGCTATGTCAAAAGTCTTACTCATCAAAGTACCTTTTGATGTAGCATTTAAGATAATCCTATTATTAGGCATTAAAACGTTGTACAAAATTTGGATATCCAGCCATTTCGATATTCTATGGTATGGATATTGCCTCAATAGTTCCTTGTATCTTTCTCATGCCTTATAAAAAATCTCTGAGTCATGTTGGAAAAATATAATGATCTTATTCCTAAGCTTGGCTGTTTTAGCTAGAGGAAAAAACTTAGCCATAAATTTTTACACTTCATTATCCTAAGTGGTGATGAAATCTAGTAGCATCGAGGCTAACCAACTCTTGGCTTTATCTTTAAAGGAAAATGGAAATAACCTAAGCTTAACGGCATCCTCAGTAACACCATTATGTTTAAATATATCATAAATCTCTAAAAAATCTCAAAGATGAGCATTAGGATCCTCACTCGAATGACCATTAAATTACAACAACTGTAGTATCATCTGGATGATTACAAGTTTAATATCAAAATCATTGGCTTGTATAGCTAGCCTCTTAATGCTAGGCTTAAAACCATAAAGATCAAGCATAGCATAATTCCTAAGGGCTCTAGTTTCTTACTCGATCATGGTGTTGGTTAGATGGATTTGTCTCTCCTTCCTAATCTTTCTACGAATAGCCTCAAACACAATATTTAAAGAGATTAACTCACAATTACTAATTGAGTGTATACGTGGTCACAAGAATACTAAACCAAGAGAATTACCTAAAAATAGAACCTAAGTATATATAACTAAGGAACAAAAATGATTAACAAGGGAACCTAGGATATGTATACCCAAAATCGAAGCAAGCCTAAGTACTAGCCTATGGTATATACACTAAAGAGAACCAATCTATAGAAGAGTATGATAAAGGTTGATATTAACCTAGGACTTTTAAATTCTAATCCCTAGCAACAGCATCAAAAATTTGATTTCGGAAAACTACAAGTATACAGATCGAACAAGTAGTAAAAGTGACCTTTCAGTCAAAATATTGATCCCATAAAGATTAGGTAGAAATTCCTAAGCTAAGTACCAATTATCACTATACTCTTACTAAAGTTGGCTCAACAAGATAAACTTAGAATTTACTTATCTACAAAAATAAACTTGAATAAAGCATTCAACACATAAAACCAAGTAAACTCAAAATTGAAGAACAAATGGTAAATGAACAAGAGGTAAACTAAACTAGTCTAAATGTCAACAAAGCATATGAAACTAAACTATTGAAAAACTCATAATTTAAAGAAAAATCGAGAAATTGAAATTGAAATTGAAAATCTAACTTTATAAAGTTGAAAATCAATTTCTAACTACTATTGTGTGTTAAAAGTGACATGATAAATTGAAAACCAGCTATAACCTCAAAAATCTATCAAAGAAACTAATGAAAAATGAATCTGAAATGCCAAAAATTACAAATGAATTGCATAATTGGATGACAAACAATAAAGCCGTAACTACCTATGAATTTGCAATAACTTGTGTCACTATATCTAAGGTAAATGAAGCTTAAGCAATTGATTATAATTTGAAATTTACTCAAACAGTAAGAGAACTAAATGAAATCTTGAATCAATGAACAAAAATTAATCAAAACCTGAAAACTAAAGTAGAAATAAAAAAGAAATAAAAAGTCAAAAAACTAAAGTGTAACCTACAATTTGAATCCTAAATTGAACAAATGGACCTTTGCTCAAACTGAATGAAGAACCAAATAAAAAAATAAATGAAATTTTAATTTATTGAAATAATCTTAAAGAGATAATGATTCAAATAGTGAACAATACATATAGTTGCATCTGCATGTACTACAAATGCATTGAAATTCAAGAGAAAATTTCCATTTTACAATCATATGCTAGAAAAGAACTTCATATGATGTAAGGATATATTCAATAAGTTTTTCACAAGAATTAATAGAAAAATCACATAAAGTAAATGAAATTAGCTCAATAATTTATAAATTGAAACAATATACAAATAAGCAACAACAAAATATATTCACCACTTTTTATTTAAATAGTTATTGGATTCAATTAAAATGAAATCAATTAATAAAAATATAGTGGCTAACAAGTAGAACTAAAGATCTAAAGAGAAAAGAAGGCAAACTAATCACCAAGGAGAGAGTAGATCCACACCAAAGTTAATTGTTCAAATCTGGCCTGCACTATCACTTGCATCCAGTTGAAACTTTCAACTTTGATCTGGATTGAAATAATACAAATTTGAAGCTAAGTTTTTAATATGTTGTAGCCTTATGAACGAAGAATCAATGTGAAAAAAAATTGAACAAAAAGAAGCTAGATTTGATTGAGTTTCAATCCAAAAACTGTAGTTATGTAAAAAAAAATAGTTTGAAATTAACTTGAGGAGTAACGAGAAATCAAGTGGATTGAGGTAGAAAATGATTGAAAATGTAAATTTTATTGTAAGATTCTTAAATAAAATTTAAAAGTACACTAGAAATTGTAAATTTGCAACAAGATTTAATGAAAGAAAGCTAGAAAAGGACTGGTTGGATGCTAAGAAAATTTAAAAAGCAAAAAATCAAAATGCAAGAAATAGAGAAAAAAAATCTAAAACCTAAGCTAAAAGTTCTCTATTGCCAGCCCTTTCCCCCTATTTATAAGTAGAGAGGAGAAGCTTCAAGTCCTAAAATATCTAGAAATGCTTAAGCTTTTAAAGGTTTCTTCCTCCTTACATCCTTAATTATTGCTTAACTATTTGGCAACTTTAACTTCTTCACTGATGTTGCAAGCTTCATTCATGCCAATTTGTTGATCCAACAAGTTAAAGTAATAGCCAATCATAGCCTCCTAACATGTCAACTCAGCTCCTCTCTTAGTACTGTTCATCCCAGCTATTGAGGCTACATGCTTAATCAATTTTTACCCCATACACACGTTCATGCATCCATGCAATTTTTAAATCTTTCTTTCTTTTTTTTTTCTTTTTTTTTTCCTACAAAAATTCCAAACACTTCATAAACATTTTTAACATACAATTCACTAAAAAAAACTATGAAAATAATATTAAAAAATCATTAGAAAATGATTAAGAAAACTCCCTTGATGTCAATATAGCTTATTGACACTAATTTAGGTCATTTGCACAAATTACACCAAAAATCTTTTAAATTGTATAAAAATGTCTAAAATTCCTCAATTTCATTATTTGTACCTACGCATGAGATTAATGTGCAATTAAGAGCAATTTTGCCAAAAATCCTTAGGAAGAAGCCGTAATATAAGTAAAATTACACTAAAAATGATCATGAAAATACTAAAATTTTAGTGTAATCATACTTCCACTAATGCCTTGAGTTCTAAAGAAAGATATCTTTCCAACTTAACTGATATATTATTGAAGTTTAAAATAGAATTGCTGTTTATACTGAGTCTAGTTCTTTCATTTTAGCTTGCACTATTCTTGGCAGATTCTCATAGCAGACTAGGTTAAACTTCCTTAACTCCATTTTTAGTTATAGTTTCATATACAATATGAGCATTGGATTTCCTTTGGTAGGCATTTGCCAAAAGTTCTCCACAATTAACTTGAACTCAAGTTTACTAGCCTATAAATAAAAAACATGAATGGCTTGAGAAAAGAATGACTAGCCAAGTTGAGTTTAATGAATGTAGCACATTGATAAAAAGTTTTGGTGTTAAAAACTCCATATATGACTTAGGATAAACCATATGCCATGCATCATTTATAAGAACCCTAACTAGCTTTCTTGGTAAATAATCTTTAGGTTGATTATTAGACCAAGTAAATAAAGAGCTTGTTGAAGCATAATCTAGTAGAGCCACATGATACAAACAGTTTTAAAATTCTTTCATTTCTAAATTAGTAGTTTGGGTGCCATTATAATCTAAGCTCTTAGTAAAATGGGACATAATATTGAAGTCTTAGGCTAATATCCAAGGATAATCTAAGATAACACAATAAAAAGAAGGTAATGTTAACTATAATATTCTTCTTTGAATGCCATCATTGCTTCTATATATGGTTGTCGGATAGAATTTCCTAGATTCATACATGGCACTACTAATAATATGTTGATCCTTGAGTTCGGGCAAGTTAACTCATATGAGCTTTCCAAAGTACCAAAATCCTTCCATTAATGGCATCAAAAAAGTTATGGAAAATAACCCAACCAACAAATTACTTACTTAAAATAGGTTTCATCTTATACCTTCTAACTATAGTTTTTATTAGACATACAATATCTACATTTAATATTTTTGTTCTATCTACATCATTTTTTTATTTTCGAGGATCAGTATATCCTCTAGAAATATTCATGATAAAGGGTAAGAAGATTAACCACTAGAGACAATTGAACTTGTCTTAGCTTGTTTTTTGCCTTTGTTTGTAGGCCTTTTTTTTTTTTAAATTCTTTAAGGACTTCATCAAATCATCTATACTTGTTATAACTACTTTTTTGTTTTCTTAATGAGGGAGGAATTAACACATTTATCTCAGAATCTTTGATTTTTTTAGTCGCTATATTTTGAATATTCTCTGAAGAGCCTTTTTTAGCATTAGGAAAAAGGTTGAGTAGTAATGCTTTCAATCTTATTCCTTCATTGACTAGCTGACTTTGACATTATCTTATCAGCTTTCAATTTACTCCTATTGTTATTTGGCTTTAATACTATCTCACCAGTTTTTATGTTATCATACTTTAATGAACTAGTTTACCCTCACTTTTTTTAGACACCAAATTTTAGCATTAGCCTTAGCAACTTTAATTGGACAAGTTTTCTCAACATGTCCAAAAATGTAACACTACAAGTACCTTAAAGGCATCCATGGAACCTCTATTGAAATTGATATAAAAGATCTATCCCTTAACTCAATATTAATAAACTTTAGGATTTTCATACTAGCCTTCATCTTAATACAGATTTTAGCATAAGCCAATCTTTGTTATTTCGTAGTAATTGAATCCATGCATAAAGGGTTCTCTAGTGCACTAACAATATGGTTTAGCCTTTTTTTAAAGTAAAGCTCCAGAAGGATATTACCTAAATGAATCCAAAAAAGTAGTTTTTTGCATTAAATTCTAGTGATCTCATTCCAGGTTCTTATTTTTCGACAATTAATAGCTTATTCTGAATATGCTAAGGCCTATGCTTAAGTACTTGGTCAATAGCTTCAGCATTTGGAAACTGAATCCAATCCAACCTGCTTTTTCTCAATTAAGTTTTCCTTTCCCGCAAGTATGTTAACCAACCTTTAGAAAACACTAAAATGAGGTGTTTTCTGATGAAATATGCTACCAATGAATTTTTCTATAAATGAATGTTTTCCTTAAAAACTTCATTCAGATGTTTCATAGTTACTTTTCCTTCCCCTTTCAAAGGTGGATTATATTCCAAAGTTTGGTCCATAGATGCAAAAAAGAAACGTTTCTAGTGTATTACAATTTGTTTTTTCCTCCAATTTAGCTAAGTTAAGTATAACTTTTTCTTTCGTTGCTCATATATTTACATTTCTAAACCTACCATGAGCTAGGTTGGATTATTAAGTTCTAAGATCAAGCTTGTTTACTTTAAACAAGATCCATCATTTGCATCAATTGATGGATATTTCGAATCAAAGTGTTTTTTCATCATGCTATTCAAGTTGTACCAATACCCTCATTGATCCATAACATATAGTCAATTTGAAAAAATAAAGATAGGACTAATACGAATCCATGAATTAGCAATGAAAAAAAATAAATTTTGATGTGAATTGACAAGAAACGTAAAAAAAATGAATAAGAGAACAAGAAAATCCTTAACTGAAGAAAATCTTGCTAACATGAGCTAAGAGCCTTTTTTAATGTATGCCATCACCTTCTTATTTATTTATGCATTTTAGGAAATCTTTGTTTTTTTACCATATTCCATCATTTGCCTTATTTTAAAGTATTATCCTTCATTATTGTGGAAAGTTATGTCATTGCTTAAGACATTCAATATTATTCTATCTTATCTTTAAAGTATTATCCCTCATTATTGTGGAAAAGTTATGTCATTGCTTAAGACATTCAATATTATTCTATCATTTATGATCTATAATAAGTACTATTTTTTGGTTGATATTATATATTATTTCTTATAGTCTAGATAGTGTGTGCCTGGTTGATATATGAAGAAACCTTGTTTCTTGAAACTAAAACAATAAAAAGAGAATCTCTTTTATTATATTATTTGTTTTAAATATTATCATTTAGAATTCAATCAGATACTTTTTTGCTTAGAAAGATGTATATGTGGATGTTAATAGATCTTGATCAACTTAATAAATATTTTTTTCTAGACGGTATTTAGTAATTTATATTTGGGTTACGCCTTTTCTTAATTCCTTTAAAAAAAACATTTTGAGCTAACTGATGTGTTTCTTCAAAGGACATTTTAGCTATAGTTATGCAAATGTATTTATTTTTCAACTATTATTTTTTGATTACTATTGAATATATCAATGGTGGAGTACATTTGTTTGTGAAATTTTTAAACTTTAAAGTAAGATTAGATTAGATGATTATTATATGTATATTAATTAATTTTCATCAATATATTCTTTTAGTGTTACATCAATTGTGGGGTTTTTTAAATTTTAAAAATTAAATTAAATTAGATGATTATATATGATATGTAAATTTAATAATTAATTAATTTATATAAAAGTTAATATTTGATACGCTGATAGTGTATAAGTGTTATATATTGTTAATCAATCATACAAGGACATCTCATTAATTATAGTTAGGTAACCACCCATAATGGGTAGGTTATATCCATGAAACAACTGCCTTTAGGAAGTTTTCTTGTGTAAATGTTAAACTACCATAGGTAGTTAATGATGGTTTTTGAACCATACAAAAATACCACCCATCTTTTAACATAAAAGAAAATGGCATTTGGCCATTAATAAAGAAATTAAAAAAACAAAAAATAAAAATGTTTCTCGCAAAAACAATAAAGAGAAAAAGAGTAATAAGGTAGGCATTATATAACTCTCAAAAGGAATTCTTACTTCGGTGTGTTGAAGGACTTACATTGTGAAAATGAACTATTTTTGTATTATGAGCTTGTTTAATGACTAGTAATTCAAGTTAGGTTTTTTACTTTCGCTTCTATTAAACAAGTAAGTATATATAATTATGTTTGTATATAACTGACATGTATTTTATCTTTCATTGGTAACAAAACTAAGTTTGCTTATTTTTTGGTTCATTTGATGTTTTTCATAATTGAAAACATATATGTTTTTTCAACTTACGAACATTCAAAGGAGTTTATCTAATTTTTTATGTTTTTGATATAATTAATGTTGTTGTGATAATTTTTGGAATAAAAAAAGAAAAATACCATTGATGTTTTGCCATTTTGGATCATTTTTTTTTTTTTGGTTTCTAGATATGGTGTTCGAATGTCTTAAGCCAAAAAAAAAGCAAAAATTTTTTTTGTCTTTGATTGACTTTGGGATGTTAGATTACACAAGAATGATTGAGATGGGCTTTAATCATTTTTTGACTTATGTTGATTCAAGAATTCATGATTTTTTCTCATATTTGGTTGTAGATAATCATGATTATTTTTGTGAAGACCCCTATCGTTATAAGGACACAAACATAATTTTGAGAGTTATAAGGCTGACAGTAGAATTGATACAATACCAAACGGATCTAAATCATGATATTGAGAGGCATATCATTAAGGTCAATGGCATAATCCAAGAATTAATCTGGTATGATTGCATGCACATTAGGAATGACTAGATCAAATATGAAATGTTGATGGGTACATTTTTTACTCCTAGAAATGAATCTTTTTCAAGATATCTAGAAGTCTTTGGACAGTGATTCTTAATATGAAACATTAATTAAGGATTTTATAAAGTAATACGTGAGAATGATAGCAAAGAAGAGTGGACCCTTTCAATTTAACTAAGTTCTCATAATGGGAAACATAATTCTTAGACCTCTATGGATGGGTAATGTGAATGCAGTACTATAAGATGAATTTTTAAATCTATCCCTATTCATAGACGAGTCATTCAAAATGATTAATAATATATTTAATTGACATTCAGTATGTATATATTTTTTTATGAACATGTTTATGTATTTGAATTATGTTTTGCAAGATTTGCTTATGTGAAATCAATATATATATTATTGATTATATGTTGGCAACCTTATGGTTAGTGGAACTTCTAAGATAATTGATTTGTTCTATCTTATAATGATGGGTTTTGCATAATGAAATAAATTAGTGATAATCAAACACATTAAAAAAATGAAATTTGATTGTGAACATAGTGACTTTTTAGTTTCATTTTTATATGAATGATTGTCACTATTTTATTTGTGAAATTGTGGCAAAATGAGAAATATGCAAACTTAAACATCGAATAATGCATATGTCTCTTAAATGTAGAATTATACTTTGAAATGACTTTTACTTCTATGAATATCATTGTTGAGTTAAACATGGGTGAGAAGTTGAATGGGGACAATATGAGATTTACAGTATGAAAATCCAATATGTACTTGAAGAACAAGAGGTTCTTAATGTTCTAAATAATGTTCTTGATAAGCTCAAGAAAAGGAATACATCCCAACACAAAAAGGACTGAGAGACTTATGAGGCTTGAAAAAAAAAACTTCACTACGCGCATTACATTGCTTAGCAGTATGGAGAATGATATTATAGAGGAGTTTCGATCTCACGGATAGCCAAAGAGATGTGGAATGCCCTAAAAGTAGAGTTTAGTGCAATTTTATTTTTAAAAAATAAGGCAGCTTACTATCAAGTTTGATGCATTCAAGAAGTGACCTAATCATAATATGAGGTAACACATGAGAGAGATGTCAAACATGATAAACGAGTTGAAGGAGGTTGACCACACTGTAATAAAAGAATAATAGATTTAAGCTATTATTCGTTCTTTGCCACATAGCTAAGAGCACTTAAGGTACATATTGTTCGTTCTTTGCCATATAACTAGGAGTACATAAAGGTGCACCTTACCCATAATAAAAGTATAAAGACTCTAGATGATGTTTCCTATCATCTTCAACTAGAGAAAGATTGTATAGAGGCATCTAAGCCTAATACTAATGCTTATATGGCATCATCTAGTTTAAAGAAAGCTTCAGGTTTTAAGTGTAACTACATGGTGAGAACAAAAAAAAAGCTCATAAGAGGCCAAAGAGTGGCCAAAGTGGCAAAAGACAAGGTCCCAAAGCTCATTCTAAGAAGAAAAAATTGAGAGTCAAGTGCTTTAACTATGGCAAAAAAAGTCACTTTGCTTGTAAATGTAATAAGCCAAAGAAGGTACAAACCCTTAAAGTATTTTACAAAATGCTAAAAGTACTGTGTTTGTTTGTAGTACTATTATGATAATTGAATCACATCTTTTATAGATTGTAGACTCAATGGGCCACAAATAATGTAGCATGACATAGGAATACATTTATGGATTTTCATCAGATTCCACAACGAACAAAATGGATCAATGTAAGAAACAATTCATGAATTGAAATAAGGGGAATTGGCACCTAGAAGTTATGCATGCATAGTGGAAAAACACTTATCCTACATGATGTACTTTTTACTTTTATATTCGATAGAATTTAGTTTATGTCACTATTTTTCTTAGTTTCAGATTTGTTTTGAATTTCATAAGTACTGGTTTAAGTTTGTATTTGGATATAACTTATTATGGATTTGAATATTTGTCAGATGGTTTTATTATGTTAGATATTATTTTGTATAATAATCTAAGCTATTCACTTATGATTGATTCTAATGCAAATATTGATATGATTATTTAGCATGCTAGACTTGGCCATATAGGTCAATAAAGAATGTATAGATTAGTAAAAGAGAGATTATTTGGCCCCATTAGGAATGTTAATTTACCATTATGTAAAAGTTATCTAGCAGGAAAAATGATAAGAAAACATTTGGTAAGAGAACTAGAGTTGAAGTTTTATTGCAATTGATACATTTTGACATTTGTGGCCCAATAAGTGTTAGATTACAAAAGAAGGTCAATATTTCAACACATTCATTGATGATTTTAAATGTTTCGGGTTCATCTATTTGATTTTTCACAAGTTTGAACCATAGAGTGCTTTAGAAAGTATGTAACATTGGTAGAGAATCAATTAGACAGAAATGTTAAGGCATTAAGAACAAACCAAGGATGTGAGTATTTTTCTTATCAGTTCATATAATTATGTGATGAAAAGAGTATTGACAGGTAGTTGACCGTTCTAAAGACTCCATAACAAAATGGTTTTGTGGAGAGAAGAAATATGACTCTTTTGGAAATGGTGAGGTTTATAATGGCTCAAGCAAATTTGCCAATTATTTTTTAGGATGATGCATTATTAACTGCTGCTTATATACTCAATAGAGTACCTTCTAAGTTAATTACATTCACCCTTTATGAATTGTGGATCGAGAGAAAACCTAATCTCAGTAATTTTAGACCTTGGGGTTGTGTTGTCTAAGTACATGAGATCACATGACAAGCTAAGTCCTTGAGGTAAAAAGAGTATGTTTGTAAGAAACTTCAAGCATTCAAAGTGATACGTGTTCGTAGATGAACAGTCAAGTGGAAGTGTAACTGAATTTGAATATTGAAAAGTCACTTTTTTTAGAAATTGAGTTTCCAAAGAGAGGTGAGATGGATCAAGAAACATTTCTTGACGAGATTAAAAAAGTAAATGATTTGTTAGTTTTAAATCAATTAACGCATGTTCCTAATCAAGAACCAATAGTATTTCATACAAGTGTGAGCATGAATAAAGAAGAATTTGGTGAATGAGTTTCCCAAAAAATAGACACCTAATTTTATCCAAATAGAATTTAATCGGTTGTGAAGTCTTTAAAACCTGACTTAGTTTGAATCCAACATTTATTTAACTTTGGTAAGTTTTCAAAATCAAATTTAAAACCAATTTAACTCAATTGCCCCAGGATCAAACTTGATCAAACAAAGTTAAACTTGGTCAAATTTGGCTAAAATCAGTCAAATTGAATCAAACTTTGGTCAATACTCAAAATTCACAACCGAATGGGATTAATAACCCTTGGAATAATATTTGTGATTTAATACATTTAAAACTTTGGTTGTACTTTAGGAAGGATAAAATTACTAAAATGCCTTTTAGGGGTATTTTTGTAAAATTATCTTTTTGAAGTTGAATTTTTGTGAAAACTTATATGTCACATTTAAATATTATTTTACAATTTTTAATGCATCAAAAACCCTGATCACACTCTAAATGTATGAAATTATCAAAATACCCTTAGGATATTTTCGTAAATTAACTTTCTCAATGTTGGTTTTAGCAAAAAGCTCCAAATTATGATTTTATATTATTTATTGATTTTGAAGTACTAAAAAACTTTTTCGCACATCGAAAAGTGTAAAATTACTAAAACACCCTTAAAGGGTATTTTTGTGATTTAACTTTCTTGTGATTGCTTTTTAGTAAATGTTTTCAGATCATGTTTTCATATTATTCTATGATTTTTGATGCATTAAAAACTTTGATCGTACTTCAAAAAGTGTGAAATTACTAAAATGACCTTAAGATGTATTTTTGTAATTTGATCTTTCCAAGATTGGTTTTTCATGAAAACTTTTGTATCATACTTTTATATTATTTTATAATTTTTGGTACTTTAAAACCATGAAAAACAAGAAGGGATCATGGTGTTCTAAGAAAATTGCATAAAAATGTTCAAACTTTCAAAAGAGTAAATTGGTTATTTCACATAGTTCTAGCATCACTTAGAGCCTTATTTTGTGCTAAAGTCATTATGAACCATTGATATTCAAAAACCCTTGATATAAGGGTAAAAGGTGATTGCTTGGCGAATAAACAAAGGAGAAATAGTAGCTTTAGGATGAAAATATGATCAATGGGCTATCATGCACTTACATGGATTATAAATTCATCATTTAGAGCTAGAAATGAAGAAAAGGGGGAACAGCCAAGGCAGTATCACATAAGGAAAAATGAGAAAAAAAAAGTTTGGAAAAGCTTGTGAAGGTATAATTTTTACTATTGTTGCCATTGCATTTCATAACATTTCATACCATTTTCCATAGTTTTCATATTGTTCATTCTTTAATTTTTTATTTTTATGAAAAAATCCATAGTTGTTTGCCTTTTTGAATCCAAGTTTGATCCAAGTTTTCAACCAACTAATCAATAGTTATGTTTTGGAGCAAGAAAAGATCAAGCAAAAATTAAAAAAAAACCCACCCTTAAAGGCCTAAGGGAGGTTCGGCCAACCTTCATTCCTTCCATGGCTTTTAATGGTTAATATGCAACTAATCAATAGTTGTGTTTGGTTAATATGCATTTTTTATGGTTTTTTTTTTAGGTAATTTATTATATGTTTGATGAAATTCCTTTTATGATAAAAATATCTTTATGTTATAATATTATGAGTGTTTGATGCATGTTTTAACTAAATAAGATGATTGAGTGATTGTAGGAGCCATGAGTAGCATCCGATCAAGCTTTTCCATGCTTGGCCAAACCTCTTTTCCATACTTGGTGACCAAATGTTGCTTATATCGTATGTGTTTGCTTGTGTTCTTAGCTTGTTCTTCAAGTTTTTTGTGTTTGATGAAATTTTCAATGAATAAAAATATTAGATTAGTAGACTTTTTGGTGATTTTATGTTATTTGCATGAGTTTTAATTTAAAACAAAAATGGTAAAAACATGTCTTAAATTTTTGGCCAACAAATTTTTCTATGAACTTGCTTTGGTTGAAACTTGTTTGGTTTTTAAAACCTTAGTGTTTGATCCATTTTGACCATATTGTTACATACATGATTAGTTTGAAATATATTTGTAAGTAAGTCTAAGTTTGTAATATGTTTGTTTCCATGTTCATTCATATTCTATGAATCAAAGTTTGCATTTTTATCAATGGCATTTTGGTAATTTTTGTTACATGCATTCCCTATGCATTAAGTTTACATTTTTATTAATGGCAATTTGGTAATTCTGTTACATGTATTCCCCATGCATCAAAGTTTGCATTTTTATCAATGGTATTTCGATAATTTGTTACATGCATTCTAAAACCCTAAACCCTAAATCTTAAATCCTAAACCTAACTAAACCCAAGCCCTAAACCCCTAACCTTAAACTTTAAACCTTAAACCAAATCCTAAACCTTAAACCAAATCATAAACCCAAACTTTAAACCTAAACCCTAAACCTAAACCCTAAACTCTAAACCTTAAACACTAAATCCTAAACTCAAACCCTAAATCCTAAAACCTAAACCCTAACCTTAGACCTTAAACCAAAGCCTTAAAACCTAAACCCTAACCTAGACCCTAAACCAAAGCCTTAAAGCCTAAACCTTAACCTATACCCTAAACTAACCCCAAACCCTAAAACCAACATTTCATCCCATTCATGCATTTGCAACTAATTTCACTCTAGTGTTACATGCATTCTTAAATTTTCATGTATTTGTACTTTATTATTCATGTTTAGTTATCATGCATACATCATAGGTTGTTATTATGTTCATGCATACCATGCATATGTTTTATAAGTGAGGTTTTTCAAAGGAAAATATTTTAAAATAAGATGAGATCTTAAAAAAAATTTAGCCTTTGAGATCTAGCCTAAATATAAGGGGACTCTCAATGGTTTTCATTTATGTGAGGTGTCATCTTTGTTTTTATGAAGCATTTTGGAAAATCCTAAGTTAGATGCATTTTTGAAACTCTACCTAAATATAAAAGGGTGAAAGAAGTGTATCTATGCTTATGACTTTTCATTTTGATCCAAAAATAAATCATTTGATCTAAAAATAATTCATTTGTTTTAAAAAAATTAAACATGATTTGCTTTCAAAAGAAAATTAAAAAAGAAAAGAGATTCAGCTTTTGAAATAAACAAATGAAAGAAATGAATTATTTTATAAACACGAAAATGGGACCATTTTACCAAAATCTAAGGATAAAATGCAATTAATCGATACCGTCTTTGATGGGTGTTATGAGAGTGCTAATATTTCTCCATGCGTAATTGACTCTTGGACCTTATTCTAATTTTTGTAAACCATAAAATGTTCTTTTAATAAACTTTAAGCTCTCTTAAATGTTTTATTAAAATAAAAAATTTTTGGATAGCCAATCATACCCTAAAAAAGATTAATGGTGACTCATTATTTTGGTTTTTATTGAAAATGTTTTTTAGTCCCTTTTTTCCCCATATTCGACGGTCGAGTTCTCAAACTTGTACGTCATGACAAAGAATCACAAGTTAGGCAGGTAATCATGAAAATATTTCCTAATGTCATTTTGACATAAAAGGAGAAATGTTTTTGATTATCCCACAAGATGAAAAAGAGCCAAGAAATGTCAAAAAAAGCTCTCTCTTTTTGTACAATAAGAGAAATGGATAAAAGTAATGAAAAAAGAGATTAAGTCTATGATATCAAACTATGTTTGGGAATTGGTTGATTTTCCTAAAAGACGCAAAGTGATTGGGAACAAATAAGTTCTCAAGATTAAGTATAAGTTAGATGGGACAATTGAAAGATATAAGTTCTATTTGGTAGCAAAAGGATATACTTAACAATAGGGAATTGATTGTGAAGGGACTTTCTCTCATGTTATGAGATTTACCTAAATACATTTAATTCCAACCATTATAGCCAATTTGGATTTGGAGTTACATGAAATGGTTGTGAAAACTATCTTTTTAAACGAAGGATTAGAAAAGGAAATCTATATAGAACAACTTATAGGCTTCGTTGGCAAAACTTAAGAGCATAAAGTGTATAGGTCGTTAAAATCGATTTACGATCTTAAACAATCTTTCAAGTAGTGGTATAATAGATTTCATTAAGCGATAATTTCATATGATTTTATTATGATTGATGAGTACCACTATCCGTATGTAAAAAAAGATAAAGATAAATTTATAATATTGTCACCTTATGTGTATGACATACTGTTGGCTAGCAATAACAATGAGTATATCACCGAGGTGAAAACTTAGTTGTCCTCAAATTTTGAAATGAAGGATATAGGTGAAGCCACTTACATACTTTGTGTAAAAATCATGAAAAATCGTTCAAAAAAAATTGTTAGCTCTTTCACATGAGCAATATATTAAAAAAATTTTAGAATGATTCAATGTACAAGACTACAAGTCGATAGATACTCTTAAGGCAAAATGTGAAGGTCTTAGCCAGAAAACGTATCTTAAGATTCCATAATAAAAGGAACAAATGGCAAGAGTTCTTTACTCTAGTGTTGTTGAAAGCTTTATATATGTAATGATGTTTACAAAGTTGGATATCTGCTATATTATGGGACTAGAAGTAGATATCAATCCAATCCAGGTCAACCCTATTGAAAAGTCGTTAAAAAGATATTGAGATAACTAAAAGGCACTATGGATTATTCGTTATGTTATCAAGGAAATAATCTACATTTGGTCGGCTTTATAGACCTTGATTGAAAGAAAAGATTTAGATGAAAGAAAATTTACCTTTGGCTATATTTTCTTACTGAATATTGGGGCTATTTTATGAAGTAGTAAAAAACAGAATTGTATAACACTATCCACAATGAAAGCTAAATATGTAGCATTTTCAGTGATAGTGCAAGAAGTTGTTTGACTTAAGAGATTTATGAATCATTTGAGATTTAAGAAGGATGAGTCCAACTCAGTATTGATGAATTGTGATAGTCAAGCTATAATCACATTCATAAAAGATCTCAAATATCATTCTAAAACCAAATATATAGATGCCAAGTATAACTACATGAGAGAAATGTTTGCACAAAAGAAAGTCAACATGTAATACATTTTTATGCATAAGATGATTGTAGATCCATTTACTAAGTTCATACCTAAAGATGTGTTTAATAATAACCACATGAGATTTCTAGGATTGCGTAGATATTGATGTATATTTACTAATTAAATAGTTTTATATAAAAATATGTGATATTTTTTCATTTGAGTTGACTTATATTGAATACAATTAATGCCATTGACGTTTAGTACTTTGTTTTGTAATGCATGCATACATGTATATATATGTTTATATACATATATGATATGATTTGAAAGATATATCGAACAAATTTTTGGCCTTTTTACACATGTGATCGCCATAATGGTCTAGCACCATGGAAATAAGATTTTAAGCAATTGATCGAGAGCCCAAGCTTAAAATGGAATCACCTTTATAAGGGATCAAGATGAAGTCACTCGATATTAAGATTTGTAACCGAAAGTGAATAACCCACAATTTATTTTATTTGTCATAATATGATAGGTAAAAGTTCTGTTGATTACATGAAATCAAGTAGAGTTATGGACTTAAGTTCAATACTGGGAGTATATAAATTATCACCTATATAGTATTGATCTATAAATAATGAAAGATGTACTCTTCAAGAAAAAGGAGAGTAATATCATAGCATGTGTTTCATACTATATGTGTGCTGTTTGACTAACAAACATAATAGAAGAATAGATCTCTGCTTCTTGTTATTTTAGACCATTAAGATTTGATGATCTCATATTTAGTACCATTAAAGACTTTTAATTATTTTTTAAAGTTTCAGTTCAATGTTAGCTATCTTGGTTTGTTGACAATGGTCATGGATAATTTGATTTAATGGGACATATCTGTATATCAATTGAATTGAAATAGAGAGATTTTATAAGAAGGGAAGATCATTCTAATGTTATATTTGGTTGTATTAACAAGTCGATTAACTATGTTTGAAACATTGAATATAATTGTGAAAACATAAATATATCATGCAATATGATAAAAGAGATATCGTGAGAAACTTGTAATGTGATTAAATAGGTTTAGGGTGTTGCATACTTATTTACTTTACTTGTTGAGAGTGACTATACATACCTAATAGTTATATAAGTGATTAAATGTAATTATGAGCTGCTATATGTATCTAACAGTTATATAGCAACTGAGCTTTCGAAATATGCTGGTTGCACGGTTTATTTTCTTTTATGAACATAATGTAAAGGATAGAGAAAACGTTCTCGAGATCACAAGAGTTTTATATCTATTCTGTGAGAGTGAGAGATGTTGGGATAACCACCCATAATAGATAAGTTACATCTTATGAAACAACTATCTTTAGGCAATTTTCTTGTGTAAATGTGAAACTGCCATAGGCAATTAATGATAATTTTTAAATCATACAAAAATGTCGCCCATCTCTTAACATAAAAGAAAATGGCATTTGGCCATTAATAAAGAAATTAAAACAAAGGGAAAAAAGTAGTTTATCACAAAAACAATAGAAAGAAAAGAAGAGAAAGTAATTGAATAAGTATTGTATAACTTTGAAGAGGAATTTTTGCTTCGGTGCATTGAAAGACTTATACTATGAAAATGAATAATTTTCATCTTGTAATCTTGTCCAACGACCAATAATTTAAGTTAGATTTTTGCTTCTATTTCTACTAAACAAATAAGTATATATGATTATATTTGTATATATTTTCCATTTATTTTATTTTTCAGTTAGTAAAACAAAAATTAGTTAAGTCTTTAAAAATAATTATGAATGAAGTTATCATGCAATTTATTAATATTTATTTTTAAGGACCTAACTATTTTTTTCATTCATATGATTGATTGATAGTATATGAATTTTTTCGGACGATAGGATATTTTAAATTCTTTATTCTTTAATAGCGATAATTTTAAACTTATTTACCCAAGTAAGGTACTTTAAGCCACATCATCATCTCCTTCCTTCAAGCCTTTCCTTTCTCTTTCTACCTGCTGTGTTTTTGTCAAGAATCTCATGAAGAAAAAGGATTGAAGAAACCCTTGATGTAATGGATTGAACTGAGGGATAAGGTTGATGTTTTCTTCTCAGGAGATTTATCAAACAATGGAGATTTATGAGATATTATATATCCTAGGCATTCCCTTTTCCAGTTTCAAATGGTATCTAAATATTTGTTGAAAATTATTGTTGATTAAAACCTAGATCCAAGAACTCAATTATCCATTACTTTTGTTTTAAAGAGAAATATTTTATTAAGGAATTATAGAGTGCTTTTAAAATTAGAGTGTTGAGAAGTTGAGTTTTGTGGCTGAATGAGAGGCTAAAAATACTAATTCTTTAATGGTAATTTCAGAGTTAGAGCAAGAAGAAGTGCCATCTTGGGGCTCGTTGATAATGGTGTGGAGGTCTCAGAGCATAAAACCGTTAAGGCATTGGTTTTCGATTTCTCCAAAGAACATTTTGCAGCTGATTGGTGGCATAAGCAGGTGGTAACTAACTTGAAATTCAGATTGTTGTCTGTGCGTGAAGATGGTGATTTGGAGATTCTCTTTTCTATGGAAGAACTCAAAGTTGCTATTTGGAATGGTGAAGGTCCAAAAGTACCTGACCTTTTAACTTCAATTTTTTTGGAAGAACTTGGGGAGTTTTGAAGGTTTATCTCCTAGATTGCTTAATGAAATTTCATAAAACTGATTCCAGAAGATTTAGTAAAAGCAGGAGTCGATATATAGAATTGAGATGTTCATGGCTTGGTGGTTAACAGTTCTTGTTTGCAAGTTTGTTTCTGATTTTGCTTGGTTATGCCCAAGCTCTGTATTTTCTCTGTGTTTCCTTGTTGATGGTTGAGAATCTCTTTGAGATATTGGCCTCGTGTTGTAATTTTTCTTTTTATTCATTATTAAAATCCTAACTCCGCAAAAAAAAAAAAAGAAATCAATATTTTCATTAATTTTTATATAAACTAATAATGATAAAGATGATGTTGCATGTTAACATGTCTAAAATACCTTAACTTGGGAAATAAGATTAAAATGATCCTATTCTAAGAATAAAAATTTTTAAATACTTTGATTTGAGAAAAAACTCGATAGTATATAATACTTGCACCATTAAAATATTAATGCATCAAATATTTACTTTTTTATGAATATATCCTTATACAACACCTTAATATCTTCGTATGATAATTTTCTTTGATTTTGGCATAAAAACTGTGTTCTAAATTTTCATTTATACAAAAAGAATAAGGAACTAGTAAAAGTAATAATCAAATGAAAAATTTTATTGAAATGAAAATAAAAAACAAATCAAAGAAAGGCCACATACTTTATGTAGAAAATTAATAAACAATATATTAATCCAATCTAAATTCTGTCTGAAACTTGAGTGTGCCTGATCTTAAAACAAACATCTCTGCACAAATTTTTTTTGAAAAAAAAAATGGAAGGATTTTACCAAATTCACTGAAGCGAATGATACAAGGGACAAACCAGTAGTTTCAGGACACTGTCACTCGTTTCTCTCTTAAAATGTACCTGCCTACAATATTATGACTTGTGAGAGAGCAAAACTTAAAGCCCCAACCCCAACGCTTTAGACTTTAGAGAGAAAGAAATGATAAAAATCGAGAAAAATCTCACGAAAAAAAAAAAAAATCCTGGATAGTCATCGGATTTCAAACCCACAAAATTTAGTTAAAGTTGATGAAGGGCAAGAATCCGGGACTACCCATTTTTGGTTCTGAAGTTATTTCACTACTTGCATGCTTAACCCTTTCCTTTAAGAAAAAAAAAAGTTTTTAGCTGTTTTTGTTGTCAGCATTGTTTGGTTAGGACTTGGGATTTACTTGGTAGTCTAAATGGGAGTATTTTTGTTGTGGGTTTTAGCCTTTTAGTGCAAAAACCAGTGAAATTCTGGAAGGCAAGCAAAAGTGGAAGAAAAGAGAGAATTTTGGATTAGGGTTTTGTTTGGTGAAAGTGACAGTGACTGCTTAGAGAAAGATGCTTCTTTTTGAGAGAAAAATGGAGCTTGAGGAGCAACTTAAGGAAGCAGGAAACAACCTTCTCAATCCACCATCATCTATTGATGAATTTCTTAATCTTCTTGATGTAAATGACCACTTTTTATTCTTTCCCTTTGTTTCGCTTTTTTGCATGGCATGTTTGTTGCGACTTTTTCATTGCAATGTTGACCTATGATTCATGAATCGAAATGGGTTTGTCATAGATGATCAATGTTCGCAATATCTGAAGTTGGGGTTTTCTTCATAATTGGTTAGTTTTGGACTGAAAGGTTTAGACTTTGTGATGAGCCCCTCTGATGGCTTATTGATTATTTATGTTCTCTGTATCTACATTTTGTCACAATTATAAATACATTTGATGCATATTCCTTAATTACATTGGTTGTAATTTTGGACAAGGAGTCAAGAACCTAATGTGTTGTTTTCTGTTTTTTGTTATATCAATGTTCTCTATTGTTTTTGTGGGTGAGCACAACATTTATGTCTTTTCTTTGTTCTATTGCTTAGAAATTATGTGATAAGCAGTTGATGGTTTATGTTTATGAGTATACTTTTATTCCTTTCAATTATTAGCTTTTGGTACATACTTATGTTGATGATTATTTGTTGAATCGATCAAATTTTTTTTTCAGATTCATGGTTTTGAAGGTGATATTGGCTAATTTTCAATCGTTCTATTCTTGTTCGATTGTTTTGTTCTGTGTTCGTGTTATGGTTATTTTGAATATTTTTGTCACTTCTATTTTTTTCTTCTATTTGAAGTTTTCTACCCTTTCCCACAATTTTTTTGTTTATTTCATTTTGTCATAACTCCACATTACATTTTCGTTTCCTTTTTTTTTTTTTGGTTTCATTGTCTGTTTCAGAAAGTTGAGAACCTGCTCACTAGTGTGGAGCAAGCGCCACCTCGGTCAATGCAGAAGGCACTTCTACCTGTAATGAAGGCACTTACTTCAGATGCCCTCCTGAGGCACTCAGATATGGATGTGAAGGTTTCAGTTGTATCCTGTATAACCGAGATTACAAGAATAACAGCACCAGTTGCTCCTTACAATGATGAAAGAATGAAGGTAGTTAAAACAGTTTAAATGAGTTCTGCTTAAACCACTTTCTGAAAAGATAACAGCTTCAAACATAACAATCTTTCTTTCAAATATATGCTTAAATGTTGTTGTTGGTTCTTCCTTCTATTGGTTCTTAAGTTTGCATAATTTGCCTTCCAATTCATTGGTGCTCAGGAAATTTTTCAGCTGACCGTAGCAGCTTTTAAACATTTGTCCAATGTGGCCAATCGCTGTTATACAAAGGTGGTTTCAGTTCTTGATACGTTTGCAAGAGTTCGGTTATGCTTGGTGATGTTGGACCTTGAGTGTGAGGAATTAATTATAGAGATGTTTCAGCAATTTCTGAAAAAACTTAGGTAAGAGGCTTGTTGGTGATGATTCTTTATTGGTTTCAGTCATATGATGATATTTTTGGATCTATAACCAGAATGCTACTTGAACTTCTATAAGTTCTTGGAAGATATTCTCCGTGTCTAAAGTGAGCTAGATTTTATTAGAAGCTAGAGTTTGTTATTAATTTATATCTTCATATTTACGGTTGTTCAAAACTTATTAAACTACTAGAATTGTAAAATTGTGAATAAAATAAAGTTAAAGTTTGTCATAAAAGTTCTTGATGGCATGTTAGAAAACATCTTTCTATCCTTATAGGTTTAATGTTTCTAAGGCTAGTCTAATATTTGCGATTTAGGTTCCTTGGTTTCATTGTTTAATGGAGGTTTAGTCTGGAAAACACAGTCATGTAGAATTTAAGGAGGATAAAAAATATCAAATATCTCTTGAATTGCATTTTTGTTAAAGGTACATACATAATTGATACTTAGATAAGCTTTTTCATACTCGAGGAAAAAGAAAGTCAAGATTTGATGAAACATATATTAATAAGCCTATCGTGGGACTTGAGGCATTAGCTTTTGCTGTGATTTCCATTTCCCAGAAAATATATGTTGGGGTCTTATTTGCTCTCTTATGTTTTAAGAGAAGTTAGTTGTACTCCACATATTTCTTAGAGCAATTAGTTGCTGAACAAAATGAAGACGAAGGACATAAAATTAATATTGTATATCAGGGATGGTGAAAATTTACATCACCTTAAACTTTTGGTTTTATTAGATGCATGACTACTTACAAGAGAAAAAATTTATTTCTTTCTTCTCCCCCACTATGACAGGTTTAAAACTAGGGCTACTTGTTTTACTTTCCAATTGACTAAGCTATTGGACAGATGGGGTGCTCTTGATTGGAGGTGTGCTAGTTTTGATTATTAGAAGCAAAATTTTAAGCATTTTACCTTAATTAGTTATCTAATTTATTTGAAAAAGGTTGCCTACGCCGTTCTCCCTTGGTAGAGAATAGCAATTTTTGTATGAACTTTGAAGTTGGATTTACTTATATCTTTCTGAAGTTAATGGGGCTGGAGTTAGCTCTTGAGAAGGAAGATTAAGATTTGATGTCTTATATAAAGAGTCTTGTTTGTCTTCTTGGTTCCTAAACTACTTGTGATGAATTGTATGGACCATACTATGTTTCTGTTTAGAAATGAAAAGGTTATAATGCATTCGCACTTGAAAGAAGCTCTCTGGAGGTATACCAGTTAGTGTGGCCCTGACAAGCATTCTCATCTATGATGTCTATACTTTCTTTTGAGCTACCGGCAAAACGGATATTCCATTCCATCTGATCCATAATCTGTATCTTATAAAATATCTCAGATTTTGATAGATCTCATTTTGGTCATGCTGGTTGATAGGTTTTAGGTGAAGTTATATATAAACATTAGCTTGTTTTTAGGTGTTGTGGCCTTTCATTTGGGTTGGGTTAGGCCTCTTATGTTGTTTCACCTCCTCAACTAGTTCCTGTCGATTTTTAAGTGGGTGGCTTAACCTCACATCAGAGCTAGGTTTGCTTGTTGTCTTAAGTATTAGTCTATGGAATAGGTCTATTTTTCTGGGCTGTTCCATTGAGCTTGCACATGAGCGGGAGCACAAAGTGTATATCCCTCATGAGCTTGGTTTAAGGTTTGTAGTGGCCTTGTATTTAGGTTGGGATCTCTCCACAAGTTGCCAGTTTGTTTTGGGTTGCTTTTTTAATGATAGGAGAATTATGAGTTAGTTAATTTTTCCAACAAATTATGCTAATGACTAGGGGATATCTGGGCTTGTGCGGGCTTGCTAGGAATTACGTGTACATAGTGATTATTTCTTTTGTAAATGCTTTGGATGAGGCAATACAGATGTTAGTCTTTGGCATAGAATATGTGGGGCAAAATTACAAAAAAAATATTATCATTGGCCTTGGTTTGTATATGCATTAAACCTTGTGCAAGACTACTAGCCTTTAGACTCCCATGCAGGAGACATAGATTCTCGTTTCTCTTCGAAAATAATTTAAAAAAAAAATCTTATTCTGTGACCCTTTTTAATGGTCAAATGCATTTGTGCATTGTTTGGCAGTTACTTTCATTGTTGAAGAATATTGATTTAGTAGTAACTTCAGTTTTGTCATTGCATACTTTGTAAGAGAAAATGATCAAGATAAAAAGAAGAATATACTACGAGACACCCTGACTTTTATTGTTGAAGAATATAGATTTAGTAGTAACTTCAGTTTTTTCATTGCATACTGTGTAAGAGAAAATGATCAACATACAAAGAAGAATATACTATGAGACACCCTGATTTTGTATTTTTTATCAATAAATGTTTTAATAGAAGAAGATTTGTTGTATGTGGGGGGCATTGTTTTCTTTCCAAATTAAAATTCCCATTATCATAAACAGGAATAAAAATTTTAGTTGCTCTCAGTTGCATGTTTGCATTGTCATAAGAAATTCTTCTGATAATTTAACATATTTGATATGTAATTATGACAAAACAGAATCTCAAATTATTAATCCTAAGCCCTTTTTTTTAAAAAAAAGGGAAATCTCTCAAGTCCCCTGCCATTTATATCTGTTTATCTTTACGTGCATTCGTTGTGTCAGTTAGCACACTTATTGCTGATGGATGTAAGTTTTTATCATTCCTCAATGGGTTTCTAAAACTTTTTAACCTTTTAATTTAAGTTGACGGTGAGTTTCCTGAACACTTTTGTTTTTAAGAGACTGTCTATTTTGCAATTGTCTGAAGGGTTTTGAGAGTCTTGTGATTTATGGCATTCGGTATATAACCACATTTGTTGTGTTCATGTTGGATGCTATTCAGAACACTGTGACATTAACCACTATTAACTGAACAAATGGCTTTAGGAGACTTTTTAATTTGGCGTACTGCGTTTACCTTACTGAAATTAACAAGTTGTGGATTTTTCCTTGTTTTACTTTAAGGTCCAATCATCCTCATACTGTTTTTCTGTCCATGGAATCAATTATGACACTGGTATTAGATGAAAGTGATGGTATTTCCTGGGGTCTTCTTAGTCCTCTTTTGGCTAGTGTGATGAGGGAAAATCAGGTAATTTTCTATATCTACGCTTCCTCTACTTTATGTTTTTCATTGTTTCTCTGAGACAATTAATACAGTTCACTTCTCATTATAGAAAATATTACCAATTTCATGGAAGCTTGGGGAGAAAGTCATTGCTAACTGTGCTCATAAGATTAAACCATATCTCATGGAAGCAGTACAGTCTATGAACATTGCTTTGAATGAGTATTCTCCAATCATTGCTTCAATCTGCAAAAGTGAATCTGATAATCTGGAGTACTATCATGTCAATAAGTCTGGGGACCATTTGGTATGATTCTCTCTGTTTACCATGCTACTCATCAAAACTGACCGAAATTCAAAATTTAGTGTTTCTTCATTGGAATTCTACAATGTGACAAGTAGAAAGGTTCTTTTAATTGAGGATATTTTATCAAGGTATCTTAAATTTGCTATTTGGACTCCTTTGTAAATTGTAACGTTTAATTTTTAGTTGGATAAGGATTCATGTCTGTTCACTTTTCAACTATTTGAGATTTGAAAAGCCTGCTATTTTGATAGAGCCAGTTCATCTGCCACTGTGTACCCCATAATCTGCACTTTATTTTCTGCTAAATGCTTGTTCTTGTTGCAATGATGTTTGTGCATATCTTTACTTAAGTTGTGTTGAACAACTTTAGAATGAAGTTTGAATACAACTTTTTATTGATCAGGTGAAAGTGGAACCTGTTTTTGATGGAGAACTCTGTGAAGATATGGATGCTATTTCCAAATCATTGACGAGGACTGTAACTGCTGGTACCAGAGATAAAAGCAGAAATAATGATGCCATCTTAAATGTTAAACCTTCAAAAATCTTGGAGTGTTGTTCTCGTATGGAGGTACCCAGAAGTGCTGCTGCTACTGATGGTGCTAGACTTGACAATTCTGTCTATTTGGATCCAGTCAAATCAGAAACTGAGCCAGATATTGTTCCAAAGAAAAGGGGCCGGAGACCTAATTCTTTGATGAATTCAGAAGAAGGCTATGATCATTCTTGGATTTATATGGGTAAGGACACTTTGCAAATCCCTCATCATAGAAAACCTCATGAAAAGGGAGTTGATTGTTCATCCTTTGCAAACTCAGATTTGGAGGATGCAGCTGCGCAATTGATGGATGAAAAAGTGAGTGAATCCATGGAGTTGTCTTTCCAAATTAAGGAAATAATAGGGGCTTCTTCTGCATCTCCAAATAGTGGTCTTCCTGGAGGAATTAATCCTAGAAGGGGCAGGTCAAAAGGGAAAGAGAGCATGACAACTGAAAATGCTGATCCTAATTCCTCACTAACAAAGAGATTGGAGTTGAAGGCCCAGATTCTGGAGAAACCCGCACCATCTGCAGGTGGCAGTCTGCAAATGAAATCTGAAGCCAAAACTTCAGACAGAAAACGGCAGAAGCGCTCAAGAAGGGTTGAGATTGGTGCAAAGACAAACCAAGCTTCTCTATATTTTGCCCCAGAAAAGGAAGGTAGGGTCCAAAGTGACCTTGAGGAGAAAAAGTTGCAGCAGCCAACTGTAAAGAAATATAAAAATAATCAAACTTTGGATGATGATGATATGCTGGATAAAAACATCAGTGGAGCATCTGGTAAACAGGTATGAAACAAAGATGACTTCCATTGATTTTTATTTTTGTTCTACACTGAATAAAGGGTTGTGTCTTAAGCGCTTACTAGTCTGCTCCTCTTGTCAACTGGATAGAAGACAATTTCTAGATCTGCTACTACATCTAGAAGAGGTGGTAGTTACATGGAGAAAACTCCTAAAACAAATCCCAAGAGCCAAAGAAATGCTAGAAAGGGAATGGTATGTTGTTATTCTACTTGCCATAACTTGTTCTGGTTGTGAGGACTCTGATATTTTTGGTTTCTTTCTTGCTTTTGCTTTCTTTTCTTAGTAATTTAGCTCAACAGAATTCTTAGAGCTTCCTTTCTTGCTTTGTGTTTGTATGGGCCATTTGTTTCCCATATCAATTGTTTTTCTCCATTTCATCATTTTGTTTTCTTCCTCCCTCCCCAACATCGAAAGGTAATTGCCATTTAGTTATATTCAAAATTTAATGTAATTACATGGTTCAATTTCTGATTCAGGCCTCTGAATTGCCTGATCTTGGTGAGGAATTGACTGGTAGGAGAATAAAAGTTTGGTGGCCAATGGACAAGAGGTAAGTACTGAAGACCTTGTTTTGCAGTTCTGCATTTTTACCATTGCTTCTTTGAGAGGCTTGTCAAGTTTGTTGTATCTCTCAGTATTTAAAAGATCTCTAAACCTTATAATTTCTGATAAGGTATTGAAGTAGAAGCTGTTGGTAAGTTCATTGTTCTGTCCTTCAGTTTTTATCGATGAAAGTTGAGATTCTGAAGAGGTAGCCTGTTGGAATATTGTAACCTGTTGGCATATGAAGCTCAAGGGCTATCATGCGTTGTTCCTTTCATTATTGTGGTGACGGGTCCTTTAGATATTTGTTAGGGCTTTTAAGTTTCAACCAAGTATTCTTCCAAATGAATGACTGTACATCTGAAGTTTTAGACTAAAACTGTAGGCCAGGTCCTGTTGTTAAGGACATCATGCACTATGATGAAGCACTAAGAGGAATTGTCAACTTAGGCTTGCATGTTAGCAAGCTTTTAGACATGGGGTCCACAAGCATCGAGATTAAGTAGTTGTGTGCACTGGGGTTTTAATAATTTTCTGAACTATATCTAGTCATGAGAGGATGGCTTTCATGGTGAAGCCAAAGACATGTGGCCAATGGTAAAGAGCAAGGCTTCTCAGGTTGATGTGCCACTTGACAGTAGATATGTCTCTGTAAGAATTGGCAGCAGTTTAAGCCTCTATGAGAAATGCTGTTTATTGTGACACTAAATTAAATTTTCCCTGTAATGCTCTCTAATGCGGAATTTTACATCATGCAGGTTTTATGAAGGCGTGGTAGCTTCCTTTGACCCCATTAGAATGATGCACCAGGTCAGATAAATCTCACCAAGCTATAGTTATAAGTCTCCCTGCAGCTTCTTTTATTTTCCTTTCTTTTTCTTGCATATCATTCAATTTTATGAATCCATCGAACCTTTGCCTTTGTCCTTGAAGTATGCTGGGCCCATTACCAAGCCCCCTTCCTTAATTCAAAGGCAAGATTTTTCTCTCACCTTGAGCCCATGACCTATTCTCGTTTTAGCATCTTCTACTGTTATTGAAAATAAAACTGAATCTAAATGATTCTTTGCAGATAAAAGTCATTGGTCTTCATTTAACATTTATAGTCTTAAACAATCTTCCATGTAAAATCTTCAATTTCAGCTATCTTACTTTTGCCTTTCTCTGAACATTGTAGTCTTAACTATGATTCTGTTGATGACTTATCATGCAGGTGTTCTATGACGATGGTGATGAGGAAAGACTGAATCTCAGAAGGGAATGCTGGCAGCTCATTCATGACAAAGTTGGTGTCTAACAATCTATTTGTTTTTGTATTATTTTTTTGTTTTTGGTCACAGTTTGTTGTTTTATTTCAATAAAATAACTCCATCGTGGTTCAATATCTTGATCATATTAACAGGGCCAAGAAACTACTGATCTTCCAACACCTGATGTTTCTCTTGATATGTAAGTGTTGCTTTCCAGTTTCCACCTATTATTGGTTTCTTCTAGATGTGTGCTTTGAAATCAGAGTCATTAGTTGCTGCACCTTGCCAAATTTGAATCTGGCTATCAATGATTAAGTTGCCTCTGCTCTACTATAGTCTTCAATTCAGCCTAAGAATAAAATTTGTAGAAAGAATAAGAAGGTTATGAAAATTGTCTGTTGATATCACCTAATAAAATGCTGATTGCCAGGTTATTTGCAAGCAAGTTTAAAAGTTCCTTCAGCTTCTTGTTATTTTAAAATCTTTGCGTATCTTCCATTTCACTCTCTTCTTGCCTGAGAGCTTTGGCATCTTGGCATTAAGTTGTTGCTCTGAGCATGTTTCTGCATACATGATCATTTCTGTCAGAATAATCATAGAATTGCAATATGACTAAAATCTCTGTGTGGTTTACAAGTTTCAGAATTCATTTTTATTCTCCTTTCAAGTGACTGATAAATTTATCGATTTTTAGTTCTGGTGGTGCTTGTTTTCAGTTTTATTTAATTTCATCTCATAGTTATTGTGCTCATGTTGTGTGACCAGACTGCGCAAGCAGAAAGGTAAAGCACATTCAAGCTTACCAAAATCAGCCAGGCCCCGTTCATCCTCAAAAAGGTTAGTGTACCAGGTTCATTCATTTATTCATTCAAAATCTACATTTTAATATGTTTGGACCCTACTAAAAACTATGATGGTATTCAAGGAATGGTGCTCATGCTAGCACATCAACACGAAAATCTAAATCCTATGCTGATAGCTCTGCTGACGGTGCTATGCTTGACAAGTCTATGGTCCATAAATCATTGAAAGATGCATCTACAACTGATGGCAGATCAACTGGTGATGGTCAAAAGTCTGCTGAGGAGTTGAAGGTTGAAAGTAATTATCTGGAGTCCAAGCCAACAATTCCAGAAAGACTGCCCTCATCTGACAGTACAAGTCTCAAGGATGGTGAATCTCCTAGTGCTATCCCCTGCAACGACCAAGGGAGGTGAGAGAAGGAAACTTCTCCTCGAGGCTGACGCCATGGTATGTATATATAAAATGTGAAGAAAAACCTCTAAAGCTGGTAAGTTCAGCTTCAAGACAGGAGAAAGGGATCGTTTGTTTTTGTCTATAGGTGAAATATAAGGCTCATTTTTGCTCTCAAATGGTAATAGAGCTGCATATTTATCTTTCCCCTTGTGAACCGTTGGTGGTGGCTGACTGGGCCGGACTTCAGTTTTGTAATGGAATTAGTTTGCACACCATTACACGGGAATGTAATCAAGTCCATATAAATATGAATAGGTCTTTTTGGAATTTGCGGTGAAATGAAATCATGCAGTTGCCATGAAATTCTTGTTAGCAATCGCCCCCTCCTTCACCATCTACCAAATACCAAGTTTCTTCTATTTTCTTCTAGTGAATCTCAACATTGGTGTCCAATAACTTTAGTTATTATTATTATGATAATTATTATTTGCATTCTTTCTGACAATTTAATGGGATTACTTGAATTACATATCGAAATTTTGTCTTTTGACCGATTTGAAGGAAGAAAATGACAATTGAACATGATTTACGGTTGCTTACAAAAAGACCTAGCTGTCAAGAGACTTAATAGATGCTACCTACTTTGAGTCTTTTTTTTTTTCTTCCTCTTCTTCTTTTGGCTCAGAAAGTCACTGAAGCAAGTCTAAGATTCTTGATCAACTAACTTTTTTTTTTTTTTTTAATTATTAGTAAAGTGTATGAACATTTGAAATATAAAATGGCATTTCACATGTATAGTAATGATTGTTACCGCTATAGGAATAGCAACTTCGGTTTAATGATTATAAAAATTAATTAAAGAACAAAGAGATACGGAGACTACTGGCTGACGAGAGCTCAATTTAGAATTTTTTTAATAATATGTCATAAGTATTTTCAAATTTTGTTTGATTTAATTTTTTTCAAACTTTCAAAAATGATTGACATAAACGGGGAGCTTTTCTCATCAACCAGACTAAATTTTGTTTTTTTTTTTTTTTTATAGGGTTAAATATATATTTGGCATCTGAATTTTAAAATTTTTGTTTCATTAGTATTTTAAAATTTTTTTGTCACATTGTTATATGAACTTTCAAATTGTTATTATGTTGATATTAATTAATTTTATTGACGAAACATTAATATCCAATAAAATGTTGACACGTATAAAAAATATATATATATGTAACGCCATATCATTATTGTTGCATTGGAATAAAAAGAAAATTTCAAAAAATAAATCATAAAAATTTAAAAAATTCAAAAAAATAAAAAATTCAAAAACTTTTTGAGAAATTTTTAAAAGTTCTAAAAAGTTTTAAAAAATCCTAACAAAATTTTAAAATTTTTTTAAAATGATAAAAATAATAAAAACAAAATAAAAATTTAAAAATTTTGCAAAATTTAAAAACTTCTGAAAAAATTTAAAAAATTCTAAAAACTTTCAAAACTCGTAAAAATTTTAAAAAATTTAAAAATTTTAAAAAATTCAAAAATAATTATGGAAACTTGAAAACTTTCAAAAACTTTTATAATTTTTTTATATATTAATAGAATTTTACCTTTTGATAAATAATAATTTTTATAAATTTTAATTTTGTTTGAATTTTTTTACTTTTTAAAAAATTTTCTGAATTTCTAAAAATTTTCAAATTATGATAATTTTATAATTTATAAAATATTTAATTTTATAATTTTTTATAAATTTAAAAAAATTTAGAATATTTTTAAAAAAATTTTAGTATTTTTTATAATTTTTTGTGAAATAAAAATATATTTTTTGTAAAATTTTAAAAATAATTTTTAGAATTTTTTTTTCAAAGTTTTTTAAAGTTTTTTAGAATTTAAATAAATTTAGAATTTTGTAAAGAAATTTTAATATTTTTTGAAAATTTGTTAATTTTTTGAAATTAAAATATTTTTTATAAATTATAAAAATTTAAAAATAATTTAGAATTTAAAAAATTTTTTTAATTGTTTTGAATTTTTTAAAAACTTTCAAAACTCGTAAAAATTTTCAAAAATTTAAAAATTTAAAAAAAATTCAAAAATAATTATGGAAACTTGAAAACTTTCAAAAAATTTTATAATTTTTTTTATATATTAATAGAATTTTACCTTTTGATAAATATTAATTTTTATAAATTTTAATTTTGTTTGAATTTTTTTACTTTGTAAAAAATTTTCTGAATTTCTAAAAATTTTCAAATTATGATAATTTTATAATTTATAAAATATTTAATTTTATAATTTTTTATAAATTTAAAAAAATTTAGAATATTTTTAAAAACTTTTTAGTATTTTTTATAATTTTTGTGAAATAAAAATATTTTTTTGTAAATTTTAAAAATAATTTTTAGAATTTTTTTTCAAAGTTTTTTAAAACTTTTTAGAATTTAAATAAATTTAGAATTTTGTAAAGAAATTTTAATATTTTTTGAAAATTTGTTAATTTTTTGAAATTAAAATATTTTTTATAAATTATAAAAATTTAAAAATAATTTAGAATTTTAAAAAAAAAATTTTTAATTGTTTTGAATTTTTTGAAGTTTTGAAAAATTTTTTGAAGTTTTTAAAATTTTTGAAAATTTTTAAAATTTTTAAAAAATTTAAAAAATTTTAGAAAATTTTAAAATTTTTTTAAAATTTTTTTAATACTAACATGACAATAATGATGTTGTATTGACTAAACTATTTTTTACACGTGTTAATATCTTATTGAATATTGATGTCATATTAATAAAATTAACTAATAGCGTTAGTCTGAAAATACTAACGTGATAACAATATGAAAGTTAAGTACTAACATAATAGAAAAATTTTTAAGATATTAATGTGACAAAAAATTTTAAAGTTTAAGGACCAAACATATAGTTAACCTTTTTTTCAACAGTAATATGGATAATTTCATTTAAATACAAGTAAGAAAAAAATAGTAGTAGTTTTAATTTGGTGAAATTGAGGGTTCAAATGCAAAGACTAAAGCTCTTCTTTTGCTTTATTGTATTTTAAAGCATGTTTTTATTTCTTGGATAGGAATCTAAATGATTGTGGAAGTAAGTAGATAAGATGAGAGCAAACATATAAAAAAAAAAAAGGAAAAAAGAGAGAAATATGATCGATTTACGTTGAAGAAGATATTTGGAAATAAGGTCGCACCACTCACCATCCCATCTCCTTCACTATGCCATGGATGAATAAAGAATATCAAACACGCCTCAACTTCAAAAACATGCTACGTGTAGGCTATCTAATATTCCCTTGGCTTGCATAGCTTTGATTCTAAGGAATTGATTTTATGAAAATTATCAACTCTTGAAGTTTTTAATTATAACTATAAAATTTAAATTGAAATTATTATTATTATTATTATTATTATTATTATTTTTTGAAAGAAAGGGTTCGTTCATTCATTCATAAACTGAAATGCAATCTTCCAGTACAACGTTAGAGATAGAAGTGGGATATTCCTCTATCCAAATGTTTCTATCTGGATCCTCTAAACTCCTGTTTGCCAATAAGTGGGCTACCTTGTTACATGATCTTGGCCTATGTTGGACATGACAGATACAGAATTGCTTCATTTTCTGTTTGGCATCCTATGTTATATTCCCCACTCGTGATAGTTCAGCTTATCTCCCAGCAATGGATTTGATAATCCTTAGTGCGTCACCTTCAAGGATTATTCTTGTGAAACCCAGCTCTGCTGCTAACTCCAATGCTAGTAAAGCTGCTTCAGCTTCAACATGAAAGGGTCCCCCTATAGCTGATATTGGGATGGTTGCTACAGCTAGAACTGCACCTATGGAATCTCGGATCACTATTCCGGCCCCATCTCTCTGCGATTGCTTCTGCACTGCCCTATCAAAGTTGACCATGACTATATCTTCCTCTGGAGGTTGCCAACGCTGCTGTATGCTTTGGACCCCATCGTTTGTGACCTGTGTGGCTTTAGTTTCGTCTATGTATCTCTGGGAGAACCCCACCATCTCATTCAGGCTCCTCTTTGAATCCCCATGCAACACGTTATTACGTTCATTCCGTACCACCCATGCGATTATCATACAGGTATGAAGGGTTTCTTGGTTACTTGACAGGCAAATTTTTTTCACCCATTCTGCATTATCATCGGTTCCTCTCTGGCTTAGCTGGTCACCGTTAATAGCTTCCCAGATTTGATCCGCACATGGGCATTTTCTAATGGCATGCATCACAGTTTAATCAGCTACTCCACACATGAAGCACATCCTGTTTACCGCTATTCCCTCTTCTGAAAATTTACCAAAACCGGTAAATAGCCATGATAAATTCTCTAAAATAGGGACTTAACCTTGCTTGGAGTATCAAAAGCCCACAGAGTAGTCCACATTTTCCCATTGTTTGTGTCTACTGTTATCGGAGGTTTTGACTCTATGGGAGGAGTTCTAGTTTCTGGTTGAGTTTTCTGAGTTTTCTTACGAGTTTCGAGAGTGTCATCTACATATCATTTGAGGTGTGATGGCAGAAGGTTCGGAAGGGGTTTGGAACAACCTGAAACTAACGGAGGACGAGAATGATCGAGTTGAGATAAGAACCGAGTGTGATACTGTGAATGTAGAGGAGGGAGAGAAATGGTTAGTGGGTAAACTATTAACAAATCGCCCTTTCAACAAAGAAGCCATGATCGGCACTTTCAAGTTCATTTGGAGAATTACCATCGAATTGCAAGTTAGTATATTGGATTCCAGTATTTTCATTTTTAAGTTCGGCTCGAAGAAAGACAAAATGAGGGTTATGGATGGCTCCCTTTGGTCCTTTGAAAAAAAGCTTTTGATCTTCACTGAGTATAATGGGGATTTCAGACCATTGGAATATAATTTTACGAAAGCTCAGTTTTGGGTAAGTATATACGATCTCCCCCTAAAATGGATGAACAGCAGTGTTGGAGAGATAATTGGGAGAAAAATAGGGAACTACAAAGGTTTTGATCCAACTAGGAACAATTCGGAGTGGGGGATGTTTGTAAGGATTCGAGTGGAATTAGACATCAGAAACCCTTTGAGAAGATTTGTGCTACTGGGTACTCAAGGAGGAGGGAATAAGATAAAAGGAGTAGTAAAATATGAAAGGCTGCCAACCTTTTGTTATGAATGTCGTAATCTTGGCCATACAGGTATGGAATGTGGATTAGCAGGGAATAAAGAAAACAGAATAGACTCTGATTCTCTTTATGGTAGTTGGCTGCATGCGTCCCCCGTTAAAAAAGGGTATGGCTCTTTCAGTACTGTCACACGAATAGGTTGGGGAAGAGATTGGACAGGTACTGGAAACATGTTCTCGAGGAAATTGGGAGATAACAACGGAAGTGTTCGAGGGGAACAGGAAACTCTACATGGAGGTGGGCATAGCAGAGTACGGCCTCACCAAGATGTGATTGAGAAGGATAATCGATTGGAGGAGATAAATCTGCCAAAAAATCAGGAAAATGAAATCAGCGGAGGAACGAGTAAACCCTTGATCCAGGGGACGGATTGGCAGTGGCAGATACAATTTGGAAATCAAATTCGAAGCAGGTTGCACGTGATACATAAAAAAGGTGGTATTGCAGGAGAGGATATAGCTAGAAATGAGCGGGACCCATGTCCATCAAAGGCCATGTATGGAAACATTGCTAGCCATGAAAAAAACATGCACTTAAACACACATGTGACAAAAATGCTGGGGACCTCCACTACACTTGGAAGCCAAGAGGGGAACAATAGCAAGCTTAACTCGATTAAAGAGGGGCAGGAAGAGTCGACAACGAGTCACAATGCTGGAACAACATGGAAGAAAAAAGCAAGACGTGTAGCTAGACAAGAGATTGCTATTCAGACAAGTCTGGGAAAGCGAGGGATGGATAAAATATTGGATACAATTGACAATGAAACAAATAGTGAGGGAACAAGTCAACCCGAGAGAGGGAGATTTGATGAAAGTGCAACAATGACATTAATACCAATGAGGTGCCTTGTGTGGAATTATCGGAGGCTTCGGAACCCTCACACATTTCGAGCTCTTCAACAGCTGTTGAAGAAAGAGAAATCCCATGTAGTTTTCCTTAGTGAAACAAACCTACATAAAAGGAAGTTCAAAAGAATAAAAAGAAGATGCATGAGCTTTCAATGCATGTATTGGGGTGAGTTAAATGGGACAGAGTGGGGGATTAGCCATGATGTGGAACACACAGACCGATCTTCAACTTAGAAGCTTCTCAAAAAACCACATAGATGTGATGATGGAAGGAATAAACGAGGTTGACAATAGGAGAATCACGAGGTCTTATGGTGAACCCGACACAAGACTGAGGCAGCACACTTGGGATTTAATCCGAGACCTAGCATCACAATCCAACATGGCATGGCTGTGTGTTGAAAATTAAATGTTATTTAATAAAAATATATAAAACAAAATCTATATAAGGATAAAGTTCAAATTGATGACTTAAGATGGTGGATCAAACATACCACTCATCTTTGAACAATTATAATTTTATCAATATACCTTTTTATTTGATTAAAAAAAAGTTCAAAGTCAATATATTTTATAAAAATATTCCTTTTATGTACTTATTAAATATTTATAGTTGATTTTTTTGATACAAGTAGTGTTCACAAGTAGGATTGGACTCTCGAGCCCATTAATGCCTATAAAGCTCAAGTGTAAGCTCGGTATGTCCATTGAAGTTAGGATTATTTTTCAAATATTAAAATATTTTTATATTTAAATATGTTTTTAAATTAAATTTTAATTAAAATATTATTTATTAATATTATATTTTGTCAAACTTGATCATTTAATCCTAAAATATCAAATTCAAAGTTTGAATCGATTATAACTAAATCACGTCAAAATTTTATGATAAGTTCATAAAATCAAATTCATGAGATCAAAACTCTAAACTATAACTAGAGAAATTGGAAAAGGTCCCTACTAGCATTTGCATCTCAAAATTTCAATTCTCGAACACCGGATAGCGTCAAACTGAGTCAAAGCATTTGTACGGAATTTTTTTTTTTTTTTTTAAGGTGAGTTGAAGAGACTTAGCTACACATTTGACCTATTTTTCAAAACCACTTCTCTATTTCACAAACTGAATTTTAGGTAAACAGGAATTTTGCATTTTTTTGGTCAAAATTTTGAATTATGCGAAGTAATAATCTCCTATATTTTTAAACTTTGTTCTCCAAGTGTGAACGAGGCTTTGGTTTAATTATAAAGAGGAAATCCTTAAATTTTGAGATTTTTTATTTAAGTCCTATTGTGTATGAATTTAATTATTTAGTTATATTTTAATTTATATATTAATCATTCAGTAATTGTAACTTGAAAAAAATAAACTTTATTCTCTAAATTTGACAGAATTTGAAACAGTCCATTTCATATCTTCATGGCAATTTTGAAACGGTCCAACCATATATTTTAATTGGGATTTATTGTGCCACTGATCCATCTCTTTAACCACTAACTGCCTTTGTCAAAATAGAATGACCTAGAGAGATTAAACAAATAAAATATTAACAAATTCATTAATACATAATTGGCTCTTCGAAATTCAAATCTATAATCAAATTTTAGTAAATGCCTCATCTTAAAAAAAACAAAATTGTACAATAACTTTGTTGGTTTGGTAGGCAATGTGAAGGTTGGTTGATGAAATTAAAGCAACAAGTTAATTTCCAGTTTCCCTTACATTTACCAAAACTAGGGTAGTTTTCAAGAAAATTCGAAACATTATGAAAAGCTTATACCCAAAGATTATACCTACCTCGGGAGTGGGAAGAGAAAATTGAGGTGGCAAATGTCTCAATATCAAGTAATGTGACTAATAATATGTAAAAATAATATCTATTAATTTCCAACAAGATTAGGTTAATTATTGATAAAAATATAATGCTCTGTTACTCGAAATATTTGGTTAGAATTTAAAAGTCTACTCTAAAAGTTTTTGTCGATCCAAATTTTGAAATAAACGAGGTAAAATTTATGAGAATAAGGAAAAAGCTATCTCGTGTTGTTGTAGCGGCTAAATTAACTTTTGACACATTTTATTTCAAAACAAGAAGGAAAATAGCAATTTCATGTACACATTGAAATTAATTTTAAGTGTGGTCCCTAAGACTATTAAAATTTTTAATTTGAAGTTATGTCATAATTAAACTTTGTGGATGATTGATGAATATTTCTATTGTGTATCAAACATTTTATTTTTCTTTTGGCCAAAGTGTAATCAAATACATAATAAGCTTTCATATGTAGAAAAAAAATATTGATTTCCAAATTGGAGGTTCTATAGATATAATTTTTGATAAGGTGGCATAATGCTCAAGTGCAAGAATTTGCTTATTAAATACAAAAATATGAAATCGTTACCAATCTTTTTTATCTAAATATTATTGGTCACCTATGTGAATCATCTTTTTTATGGTTATCTTAAGTTTAAACTAAGGGTCTCTAAAAAAAATAAATTTTAGCTTACATCAACATAATTGAGTTCGAGAGTCGATTACGTGTATGAAAGGTTTTAGCATATTTACAATACCCACAAATTGGTACCAAATTAGTTTTATGTTATCTTAATTAAGTCTTAATCAAAAATAGTTTTTATTAATTTCAATATTTCAATATTTAAATATTAAAAAAAGTTTTTAGGTTTTCACAAAAAAAAAAAAGAAAAAACTCACTTTAACAATATTCAAGATAAACTTATTATTTACTCAAAAAGGTTCCGTCGTTAGATTTATTAAATATCTTATGACAAAGAAATCAATTTAGTTATTTTTATTTATTTACAAATTATAAATTTCAAATTAATTCTAAAATAATTAAACAAAACAATCATACATATATATTGTACAAAATATTTACAATTTCCAAATTTCATATTCTCAAATTATCATATAAAATTAAGAGAGCATAAAAAAATTAAAACAAAAAAAAAGAAAAATCTTGCGATTTAAGTTGGGTTGGGCTTGGGTAACATGTGGATCCTTTTCTTCTTCAAGGTCAAAATGGTAGCAATTTAGTTGAGTTATAAAATCTCAAAATTTTCATTTTCTTTCATTTTTTTTTGTTGTTTCTCTCTCTTCCAATTACTTATTGATTTTCTTCTCCCTTTACTTGTGAACTTCTCCTTCAAAACTCAAGTTTTGTGTTGCTTGATAATTGTTGATTATGTTAATTGTTTCTTGATTCTCTAAGCCTAAAATTGAGCTCTTTATATAATGATTGAATTCCTTTTCAATTTAAAAAACTTTAATACCAATTGAATCTATCAAGATCCTGTCAAATTTTATTTCTTCTTGTAGAAACTTGATTCCTAAGACTTATTAAAATCAAACTCAATTTCTAAATTTCAAATCTAAATAAAATCACAATCTTTTAAAAAATAAAAATTTGTGTTATTTATTTACCATAAATAAAGCTAAAAAACACTTTTCAACCTTTAAATTTGGGCTTAAAATTGTTTTGAAATCTAATATCAAAATGCAATTCGAGACCCAATAATATCGAAAAGACCTCGAACAAAACTAAGTGTCTACAATTTCTCTTCTTTGCACATTTTTTGTGAAATATGAATTGTATAAAAAGAAAAGACACCTATTTTGTTTGTGTTAAAAAATTATCAGAGGAAAATAATAAAAACTCATCCTCAATAAAGGAGTTGAAATTTTAAAAGTTCAAAAAGCTCATCCTCAACAGAGGTATTAAAACTTTAAAAATTTAAAAGGCTCCTCTAACTAGAAGTATTGAAATATTAAAATTTTAAAAAGCTTCTTTAATCAAAGTCATTAAAACTTTAAAAATTTAAAAGACTCTTTAACCAAATGTATTAAAACTTTAAAAAATTAAAAGGCTCTTAAGGTATTGAAACTTTAGAATTTCAAAAGACTCCTCTAACAAGAGTCATTAAAATTTTAAAAATTTAAAATACTCCTCTAACCAGAGATATTAAAATTTTAAAATTTTTAAAAAGGCTCATCTAATCAAATGCAATAAAGCTTTTAAAAAATGAAAGAGCTTATCTAATCAGAGGTTATAAAACTTTAAAATTTTAAAAAGCTCATTTAAGCAATGACATTGAAATTTTAAAAATTTAAAAAGCTCCTCTAACCATAGGTATTGAAACTTTAAAATTTTAAAAAGACTTATTTAACCAAACATAATGAAACTTTTAAAAAATGAAAGAACTTTTCTAACCAGAGGCTATGGAACTTAAAATTTGTAATTAAAATGCTCTTTTAACTAGAAATTTTGAAACTTTTAAAAAATTGAAATAGCTTATTTAACTAGAGGTCATGAAACTTTAAAATTTGAAAAAAAAAAAAAAACTCCTCTAACCAAAGGCAATGAAATTTTTAAAAAAATAAAAAAGTTCGTTTAACTAGAGGCTATAAAACTTTAAAATTCATGACTAAAAAGCTGTTATAACCAAAAGGTACCAAGAGGTTTTAGTGAAAAAGTACCAAGAGGTTTTAGGGATCATACTTTGAGGTCTTATAAATCATACTCGGATGTTTTGGAGATTATATGCAGAAGTCTTACGAATTGTTTCTTATTTTGAAAAACTCTTTTTCAACAGAGGTTTTAAAACTTTAAAAATCTATATTTTTCTTTTCATGTGGTAACATAGTTGGGCTTAAATTCTCAACTAGTGCCTTGGACTTAAAATTCAACTAGTACCAACTAATATGGGCTTAAGTCTCATTATGTACTAGCTAATTTGGACTTAAATCTCATCATACGTAATTTAATCTAGGCTTAAATCAAATTTCTTTATTTCTTTTTTCACTTCACAGTTTGCAAAAATGCAAATGTCATGATATGAATGCCATTGTATCCTACCAAGATGCAAATGCAAATACTTATCTCACCAATATAAATGCAAATGCAAATATCTAAATAAATTATATGCAAATGTCATTTTTTCATCATCTTTCTTGATATATTTAGACATTTTAATTAAATGATGCAAATGTTTGTAAACGTCAAAGATCTAAATGCTCACAAAGTGATGCAAATGCATGGTTCTAACTATAATGCAAATGCAATATTTAAAACAATGATTTAAATTTTCACCAAATGATGCATAGAAATGGTCCAAACAATGATGCAATTTATAAATTTCACAAATGATGCAAATGAATGATCCAAACAATCATGCAATTTATAAATTCCCTAAATGATGCAAATGCATGACCCAAACAATTATGCAAAGGCAATTATCAATTTGTAATTATCAAAACAAAACATTTTGTTGCCCTAAAAAGGTCAATCTTCTAATAGTGATTTGGAAATCATCTTTCTCCCATCCACCAAAATTCATATGTGTAACAATTGAAATTTGCATGGTTTCAAAAACTTCCAAAAGAATGGTAACACCAATTACCCCAAAATAATAATAATAAAAAAAATCACCTCACATTACAATTTTTCGTGACCAAAACAAAAATAAATCAATTCTTTAAAAAGATGTGACATTTATTATTTAAATTTATTTAAAAAATATTTCTTTGTTATGAAATTAACATTATTATTATTATTATTTCGTATTCTATAAATTCTCCAGTGCTTTGGCAAAATTTATAGAAAATCACTATTTAAAAAACAATTCATTTATTTGTTTTAAAAATGATTTTAGGAACATCTCGACTTTTTGATGAGTTCCCAAAATTTATTAAGCAAATTTTAAGATTATACAGTCTCTTTAGTGAAATCTTAAAATTTTGAACAAGTTTTAGGATTATCTCAATTTTGGACAAGATCCTAAATAAAAATTATTTTTTTATAGTTAAAAGAATTAATTAATTAATTAATTAATCTTTGTTATGATTATTTTAAAATTTTTTATTATTTATTTATTATTTTTTTTATTATAAAAAAATTTAGATTATCCCGACTCACTGGTGAAATTTAAATATTAATATCTTGCTTATATTGAAGAAAATCGAACTATTTTAATTTTTTATTTTTTTTAATATTCAAAATATCAATTATTATTCTTTTTTCATTTTTATTTTTTATTATTGTTTTACATTATCTAAATCAATCTTTATTTTAATAAAAATAATTTGGATTATCTCAACTCTATGGTGAAATTCGAAAAATTATTTTTACTTGCAACAATTAAAGAAAACTTAATTCTTTCGGCTTTCTTTAACAATTACATTTAAAAGATTCATTTAAATAATTTATTCTTTTATTTTATTTATCATTTTTTATAATTTATTCTTCTTTTAGTAAAAATTATTTTTTTAAATTATCTCAACATTTTGGTGAAATTTAAATAACCTTTTTGCTTGAAATAAAATTTTATTTTCTTTAAATAGATATTATTATTAATTTTTTTTTTTGCATATCATATTTCGTAGATCCATATTTTATTTTAGTATTGTTTTTTTCACTTTATTTATTTTTTTTAAAAAATTAATAATAATAATAATAATAATAATAATAATAATAATAACAATAATATTATAAAAATAACATAAAAATCAGCATAAAATAAATCAAAATCAAAATCAAAACAGAAAAATAAAAGGAAAAAGAAAAGGGAAAACCTACGAATGGATCAGGTTGGCTTGCGGGTTAATGCTTGGATCTTGCACAGGTCAGGCTCAGTTCAGACACCTAAAATGACGTCATTTTGAAGGGCTTATAACAAGCCTATTTTTTATTTTTTTTAATTTTTTTTCTTTCCCCACTCTTTCTCTACCCCAGAGCCTCTCTTTCTAAAAACTTAACCACTATTGGCGGCCGCCATGGTTACCCAGTTTTTGGTCGGTTGTCGTCATGCATCGATAGTCGAAAACTTTAATTGACTTAGGAAAATTTAAAAAAAATCCTAGATTCTGACGTCTTTTCCAGATTTCGATGGTTGAAAAATTCAACCAATTGTCAAAAAATTCAAACTTTTTCAAGTTCCAGTGACCTAAAAAAAATCCAAAAAATTTCTAAAAATTCTCATAGTTATCCTTTTTGCTTTCTACATTTTTCCAAGCTCAAATTTTTCAAAAAAAATCTCAAACTTCCTAGATCAAGAATTTCATTCTCGGTGTTTTTTTTTTTGAATTTTTTATGTGTTTATTATTGGTTCCTCTATAAAAAAGGATTGTGATTGTTGGTTTTTTCTTTGATTTTGTTTCCTTTTGTCCTTTTTTCTTGCAAAACTTAGCTCTATTTATAGAGCTTCTGGGATTTCAAATACTAGATCTCCTCAAATTTTTTTGTGAAAAATTTGAGTGTCATCTGGTGACTTTTGGTCACTGGATTTGATGCTGCCAAGTTAGATAGTGTCAAAGTGGAAGATGGACCACTATGGCAACTTAATTTCAGCTGTCAGAGTTGAAATCAAAGATTTTTTTATTTTTTTCCTTTTTTTTTAAAGGTTAATAATAATATCAATATTAATATTAATATTAATATATAAAAAGATTAGTTAGTCAAAATTGGTGTCTACAGTTGTCCTTTTTTGCATATTTCTAAGAATCAAGAATAAAGCAAAGATAAAAAAACACTAATTTTGTTCAAGTAAACACCTACAAAAAATGAAACATTGAACATAAAAAATTTTTTTAAAAAAAAAATTTGAAAGGCTTTTCTAAACAAAGGCTATGAAACTTTAAATTCAAAAAGCTCATCAGACCAGAAGCAACAGACTTTGAGTGTTAAAAGGCTCTTCTCATCAAAGGCAATGGACTTTAAATGTTAAAAGGCTCATCTCACCAGAGACAACGAACTTTAAATGTTAAAAAGCTCCTCTCACCAAAGGCAACGAACTTTAAATGTTAAAAAGGCTCTTCTAACCAGAGGTAATGAACTTTAAATGGCTCTTTTAACCAAAGGCAACAAACTTTAAATTAAAAATTTGAGAGAACTTATAGATTATGCCATTTGATCTTACAAATCATGCCTAATTTTGATAGAGTCCTCTAACCATAGGTTTAAAATTAAAAAGCTTTTCTGACCAGAGGCAACGAACTTTAAATTCAAAAGGTTGAGAGACAATGGTGTTTGAAAGATTTTTCTAAATAGAGGGTTCACATATTTCCTACTTTATCTTTTTTTGGTTGTTGGTCTGAGGATTGTCCTAGACCCTATACATCTATTTATTCAATGTATCTATGATAACACAGCAATGCAATGCAATGAGATGTGGTATATCACGATACAAGCACTCATTATGGCAATGAAGAGACAATGCCTTCTTCTGTTTTTATTTCATTTTCTTTTAATCCTCAAAATTTCAAGCCTTCTTCTCTGAATCCAGCATCTAGTAGGTTGATTAAGTTTAGTATAAAATAATTTTTTTCCATATCCTATATCAGAGACGTCAGCTATGACTAAAGTCTATATCTTTTCATTAACCTTGTTCCTACATTTGGGTCAAATCCAAAAATAATGTGTGTCTTTTATGGTCATTGTTATTTTTTCATCATCTTTTGAATTTTATGACAATTATAACACATTGCACATTTCTCTTTTTAACAAGAAGGACAAAATGAAGGATAAACAAAAAGGTATTTTATTTCGATAAAAGAAAGAAGTGTTTTATGCATTATCTAAAAGGATATAACAAGGACAACAAGTAATCACATAACAAATATTTAGATCATCATGAACTAATTCATCATGGATTCTTTTCTAAAGACTCTTGATTGGTGCCCTTGAATTTTGAAAATACAGCAGACCAAGCCAGCCCAAAACCAATGAGATCTTCCGACACATATTAAGAATTGACCCGTTCCATTCACTATCCCTTTTTTATTTTTATCTAAGCTGTCTTTTTCAAATTGGCAACTTAGATATCTTTTTAAATTATTTTTTTATCTTTTTATTTTTAAGCATAATTTTTTATTACATCGACATTGACTGGATTTGACAAATCATCTTTATCCATTCTTGTCAAGATTAGTGTCCCACCAGAAAAAGCTTTTTTCACCACATATGGGCCTTCCCAATTAGGAGTCTATTTTTCTCGAGAATCCTGTTGGTTAGGAAGAATCTTCTTCAATACTAATTCTTTCTTTCGAAATTATCGTGGGTGAATTTTTTTGTCATGAGCTCTCATCATTCTTCTTTGATATAATTGACTATGGCAAAGTGGAGCTAATCTCTTTTCTTTAATGAGATTCAATTGTTCATATCAAGCACAAAGCCATTCAGCTTCTTCTACCTCAACTTCCATAAGAGTATGCAAGGAAGAAATTTTAACTTCAATGGGCAACACTACTTTCATCCCATATACCAATGAAAATGGTGTAGCTTTTGTAGATGTGCAAATCAAAGTTTGATAAGCATGTAATGCAAATGATAACTTTTCATGCCAATCTTTATACACATCTGTCATCTTTTCAATAATTCTCTTTGTGTTCTTATTGGCTGCTTCAACTGCCTCATTCATCTTTAGACGATAAGGCATTGATTTATGGTGTTTGATTTTAAACTAAGCATAGACCTTAATCATCATTTTATTATTTAAATTAAGAGCATTATCTGAAATGATCCTTTCTAGAAAGTCATATCAATATATGATCTCTTTCTTAATGAACTTACAAACCACCATTCTTGTCACATTAGCAAATGAAGCTACCTCTACCCATTTTGTGAAGTAGTCAATCGTCACTAAAATGAATCGATGCCTACTTAAGGCTTTTAGTGTAATTGACCCCTATCACATCTATTCCCCACATAGAGAAATGCCAATGTGTTGACATAACATGCAAAGACGTTGGAGAAACTTGAATCTTGTCTGTATATATTTGACATTTGTGGTATTTTTTAGCATAGTCAATGCAATCTTTTCCATTGTCAACCAATAGTATCTTGCTCTTATTATTTACTTAGTCATCATGTGACCGTTTGCATGAGTTCCATAAACACCTCAATGAATTTTTTTTAGCAACTTTTTGGCTTCAGCAGCATTCACACATCTCAATAATGTTTGGTTTCAACTTCTCTTATATAAAATTTTTCCATCTAAAAAGAAACCAATTGCCAATCTTCTCAAAGTTCTCTTATCATTCTCTGATATGTGCTCTGGGTACTGCTGATACTTAACATATTGTAATATGTCAAAATAACATAGTTTTCTATTAACTCTTTCTTCAACATTTGAATAGTGAGCTGGTTTCTCTTGCAAACTCAATTTGATGGGTTGGATTTTAGCATTTTCATTTGATTTGAACATTACTGCCAATGTAGCCAAAGCGTCAACCATCTAATTCTCTTATCGGGGTAAATGATGAAACCAAATATTCTCAAATTCTTTGATCAATTCTAATATGTACTTTTGGTATAAAATCAACTTTGAGTCTTTAGTTTCCCATTCTCCTCGCAATTGGCATATGACCAAAGTAGAGTCTCTAACTTTTAATGTAAGGGTTTTTCTTTCAAGAGTAGCTTAAAGACCCATAATACATGTTTCATATTTTACCATATTATTGGTGTAGTCAAAATTTAGTTTTGCAATGATTGGGTAGTAATCATTTTCTAAAGATATCAAAACTACTCTTATACCATGCCCCAAAGCATTTGATGTACCATCAAAATACATTTTCCATTTATCTTCATTATGCTCTTTTTTATCTATGTGTAGTACAAACATTAGTCTTCATTTGAAAAATCAAATGTCATAAGCACATAATCTTCATGAGCGTGTTTTGTAAGAAATTCAATAATAGTACCTCATTTGATTACCTTTTTGGACACATATACAATGTCATATTCAGAAAGTAACACTTGTTATCTTGCTATTCTTTTCGACAATAAACGCTTTTCAAAGATGTACTGATTGGATCTAATTTTACAATAAGCCAAGTGGTATGACACAACATGTATTGTCTGAACCGACGAGCCGTCCAAGCTAGTGCACAACACATCTTTTTTAATGGTAAATAATTTGACTTGTAGTCAGTAAACTTTTTGTTAAAATAGTAATGGCTTGTTCTTTCCTTCTTATTTCATCATGTTATACCAAAACACATCTAATTGATTTTTCATACACCATTAAATACAGGATAAAAGGTCTTCTAGGGACAGGTGACATTAATACTGGTGGGTTTGATAAGTATTCTTTAACTTTTTCAAACGTCATTTAACAATCTTCATCCTATTCTCTTAACTCTTATTTTTGAAAAATCTTAAATATGGGATCACATTTAGCTGTAAGTTGAGAAATGAAATAAGCAACATAATTCAATCTCCCTAAAAATCCCCTTAATTCTTTTGACGTATGTGGAAGTGGTAGCTCTTAGATGGCACGTATCTTATCTGGATCCACCTTTATTCATCTTTTATTGATAATAAATCTCAATAATTTTATTGAGGTTGCACCAAAAGTGCATTTAGCTGGATTGAGCTTGAGCTGAAACTTTCTTAATCTCTTAAATAGCTTTTTGAGATTAGTTACATGATTTTTTTTCTTCACGGGATTTGACAATCATGTCATCCACAAACAGCTCTATTTTTTTATGCATCATATTGTAGAATAAAGTTACCATGGCTCTTTGATAAATTGCTTCAACATTTTTCAAACTAAAGGGCATGACTTTATAGTAAAATGTTTCCCATACTGTCATAAAAGTAGTCTTTTTCATATTTTCTTGTGCCATTTTAATTTGATTATAGCCTGAAAATCTATCCATGAATGAAAACAGAGAGTGCCTAGCGGTATTGTTCACTAGAGTGTCAATGTGAGGTAATGAAAAATTATCTTTTAGACTTGCTCTATTTAGATCCCGATAATCAACACATATTCTCACTTTGCCATCTTTCTTGGGTATTGGGACTTTATTTGCTACCCATTTAGAATATTTGGCCACTTCTAAGAATCCTGCATGAAATTTTTTTTTCACTTTTTCTTTTATTTTCAACAACATTTTAGGTTTCATCCTTTTCAACTTCTGTTTAATTAGTTTGCACTTAAGCTTCAGAGGTAGCTTATGCACTATAATTTTAGTATCCAGCCCTGGTATATCTTGATACAACCAAGCAAATGCATCTACATATTCATGTAGTAACTTTATCAACTCCTGCTTTATTGGTGATGACATTGAAGTACCAATCTTAACCTCATTTTTAGTTTCTTTATCCCTCAAATTAACAACTTTAGTGGCTTCTTGATGAGGCATGATTTGCTTCTCTTCTTGTTCCACTAATCTCAATAATTCTATGGATGTTGCATGGTCTTCCACATTTTTTTCATCATCGAGTTCACCAATATAAACAAAATTTTCAAAATCAAATCCAAAAATATTGTCACGATGATCTTCATACTTATTATTTAGATACTTGAAAATAAGTCAAATGGATGAAATGTAGAAAGATGTATAGTAATCCAAGGAATTGAAATGAAATAGGTGAAAAAAATCGACAAATGTGCTATGTTTGTCATTTATTCAACTAAAAATGAGGAAACAAACACACATAAGACATTTAATGCTTTTAACAAAAGCATTTCGGTTAGGCTCAACACATTACTTTGGAGAAAATTTAAGAACAATAGGTAACTCTTCAACATGCCAATTTTTCAGTTCTGTACCAGAAAGAGTAAGATAAACCCATGAACAGCTTAGATCTTCATTCTTTTTTTCTTCATCCACCATTTGTATTAAAAATTCAGCAAAGATATTTTTTAATGATGGTGTAAACTCTTTCTTTATGTTTCCTGTTACATCTGAATAGCTATAGCCAGTTAAGATGAAAGTCTCATAAAGGAAAGAAAAATATAGGCTTTTAGTGTTTACTTTTTACCCTAGAAAATGCGCCAACCTTTTTTTTCTTTTCTCTTCTATGAACTTTATTCTTTTTTTTTTTAGCTAGCTTGTACCCCAGCCCAAATCAATCATCTTTCTTATCCATCATCCATGGTCGTTGCATCCCTTTCAAGTTAGTCCACACCTGTTATCCTTTCCCTACCACTTCTTTAAGGGCCATCTTGAAAACTTTGGATAGACATGAAATTGACACTTTTAATCCTTCACCCACATAGGTTGCATTAATGAATTCAAAGGATATGAAAGAACATTTTAAGGCTTCTTCAACTGCTTCAACATATAATGTAGTTAAGGGTTTAGTTATCAACAGATCTTCTTCACTAGCAACAATGACCTTTTTTTCATCAATTATGAATTTCACCTTCTAATGCAAAATGGAAAGAATAGCTCCTACCATGTGAATCCATGGTCTTTTTAAAAAATAGCTATAGGAAGGAATGATATCCATGACTTGAAAGACTATATCAAAAGTACATGGTCCAATTTTGATTGGTAGCTCTATATCGCCTATCACTTCACAATGAGTCCTATCAAAAGCCCTCACTATCATATGACTTGTCTTCATGTAAAATATGTCAACTGGTAATCTAGATAGTGTAGTCATAGACATGACATTAAAAAAAGATTCATTATCAATGACCACATTTGCCAGTGTATAATCTTTATATCTTATAAAGATATGTAAGGCCTTAGCATCACCTTTACCACCAAGTGGAATTTCATCATTACTAAAAGTTATAAAATTTCATACTATGATATTTCTCACTATGTGATCAAGTTTCTCCATAAATATATTGTGAGCTACATAAGCCTCATTGAGTACTTTAAATAAAGCTTTTCTATGAGGCTCAAAATTTAACAATAACGAGAGCATAGAAATCTAAGCTAGTAAGCGATTTAATTGCTCTACCACATTATATTCACTGTCCTTAATAAGTTTCAAGAACTCACAATCCTTTTTTTTTTTAACCAAATTTTTACATTTTTTATCTAGGATTGGGACTGAGTGAGTTTTTTTATCATTGGGTGATTTATCTTCTTTTTCTATGCTTGTCTCCCTTTCTTTTGCTTTTTCTTTTTGTGCTCTCTCAAGTATTTTTAGGGTATAGCATCGTCCACTTCGAGTTATACCTCTTATACCAGTTATGTTTGCTGTGCTTACACACATGAGCCATATTGAAGTGAACTATTATCCAAACATTGTGATATGATATTACAATCATATTTTCAAGGGACTGCCTTATCCAATTTGTATGAGAATGGGCTAGAGACCTCAATTGTCACCTTTGACATAGTTGTACAAACTAGTTTGCTAATTTTAACACTTAATTTTTTATCATAAAAGATTGTGATAAACTCAAAATTCATATAAACTGGCTTATTAACCTTGACACTCGATTTTTCTTCATAAAAGATGGTAACAAGCTTAAAATTCATTCGATTAGGCTTACTTTTGGATGAGTCTTCTGTCACAACATTCACTGAATTTTTTTCACGTTCTTCATAAAATTTAACTAAAAAAGAATCCATCATTCTCTACAACTTATGTCAAAATGCATCACAATCTTGAAACGAATGACCAACCATCCCCATATGGAATTCATAAGTGTGATTTGAATTATATGTGAAATTTTCATTATCTGAGTTTTCAGGTATTAGATGAATCATATTTGCTTTCACAAAGGTAGCAAATATTTCATCCATAGGGATTATGATCTCGTTTACTTCTCTTTTAATATTCTAAGTTATCTCACTATTTAAAGCATTTATTGATCCTTCACCATAATTAGGTAATGGATCGGCCTCCATACTTGGTTCGACCTTAGTTGTGAAATTTAAAATTTCATTATCAATCAGGCTTTAGACCCTACGTTTGAAGGCTGTACAATTTTTTAAAAAGGCCCTAAATTTCATAATGATAGTCATAGAAAGCTTCAGGATCATACCACTTTGGATATGAAAGTTTCAAAGGCTCTATAGGTTATCGAGCCACCAAGTGTTTCTGGAATAACTGAGGGAATAATTTCGTGTATGTCATAGGAATTGGATCAAATAATTATTGCTCTCAATTATTTTAAAGTTTTTTTCGATTATAGTCTGTGGTATTTAACTGAGGGGAAGGTCATGGTGAAGGTGCTCGAAGATGAACATTGGCTTGAAAGGTAGGTATCTGGGTTTGCACTGGTTGGTAATGGTATAGATTTTGAAAAATGTTAGAAATGGTTAGGTAAGAAGGTTGGTATATAGGATATGAGTGGTATGGGATAAAAGGTCTTGATTTTGGGTTTTTAGTGGTGATAGCTTGCACTTCTACTTCTTTATTCTTGGACGATCCTTTTTGCTTTAATCTAAAACATCACCTCTATCAATCTTTTCATTTTTAATGGCATTTTCTATTATCTCTTCCATAATCACCATATCAGCAAAATTTTTCTTAGCATGAAAAATGAGCTTGTCATAGTATGGCACTCGAAGGGTATTGATGAATAGAATAATTATTTTTTTCTTAGTGAGAGGAGGTTGAATCTGAGCGATAACATCTTGCCATTTCTAGGCATATTCTTTAAAATTTTTATTAGCTTTCTTTTCCATGTTTTGTAAGAATAGTCTATCTGGAGCCATGTCTATAATATGCTTGTATTGAATAATAAATTCTTTGGCCAGATTTTTTCATGAATGAATACGACTCCTATCTAATTGAATATACCCTCTAGCAACTGATCTAGTAAGACTATCTTGAAAACAGTGGATAAGCAACTTGTCATTGTTTACATGCCCAATCATTTTTCTACAAAACATAGTGATATGTGCCTGAGGGCATTTGGTTTCGTCATATTTTTTAAATTTTGGTACTTTAAACTTTGGTGGGATTACCAAATCTGGAACCAAATTGAGTTCACTGGCATCAATTATTTCAAAAATATTTACACCTTCAACAGCTTGTAGCTTTTCTTTCAAGAGATCTAACTTTTGTTGTGCCTTTATATTCTCAGATTGTTCAGGCATGCCTTTCTTTAACTTCTCCTATTCTCTTGGGTCATCTAAATCTGGAACCATAATGGGCTCAACATGACTTGCTCTAATATTTAAACCAACATGTCCTTGACTACATGGTTGAACCGTGAAGGGAGGTAAATTAAACTGAGCATATGGCTACCTTTCAAGCTGTGTCATTTGTGGATGCGTTTGATGAGAGGTTTGAGCATAAAGTGGAGTAGACCCTAATGGATACAATAGATCTTCCTTATCAATGGTATTTTCTTGGACTTGAGGCTCTTTCTTAATGGTTACTTTTTCAGCTACCTCTTTTTTTTTAGTCATTTTCCTTATCATGTCCATCATTGTAGCCATCTCTTTTCGAGTCTCTTCTTGAGTCCTAGTCATTTGTTCAATCAACTCTTGTTGAGACTGAATCATTTGCTCCTGTATATCAAATTGAGCTTTTTTTATCCTTTCTATTCTAGATGCTTGCTCTCTTTCCATGATTTTGACTTGAGAGCAAGTGTTGTAACGATAACGAGTGGTTTAATCTATGTTTTTTTTATGACCTAACTATCTTTACACCTGATCAAGTTAAAAGAAGCTCTTTGAGATTTGTTATTTCGAGGTATCTTTCTTTTAGTCATGATGCATTTTTTAAATGAAACACACATATGATGCATGAATGCATGAATGCAAAGGATGTGCTTATTATATATCTAATATTTGTAAAAGATTTTAAGTCTGAACTTGAACCACCATATCATAATTTCACATTATCTTTACTAAATACTTCTTTCATTACAATATTAAAATTTTCTAAAGAAGCACCCCACGTGCTTGTACTACTCATAAGCACTATCTAAAAAATTGGTCAGGTGTTGGATGTGCTATTTGGGTAAACTTTTTTCTTTACTTGTTTAGCTTCTTGGGCCATGTCTCTTGCTTTAAAATTGATTTATCTATCTATTCTACTAGGTGAGTGGCTTGAAATTCTTTCAACTGATATTCTTCCTTCCAATACTGTGCTTTATGTTCAAATTGATCTCGTTCTTCTCTCAAAACTTGAATAGCTTCACGTCGATAATGTATTTGTTGTTTCAAGTCATCTGTGGGACCTTATAGTATTTTTTTTTTCCACAGACTGACTAAGCTTTTCTTCCTTATATAACAAATTAGATCAAAGCTGTTCTACGTTCTTTATGAATTTTTCAAGCTCTGTGGTCATTGTGGTGACAGACCTATGCTAACTTTTAAAAATCTTTTCTTATTCTCTTTCAAGCCTTCAACATTTTGCTACACTTTTATCAGTCTTATCTTGCCACTCATTAATCTCAGTTGAAGCCTCTTCTTTTCAAGCCCCATATTTTTTTTTCTTTTTCAAATTTACATTTCATAGTTTTTATATCTTTAGGAATCTTTTCACAATAGGTGTCTTTTTAGCGCTATGGTTTATTTTCTTTGGGACCAATTTTGCTTGTGACCCATTGACTTCTCCATATCAGATATTTAGGCATGGTTTTGTTTATATATCCCTCATGATTTACTTTTCAGGTCTGCTTTCATCCTCTGATAATCTCTTTTACCTTTCTCAAAAATCCTGATTCTTCAAAAGAGAATTCTAATTTTTAAAGCCCATGAGTCATTGCTCTGACCCTAATTATCGATGAACCAGTGTCGGAGCATAGCTTACACCTCTTCACGATCTTAAAAGTGGAACCCATGGCTTGTCACCACACTTGTATAACATGGCTTCTCATGGCATCCAAGGAGCTCTCCATATAACCTAAGCACTAGTGAGATTTTGCAAAGTTAATACCCATTCTTCCTTAGCCTTTGATTCTGACCATTCAATATTGTAGCATTCTTCAATTGATCTACTTTTATTACTATAAGTAGGATGAAATTTACCCACGAGATGTTGAAAATGACTTTTTGCCTAAATGTAGATAACTGTACAGACCCTATGAAGCGTTCTCTTTTTTTTCGATAGTGATTCAATGATCTAAAGGTCTTTGCTAGTATAGAAGGAACAAGATTGATTTTATTGTTCACTTCCTCAAGAAACTCAATCACGAATACCTCAATGTGCCCCAAGACCTTTGAAAAAATGATCAAGCCATAAATTGCCAAAGCTATCATTCTCATGCCTCATTCATCCTCTAAGTGTTTGATGATGTAATCACGTAAGATTTTCCCATGAGATCAATCACTTTTACCTTTTGTTTGGATATATGAGTTCACATTTGAGTGAGAACCTCCATCATACAAGCAAGTTTCTTTCTAGATCCAAGTTTTTGACCTCATCAATAGATTTTATTTTGGATTAGAAATATGCAACCATAACAATGTAGTATACTCTTCGATCGTTGGGGCCATATCTATTTCGTTAAATATGAAAATCTGTATGTAAGGTCCCAAAACTTAAATTAAAGCCTTTATCAACTGATTTTTTTGTAGACACCTCAAACAGTGAAACAATATGACCATAATTTTCCTCAAAAGCCATTTCCTATAAGTGGTTACACAGCACCAAGATCTCGACCAACTCAGATATGTCATTTTTGTTGAAGTCTCAATTTGATTTCTTCAGAAAAAATTTCTTGTTCAAGTTCTTTTTAAACAATTTCCCAATTCTACTTTAGGCTTCTAATGATAAAGTTATCACCATATTGGTCTCTTCACACACGGTGAGCTTCAAAGCTGAGAACATCATAATAGTGTTTTCAAAGCAAAGACTTGAAAATCTTCTACTGATATTGGCATATGATAAGCACATTCCATATTACAAGTGTTTATGATATGCATGATCATGAAATGAAAGGAAAACAAAACAAAATAGGGTTAGTAATCATATTAAAATAAATATTTCCCTCATGTGTCCTAATTTAGGGTATAATCTACAAAAATGGTATAGCCCTATCTAAGGTTGGTTTTCTTAGGTTCACTATATGCATAGTTTAGTAATTAACACAGGCTAAAAAGATTCCCAAATTAATCCTTACTGTCGTCCACTCTAGACTAGTAAGGCCCCTAATTTTCACCCATTACGGGCTGCCAACAGAAAGGGTTCAACTTGAGTAAAAGTATTTCGCTAGCCCAAGCGAAAGGCATTATAATCTCACAAAAAATGTAGGTACTCTACTCCCTCTTATAAAAAGATAGATTTGGGAGCTCGGGTATAGAGCTCGTGCATGAATGCAAATGTGCACGTGTGTGAGAGAATGTAACAATTATTAATAATATAGTTAGTAATAATATAAAATAATAACATATCAAAACTAAATGAAACAAAAAAATTTTAATATTCTAAGATGAGGTAAGAAATTAGAATTAAATATCAAAAAGACCATGAAATCAAAATTTGGATGACGCATGTTTAATTTTTTGCTTGACTCTCAAGGGTCCCCAGCGAAGTTACCAAGCTGTCATAATGATTTTTCGTCCAAGGGAACTCGATCGCTAGACTTGGTGCAAATTTTCGAAATCGCCACCAATATTTGTAAAGGGTGTGATTCGCCACCCAAAAAAAATCATCTTTTAATAAAAATCTCAAAATTAGTTAAGATTTATTAAAAGAAGTTTAGTTCCGTGAAACCAAGGTTAGATCTGGGAATATGATTACGAGTAAGGAAAGGTATTAGTACCCTCACGTCGCTCATTCGAAGAACGGTACCAATTAAAACATGTGTAATCCTTTAATTTTGATATTGTGGTCATTTATATTTAAATTTAATTCTCTAAAATTTATTTTAAAAATATTTCTTTGCTATGAAATTAACATTATTATTATTATTTCGTATTCTATAAATTCTCCAACGCTTTGGCAAAATTTATAGAAAATATCTATTTAGAAATACTTCATTTATTTATTTTAAAAAGGATTTTAGGAACATCCCGACTCTTTGGTAAATTCTAAGATTATCCAGTCTCTTCGGTAAAATCTTAAATTTTGAACAAGTTTAGGATTATCTCAATTTTTTGACAAGATCCTAAATAAAATCATTTTTTATAGTTAAAGGAATTAATTAATTAATTAATCTTTATTATGATTATTTTTAAAAAATTATTATTTTTTTATTATAAAAAAAATTTAGATTATCCTAACTCACGGTGAAATCTAAATATTAATATCTTACTTATATTAAAGAAAATCGAGCTCTTTTAATTTTTTATTTTTTAAATATTCAAAATATCAATTATTATTATTTTTTCATTTTTATCTTTTATTATTGTTATACATTGTCTAAATCAATCTTTATTTTAGTAAAAATAATTTTAGATTATCCTAACTCTATAGTGAAATCTGAAAATTTATTTTTACTTGCAACAATTAAAGAAAACTTAATTCCTTCAGCTTTCTTTAACAATTACATTTAAAAGATTCATTTAAACAATTTATTCTTTTATTTTATTTATCATTTTTTATAATTTATTATCTTTTAGCAAAAATTATTTTTTAAAATTATCTCAATACTTCAGTGAAATTTAAATAACCTTTTGCTTGCAATAAAATTTTATTTTCTTTAAATAGATATTATTATTAATTTTTTTTTGCATATCATATTTTGTAGGTTCATATTTTATTTTAGTATTGTTTTTTTTTACTTTATTTATTTTTTAAAAATAATAATAATAACAATAATATCATAAAAAATAACATAAAAATCAACATAAAATAAATCAAAATCAAAATCAAAATAGAAAAATAAAAAGAAAAGAAAAAACCTGCGAAACGAGTCGGGTCGCTCGTGGGTTAACACACAAATCCTGCGTGAGTCAAGCTCGATTCAAACGCCTAAAACAACGTCATTTTGAAGGGCTTATAAAAAGCCTGTTTTCGATTTTTTTTTCTTTCCCTTCTCTCTCTACCCCAGAGCCTTTCTTTCTAAAAAGTCAACCCTTCTTGTCGGCCGTCGTAGTTACCCAGTTTTTGATTGATTGCCATGGTGCACCAGTGGTTGAAAATTTCAACTACGTAAGAAAATTCAAAAAAATCCCAAATTTCTGGCCTCTTCTCCAAATTTTGGTGGTCGAAAAATTCAACCAGTCGTCAAAAAATTTAATTTTTTTCAAATTTCTGTGACCCAAAAATATTCTAAAAATTCCTCCAGTGATTTTTTTTACTTTTTAAATACTTTTCCAAGCCCAAATTTTTCAAAAAAAATCTCAAACTTTCTAGATCAAGAATTTCATTCTCGGTGTTTTTTTTTTAATTTTTTTTTATTTGCTGTTGGTTCCTCTGTAAAAAAGGATTATGATTGTTGGTTTTTTCTTTAATTCTGTTCCCCTTTGTCCTTTTTCCTACAGAACTTAGCTCCTATTTATAGAGCTTTTGAGATTTCAAATCTCATATCTCTTCAAATTTTTTGTGAAAAATTTGAGTGCCTATCTAGTGACTTTTAGTCATCTAATTTCATGTTATCAAGTTAGACAGTATCAGAAAGAAAGATGGATCACTCTGGCAGTTTGATTTCAGCTGTCAAAATTGAAATCAAAGATTTTTTTTACATTTTATCCTTTTTTTTAAAGATTAATAATAATATCAATATTAATATTAATATATAAAAAAAATTAATTAATCAAAATTGGTGTCTACAATAAAAGGACAAGTTTATTATTTCCTTGGTAGGTTACTTTCATTGTATAGTTATAGGCCCAAGCAAAATCAAGACTTTCTTAACTTAGGAATTGAAAACCAAGATTAAAAAAAAGAAAGTCAAAATGTTAGGCCATTGTTAGGAATTATGAATGAATAAAACGTTTATGGTTCAATTCTCTGTTGTGTAGTGCCATCTCATGATTGATACTTGGCACCTATTGGTTTTTTTTTCTTTTTTTTGTCTGATACAGGTCCACTTCTTCATCAGTTACATCATCATCTTTCTCTACCAGCCATTTTATACTGTTCTTAATAAATTTTTAACACAGATATATTAAATTAAATGATCCAAATTCAAAAGTTGAGAGAAAAAAAGTAATGATATTGTCAATTATGTGTAAATAAAACCAAAATTATTATAAATTAATGCCTTTGGAGTATTAATTGGGATTGTTTAACATTTCAAATATTAAAATTTGCTTCAGTATGTTAAGCTTCAATGTAAAATCTATTAGTTATAAGTAAAGAGATTTAATTTAAATATAAAATAATAAAAATTAAGTATTTATTAAACTTGAGATAATATTATTTTAATACGATAAAATATTTAAATTGATTAACAAAAAATTAAATTAATATAATATTTACAAAATAAATAATTTATTAAATTAAGATAATATCCTTTTGTGTAATTAAAAAATTATATTGATAATATATCAAAAACGAATTTATTAAGCATTATCTTATATATGTTTGTCAAGAAGTACAATTCCCGTCTTTTTAATTTGTGACTAACAAATGTTGAGAGCCTAATATTATTTTCATTGATCGGCTTTCAATAAATAATTATCAACTTCGGGTAATAGAAATATATCTTCTTTTCCATAAGTTTTTTACTTTTTTGCCTTATTGGATTATTTTAAATTTTAAAAAAACCTTTCAACGTTCAAATCTTTCGTCTCTTTACTAAATTATATCAAAGCTATTTATTTTAAAAAATAAAATAAAAGGTTGAAAGGATGCTAATATGTATTTGATATTGAAAAAAATAAGGGCAATCATTAAAAAAGAAAAAAAAAAAAAAGGTTGGGATTTGGGAAAAGGTCATCGACAATAAGGTTTGGATTGTTGGGATTTACCTTGAATCTCAGAATCTCAGAATCCCACATCGAAAGTTAAGTAAGTTTGAATTTGTCTTGTATCCCACATCGGGAGTTTAGTAAAGGTATAAAAGGTTTCACCCTTATAAATAAGATGTTTTGGTTTTAGTTTAGTAACTCCAGAGAGTTAGACACCAAGAGAATAGCTAAGTGAGTAGGCTATTAAAAGGTGTAATTGGGTTTTGGGTTAAGTTTTGAGTAATGAGTTTTAGGAAACTTTTCTCATTCTAAAAGTCTCACAATTGTAAAGATTTATTTGATAGTGGATTAGGTTTGGAGTAGGCCATTTTGAGTTGGATTGAACCAAATATATTTATGTTTTTTTATTCTTGATTTGAGCTTGTTATTTTGTATGTGATTGCTTCGCGTGGGTGTTGTTTTTCTCAACAAGTGATATCAAAGCGAGATTCGAGGTTCGAGGTTTAAGGTTCGTGGGCTCAAGAGATCGTGAAGCAGTGTTTGAAGATGTCTAAAGAAGGTATGTCTGGTATGTCTATGCCTAAGTTTGAGATTTCGTTATTTGATGAAAAGAGTAATTTTATGTTATGGTAAAGTATGATTCAAGATCTATTAGTACAACAAGGATTGGATCAAGCATTAGAGAGTAGTAAGCCTGAGGGAATGTCTGATCCTAATTGGAATAAGATTCAGAAGAAGGCTATTAGTACTATTAGATTGACGTTAGCCCCAGAAGTAAAGTACAATATGTTGACTGACAGTACTCCGAAAAGTTTGTGGGATAAGCTTGAAGGTATTTATGCTTCGAAGTCATTAACTAATAGATTATGTTTGAAGATAGATCTGTATTCTCTGAAGATGAAAGAAGGTATGAGTCTTCATAATCACCTGAATGAGTTTAGTAGATTGATTTCTCAATTGCTAGCGATTTTTGTTGATGAGTTAAAAGATAAAGAGAAGGCTTTAATTTTGCTGTCATCTTTGCCCAAGTCTTATAGGCCTTTAGTTTAGACTGTGTTGGTAGGCAGGTTTACTTTGAAGTTGGATGATGTGACTGCCCTGTTGCGTGAGAATGAAAGGTTTATGAGAGCTCAGAACTCATCACCTGGGGGGAGTATACTAGCTGTAAAGGGTTTTGATCAAGGGAAGACTCAAAAGAGGATTGATGGATCAAGATGGAGATCTAAGTCAAGAGACAGAGATTACAATGATGTAAAATGTTATTATTGTGGTGAGAAGAGACATATCCAAGTGCGCTGCAGAAAGCTGAGAAGGGATATGACTGCTTTCAAAAGGGCGAATGATGAGAAGAAATTAGATGAAAAAAAGAGTGATACTGCTGCTGTCGTGTTTGATGATGATGATGTTGTTTTGACAACTTGTGTGGATGAGACTCAAACTTTGAAAAGTGATAAAGGTTGGGTTTTGATTCAGCTGCTATAGTTCATGTTTGCAATGATAGGAGCTGCTTTGTGGAGTTGAATGAGAATGAAAAGTATGGGGATATTGTGGTTGCTAACAAAAAAAAGGTACAGATTCAAGGCATTGGAAGTGTTCGCCTTAGATCTCATAATGGTGTTATTAGGACACTTCGTCATGTAAGGTATGTATCAAATTGTCATTACAATTTGATTGCTTTAGGTGAGTTAGCTTCTCGGGGGTACACATTTTATGGTAGTAATGATTGGTTGAAAGTGTATAAGAATGATAGTGTGATTCTATAAGGGAATAGGGTCAATCACTTGTACATGTTTGATGGAGGTTCAGTTGTTGGAATGCCTGTGATGAAAGAAAAGAAGAAAGGTAAGCATGTTAGCTTTGCAGATACTGTTGAAGTGTTTGGAGATTCAAGTCAAATGAGGATTTGTTGGGATTTACCTTGAATCTCAGAATCCCACATCGAAAGTTAAGTAAGTTTGAATTTGTCTTGTATCCCACATCAGGAGTTTAGTAAAAGTATAAAGGGTTTCACCTTTATAAATAAGATGTTTTGGTTTTAGTTTAGTAACCCCAGAGAGTTAGACACTAAGAGAATAGTAAAGTGAGTAGGCTATTAAAGAGTATAATTGGGTTTTGGGTTAAGTTTTGAGTAAGGAATTTTATGAGACTTTTCTCATTTTAAAAGTCTCACAACTGTAAAGATTTATTTGATAGTGGATTAGGTTTGGAGTAGGCCATTTTGAGTTAGGCCGAACCAAATATATTTGTGTATTTTTATTCTTGATATGAGCTTGTTATTTTGTGTGTGGTTGCTGCGCGTGGGTGTTATTTTTTCCAACATAGATCTCGTACTATTAGCAACTCTTATTTTGTAATTAAAAAGTGATTAGTTCAATTGATTAAAATTTATATTTTTGGATAAAAAAGTTTTGAATTTGAATATTATTAGTAATTTTTTGTTAGGATCGCCTCAGATGCACAATTTGTAACCATTTATTTTATATTATTAGGTATGATATATTTTATCTTGATCTAAGAAATTGACCAACTTATCTACTCTTAAATTTTTTGTACAAAAAAAAATCCTATTTTGTAAGTGAAAACATGATTAAATTCAATAATTTTAAATATGATAAGGTTATATGATACGAAAAAAATGAAAATTACACGATTTAAAATTTTAATAATAATTATATATAAATTTAATAAATAAAAATATTTTATAATTTCATATTTAGACATGATCAATTGAATCAAAGTTCAAGATCGAGATGGTTATATTATATATATTGATATAATTTTTTAAAAAAATTTGTTCAAAATTCAACATAATCTTGTTAAGTATGTGTTAAGTATATATGAATGAAATGTGGAAATTGTAATTAGGAGATGAATTTTGGAAGGATTACACTCCATAATATACTCCATAATACCCTTGTACTATTTTCTTCATTATAAAGAAAAGGTTTAGTTAAGCCTAGATAAAGCTTATTACCTAAATTTGAATAATAATAATAATAATAATTCACAAGTGAAACCAAAGCAGTGTGGGCACCAAAAACAACTTACTATATATCACCTAAGAAGCTAATGACAAAATATATAATAAAGCAAGACCTATTAAGTCACTTCTTAATTTTAATTTTTTGTACAAATTAAAAATGAAATTATAAAAACAAAAATGTCTCATAGGAATGTATTGACATGATAATTTGTATTGCGTTTGTTTTATATTAAATATATGTAAAATATAAAAATCATCATATCATAATTTTTATCTGTATATTAAATATAAAATATATATAATTTTTTATTTTTATTAAAATTTTAAATTATAAAACTTTTATTTTTTTTTTTACATTTGTATATCACGTCATGTCGTGTTAAAATTAGGATATTTAGCGTACCTTCCCTTCTAATTTTAATTCACAAGCGCGCGGTAGGTAAGGTAGTCATTTTTTGCCCTATAAATACAAACCTCGGTGCCATCCCAAACAAGAATAAACCACAGCATCAAAAGAAAAAAAAAAAAAAAAAAGACGGTTACGTTGACAAATTTTCACAAAAAAATTAGAATCTCATCACCCAACAACATTCCAAATTCCCATAAACGAAATATGCTAGTTGACAGCTCTTCCCCTTGTAGCCAAACCGTCTGTATCACCGGCGCTGGTGGCTTCATCGCCTCCTGGATGGTCAAGCTTCTTCTTGAAAAAGGTTACACTGTCAAAGGCACAGTAAGGAACCCAGGTTGGTTTCTCTTTCTTTTATGTATGTAAAGACTAAGGAGAGATTTCTTGTTAGTATTTGTTTTCTGTTAAATGGTTTTATGAACACGTTCTGGAAGTTGGGTTTTTCTTTAGATGATCCCAAGAATGCTCATCTGAGAGAGCTTGAAGGAGCAAATGAGAGACTAACTCTTTACAGAGCTGATCTTCTTGATTACGAGTCTCTTAAAGAAGCCATTATTGGTTGTGATGGAGTTTTCCACACAGCTTCACCTGTGACTGATGATCCTGTAAGTTGTTAATGTTTTAATTAATTTGCTTTTCTTTTACTGATGATCCCATTTGGTTCTAGAGAAAGTTCGGAGAGAAAAAGATCAATCAACTTTACTTCCTCTTTGTCCAAAAAGTTGAAGGACACAGCTCACCTAAGACCAAGTTGAAATGTATTTTCATGAGGTTTTTTGGATAATGCTTTCCAACTAACAAATTTTGTCATATGGTGGGTCCTGTTGTCAAAGTGCAGCTTTAACAATGGCATAGTGGGCCAGCCTCCCAATGGATACAACTTAGAAGAATCTGACGATATTCGTGTATTATAAAAAAAATTACACAAAATTCTTTCTTTTGGATGAAATTTATGAAAATTTTTATTAAAATTAATTTAATAAAAATTTAAATTTAAAATTTGATAGAAAGGTGGATAAAGTTCAATAAAAAATTAGACTTAAATATAAGAAAAACACTTAAATAAAAATTAAATAATTATCTAAATCTTTATTATTTTATTATAATAAATTGAGATCTCAAATATTTATTTTTATCTAATTAAGTCTTTAAATATTTATTTTTACTTAATTAAATTATTGATTGGATGAAAATTAGTCTTTGCGGTTAAATGAATTTCATTTAATAAAGACTTAATTGGTAAAAATAAATATTTGATAACTTAATTAATTACAACAAAACAATATAAATTTGAATGATCATTTAATTTTAGTTCAAAAGATTTTTATGTTTATGTCAAAATTTTGATAATACGTAAAAGATTTATTAAATATATAATTTATAATTTAAATTAGATCAATATCTCTTCAAGATAAAAAAAAAAAATTTAGTAACTAAATACTAGAAGTTCTTTTACAAACTCAAAATTATTGGTTTTGATTATTTTTGTAAACAATGTTTTTTTTTCTTTAAGAAGTAATATTTTTATATATATACTTGATTGTTATTGATACCTGAGAAAAAATTGTGATACGCGATATGTGTGTTGCAAATTGTTCGTGTTTGTGTTTGTGTTAATGAGATATGATATATAGTGATGATTTTTTATTAATTGAAAGGAACAAATGGTGGAGCCAGCCGTGAATGGGACTAAGAATTTGATAATGGCAGCGGCAGAGGCCAAGGTTCGACGGGTGGTGTTCACGTCTTCGATTGGTGCCGTGTACATGGACCCCAATAGGAGTCCTGATGTCGTGGTCGATGAGTCCTGCTGGAGTGACCTGGAGTTCTGCAAGAATACCAAGGTCACATTAGTTCTTTCTTCCTTATGGCTGTAATTACTAATTACTTATGCCAAACCCCAAATTCTCCCCAAAATTAACAACCTGATTAAGTTTTGAATAAAAATAACGACAGCAACTGTAACAACAAATAACAATCAGCTTTGCAGTGAAAAAATATATTTGGAATAAAAAAAATCACTATACTACTTTATATTTTTAATATTTTATATATATATATATATAAATTTTTAATTACATTTTCCTTGTATGTTATTATTTTGGTCTTTAGTTATTAGAGCTAATGAAATTTTTGAAACGAATAATAGCCGTTTAGTCTAGAATTTTGAAATACAATAAAACATGGATTCAATGATTGGCACATGCTTCATACAAAATTGCAGAATTGGTATTGTTACGGGAAGGCTGTGGCAGAGCAGGCAGCCTGGGAAACAGCCAAGGAAAAAGGGGTGGACCTTGTGGTGATAGCCCCAGTTTTGGTTTTAGGTCCATTGCTGCAATCAACTGTAAATGCTAGCATTGTTCACATCCTCAAGTACTTAACCGGCTCAGCAAAGACCTATGCCAATTCAGTTCAAGCCTATGTTCATGTTAGAGATGTTGCCTTAGCGCACATTCTTGTCTTTGAGAATCCCTCTGCCTCAGGCCGATACCTCTGCGCCGAGAGCGTTCTCCACCGTGGAGAGGTGGTAGAGATCCTAGCCAAGTTCTTGCCTGAGTATCCCATCCCTACCAGGTAAGTTTTTTACTGCTAATTACTTATCTACATTGTTTTTACCATATGAACTTCACAAAATGGTCAACACTTAACTCAGCTCTTTCAATTTTCTCTTCAATTGGCAAATTGGGTTAACATCATAACAAACTTAAAAAGGTTTTATACATTATTTTATCATTCTAGTCATTGAAACATAAGAAAAATAAGGCATAATCAGGATTTATCAAAGATTTTGTTCATAAAACAATGAAATAATAGGGTCCACCTTGAGATTTACATGGCATAAAATATTAGTGGAAGAACAGGATAATATTTGAGTTGAAGTAATTAAGAAAGTGAAACAACATCAAAATGCAGTCCAGCTAGCTGTTATTTTTCTGTTAGTTTGCACCCAATTCCATTACTTTCCATCAAGAATTATATAGGTGGAGAAGAACTCGTCTATTTCCACACTCTTTGACCTACTAAAATGTCAAGTATTTGAATTCAGAATTTACATAAGTTGATTCTTGCTGTTAATTTTAAAAAATTGTATCTAACAAATCTAAATATCAAATTTCAACACTTACAATCTTTTTTTATTATCAGATCACAGCTTTTTGTATAAAAATATTAGGAAATAAAATTTTGCCGTGCTGGTTAGAAAGTTTAATTTTAAAGATGGGACACGTTTTGGAAAATGAGAATGGATGTCTCATTCATTGTATTAATTAATTGGCTAATTTGAATTGTCAATTGTTTGAAAACCAAGACGTATTTTTGCTTGGTAATCTTTACCTGACATTGGAAATAAAACTAAGACCTTACCCTCAGCCACACTTCAAAGCGAGGGCTTTGCAGATAATCCATAACTTGTTGATTTGTAAACGTCAACCTTGCTGTTCGATGATAATGACAGGAAGAAACTGATGTCCCTCTTCTATAAAGATCAATTAATAATCTAGTCCATGAAAATGTAATGGAAAATTTTCAGTTTCTTGTGCAGTCGGTTGCAGCAGCTTTGACAAATGGCATAATCTTTACCCACTACTCGGATAAGAAGTGGATTTTTGGTGAAAGCGATTATGTCTTGGAAGTTAATAAAAATAGTGGTGGAGAAGGGTTTTCACCTACCCCCATGTCTGTCAAATTATCAAAAGAGTTGGGTTAAATGGATATTCTATTCTACCCACCAGCTGAATTACAAACATGGAGCTTTCTGAATTCTGAGGCTGCAGCTAGGACAAAAATGGGTCCCTCCTACCCCTCCTATGAGGATTGGTGTTTGAGAATTTCATACTTATTCTATAATTAAATAGATCTAGGCTTTTGTCTTTGAACTGGGATAAATGGAAGGGTAGCTGAAAAACACGTGACTCCTAACAAATCAAACCAAATAATCCTAACAATGGGAAGTGGCAGAAAAAAAAGCAAAAAAATTAAATAATTCACATTTCTTCCACATATTGATGTGCATTTTTCATGAAAGTACCTTGTTGTTTTCAATCTACATTTTCATCCAATTATGGAAAATAAGATGCTGTAATCCTGGTATTTGATAATGCAGGTGCTCAGATGAGAGGAACCCAAGAGCAAAACCCTACAAGTTCTCAAACCAAAAGCTCAAGGACTTGGGTTTGGAGTTCACACCTGTGAAGCAGTGCCTATATGAAACAGTCAAGAGCTTGCAAGAGAAAGGTCACCTACCTATACCAGCACAGCAAGACGATCCACTTCGGATTCGCTCTTAGCTTTTTCGGAGAGTATTTATAGTATATACACCTAGCTAGCCACCATTGGCAAGGGTACTGGACATGCCCCCCTGGAATGCTAGCAGTACTATGTCAGTACTCAGTAGTAATAATATATATTCAAGGAGATGACTAATCAAGAAAGAATGTCAAAGATTATTATATATATAATCTCTTGAACATTTCGATCTTCTAAATGATGAAGTAATTGAATGAAATATATGAAGCCAATTAATGTTTCTTTCTTTTATTCACTATATTAGTAAAATATATGATGTTTCGAAGTTTCAGTTATTTTTATATGGTTTCCAGCTATTTTTCAATTTTTTGACTACCTGTGAATTAACTTATCAATTTTTGTTATAGATGAAAATCTTCAAAATAGCAAAAGTTTGTCTAACAGCAATTTTTACTCCATGGAGCAGAAATGGACTTTTTGGGGTGAATGGCATGTCTAGGGTCATGGTAGCAGAGCAGAGGAAGTTTTCACAGTCCTGAATAATTGAGATTTGATTTGATTTGATTTAAGCGTTCCACCGTTCCGTAACACTGATTACACACTGAGACCCTTATGGGTCCAGTGAAAATTTGTGAAGCTCAATCACAAAGTTCTTCCTCTTTTAATAATCCTCCCTTTGTTTTATTTTTCAACACTTGTCCATTTTTTATTTTTTATTTTTTTATTTAAAAGTTTTCAAACGATTTTTTTACAAGATAAATTTATTAATTCTTAATTATTTATTAACAAAAATGTTTAACATAGAAATAATTTAATAACTTATAATAATTTATTAATTTTATAAATATTAAATAATTAAAATTTTTATTATATAAAATTTTAATTTAATAATTTTAATATTCATTTTCCTTTTTATTATAATTCATTCTACTATCATCATCACTTTTACATCCAAACATATTCTACTATTAATTTTAATCTATTATAGTAACTAATTTCACTTTCATTATTATTTTCATTCTCACAAAAATTAAGTCATAATCCTTCTAAATAGACTCTTGTATACCTAGCAAAACTTTAATATACAATATTAGATTAATTCACCACTCCCACAGGAACATGACATTGGGCATCATCTAGCTGTCTTAATTATATTCTTTGGAAAGCATAGTTACTTTTATTTGTTAAAGCAAGGCTGCTCAAATAAAAGTTATTGCTGGGCCCAATTGTATGAGACAATAATTATAGATATTAATCAATATCTATCATATGACATTTTTCATAAAATAAAAGTATAAGCAACATGTTACTTTTGCTTTTAATTTATTTTTTCTTTAATCTACTTGTTCACTCTGAACCCAAATCTGTCATCCATTACTTAAATTTTTGTCAATTCACCATATTTTAACCATTCCTCAGACATTTTTAGATGAGTTTTTTTTTTTCTATTAGGAATAGTAACTTAAATCCCATAAAAGATTTATTTGAGATTTGTTAGATATTACTTGATAAAAAAAAGAGTTACAGAAGAAGACTTCTAAGAGAAAAGAGATTCTTAATTGGTAAGTTTGACTTACAAAAGAAAAATTCTAAAAGAAAAAAATTTTTAATAAGCAAGTTTGTATGCTTATAAATAGATGAAGTCTCTAGAGAGTTAGGTATGAGAAAAAGATTTAAGAAAGTTGTAAGATTTTATGAGATAGACACCCTATAGGACTATTAGGGATTTAACGTCCTTATAGGTGTATATGTTTGAGTGGACTAGAAAAGAATGAGATAGTTTACATAGGTATGGTGGTGTGAATGTTTGTGAGTGGACTAGAGAAAACTGAAAGGGTTCACATAGGTATGGTGCATGGGTGCATATGGGTATGTATTTATTTAGATTAAGAATACTCCATAGAATTAGAGGAGATTGAGAGAGTCTAAAAGTATTAATTGTGAATGCTTAATATGGATGTAAGTTTGTAATTCTCTATAACTAATAGATCTTGTTTTTCATCCATGGACATAGGTCGATTGGATCGAACCACGTTAAATTATTATTTTTATGTGATTAATTGATTGATTTCGCTTCCGCTGGTGTGATTAGATTAGGGCTTTTTAGTCTAACAAGTGGTATTAGAACTAAAGGTTCGAGTCATGGAAAGAGGCAAGCCTAGAGGACCTTGTTTCAAGAAAAGAGTTCACGTTCAAGTTTTGATGATTGAGTATCAGTTTGCATGAAGCGTGAAGACACATAAGAGAAGATTGTGAGACTTCTATTATAGGTGGAGCCACATATATTAGTACAAAGACAGATAATTTGATGGAATTTGAGTCAAGGTAAAGATTGTTAAGAATAATGACTCAAATCCCATAAGAGATTTGTTTGTGATTAGTTAGATATTGCTTGATAAAAAAGAAGCCTGGTAAAAGAAGAATTGTAAGAAAAAAATATTCTTAAATAGGTAAGTTTGACTTGCATAAGAAGAATTCTAAAGAAAAATTATTCTTAATAGGCAAGTTTGTATGTTTATAAATAGATGAAGTCTCTATAGGGTTAGATATGAGAAAAATGTGTAAGAGAGTTATAAGGTTTTATGGGATGATACCTCATAAGACTATAATAATCCCTTCTATTTTTTTTTTTAGATTATTCAAGGTATTTTTGGTCAAAAATACCTTGCATAATCTCCTTTAATTAAAAAAATTGAAAGGGATTATTCAAGGTAGTTTTTACTAAAACCACCTTCAATAATCCTCTCTAATTTTATTTAGGGATTATTCAAGGCGTTTTAGAAAATGTTTTTAAGAATCTCTTACAAATAATTGAATGGAGTTATTCAAGGTATTTCTGGCCAAAAGCGCATTGAATAATCCCTTTCAAAAAATTGAATGAGATTATTCAAGGTGTTTTTGGCCAAAAACTCCTTCAATAATCCTTTTCAATTTTTTTTTGGGATTATTTGAGGTATTTTTAGAAAATACCTTGAATAATCTATTACAAAAAGTTGAATGGAGTTATTCATGGTGTTTATTGAAGGGAATTATTCAAGGAGTTTTTGACGAAAAATGCCTTCAATAATCCCCTCCTTTTTTTGAGATTATTCAAGGTATTTTTAGCAGAAACGCCTTCAATAACCCCAAAAAATATTTTGTTTTTGGTTGCGTTTATGTAAATGCTACCAAATTTATAAAAATCAAAGTATATAGCGGCTTTTAGGTCAACAAATGCCATAAAATTTTATTTTTAGTGGTGTTTTGAAATTCAAATGCCGCTATATAAGAATTTAGTTGTGTTTTATAAAAAAATGCCGTTAACCTTATAAAAACACGAAACTTTGTAGCATTTATTTAAAAATGTCGCTAAAAAGTAATCACTAAATCTCCATTTTCATGCAGTGTTAGCTGTGTTTCTTTCACTTTGGGCCTACATTATGATAAAAAAATATTTTTATAGCATAAATAAAAAAATATATTAAATTTGTAGTCCATTTATTAGTGATTAGCCATTGCCAATCATTTGGATCCACATCAATTGGACAATTATTGCTTTTGAGATAGCTTTGGTAGAAATGATAATGGCAATTCTTATATTGAGCTTGCACTTGTTTCATTTCATATGTTTCATTTCATAGGGATATGTATCATCAAAAAAGGTAAACTTGTTTTACAATTCAAATAAAAAATTTAGGATAATATAGTATTGAAAACATAATAAAAAACTATATGGAGCTTATTTGGATTTATTTACCTATATGAACCATAAAATGCAAAATATCTATATATAAAGGAAACAAGTTCACAAAAACTAGCCAACTGTTTATCATATTAAATTTTGTATTTGTAAAAGAACATATCTTTAAAAAGATCCATATTATCTTAATATCATTTTGAGGAATTTTTTTTCAATTAGTGACTTAAAGAGGTACATTTTCCAGAATACAATTTGTTACTTTTGCCTTAAAGATATTGGCATCCTTACCACATACTTTATAGTACGAAAGAGGAAATTGGATAGCAAGTTTTTTACCTTTGGCTTTCTTTTTGGTCAATTTTGTATTTTTCATTGGTCCCCTTCCTTTTTTATTAGAAGTTCCATTACCTATTAAAAAAATTTACAAGTAGAAACATATTACGTTATATACAATCATATTTATCACTAAACTTAATTAAAATATTGCTACATATATTTTTCAAAGTCACATAACCTATGGAAGCAAAAACTTGTCCTTCTAGACTTATCTTGATATTTGAATTCTTAAGTAGATTATTAGGCAATTGATTACTTATGTGGGCAACTTGAGACTCATTTACAATGTGAAGAGTTTCATGTTGTGCATAATTTGAATTTCCCAAAGACTTGCATCGTAAAATATTAACCATTTTGTTCTTGAAAACTAATTAAAATTTCAATTACAAATCATAATCATAATCATAATTCATAAAATTCAAAAGTTCTACAATATCCCTCAACAATTCTAAATTTAATTTACTTGAGATAAATAAATAAACAATGGTATCAAAAAACAAAGTTAATATAAACAAGGGTATCAAAAATAAATTTATTATTTTTAAAACCAAGTAAAGAACAAATAAAAACTATTTCTATACAAATCATCCAAAATACTGAAATAACATAATCATAAAACAAAGACTTCAAATTCTGATTTGGCCCTCCTAAATCCTTGCAACAGAATGAACACACACCTACCCTTATTTCAATTATTTAATGAGTAAAAAACTTATAATTTTAAACTATAAAAAAAATCATAAACTACAATTCCCTAGAAAAATAATCCACTATCTAAATCAAAGTAAAACTAAAGTATGAATATTTTATCATATAAAGACAAGATTTTAAGTAAAAAAATTACCTTAGAATAAAGATTTGAACAATAGTACATGTGAGATCCTTACTTCCTTGCTAAGATAGAAACAAAAAGAATTATTTTTCAACAAATTTTGATGACTAAGGTTTTATTTTATTTTATTTTATATTGTGCTTCTTTGTCTTTTATTTATTGTGTGTCAATACGTAAATATTGAATTGCTGCCTAGTTAAAAATTCTCCTCTAACCCTAACTTTTATATGGCAATTCAAGAGGATAGATTCACGTTTGAGGATTTTTCTTTTTTAGTTAAACTTTTAGCTTTGGTTTGCCCTTTTTAAAGTTTAAAATGAACCTATTAAATTCTTTAAAAAATCAAACACCAGCCCATTGAAACAAGTAATTTACTAAAATATTATTCAAAAGGTATGCATAAGAAAGTTTAAGTGTTTATTTTTGTTACCAGTCACATCTTTTCAAACCCCTGGCTCTACCCTTCTTTTTGTTTTCTGAATGAAATTCAGTTCTCATAGCAGGAAAAGAAACAAGCAACTCTTTTGAACCTTCAGTTGATGTATACTACACTTCAACCTAAGGTGAGATTGGAAATATTGATAAAAATTAAATTTAATCAAATTATTTTAGGTTCTTTCATATTTGTTTTCGTCGTATTTATTTTATGTTTTGAAAACATATATTAATATGCTAACATTAGTGATGAATTTTCACTATTAGTAGTTTGAATATATTTATATTTAAAAACCTTTTACAATTGTTATTGTAATAAAAAATAATTTAATAATATACAAATTTTTGTTGCAATCAAAAAATTTAATTTCTTAAATTTGTCAATATAAATTGTGACAAACCAATTTCTAGTCATTATAATTTTCCAATAGTGATGATTACAATTGTCACAATGATAAACTTGTAATTGTGATGACATATGATCGACAGTAATATGTTATGTTTAATAATGACAAAAATTTTCGAAACAAAAAGTAAAGTGTTATGTGACAAACTATTTTTTGTCATAACAATGTCTCATAATAGTGACCACTTTATATATTGCCACAAGAACATTACTTCTTGCCAAAAAATTACTTGCTACCAATTTGTGCGTATTATATATGATGATTCTATAGTAACAAATAATTGTGTCACAAGAACATAGTTATAGTAATGATTTCATTGTGAAAAAGTTTAAATTGTTACAATTACTATTTGTTACGACGTGCGGGTCCAGGAATTTGACTGCTAGACCTGGGGAAAAATGAAAAAAAAAAACTTTCAAAAGAAGTTAAAACCGAAGAGTCACCACTAATCATTTTATAAGGTGTGATTGGCCATAAAAAATTTTATACTTTTAATAAAATATTTAAAACTATACATCTAAACCATCAACGACACATAACTAGTGGCTCCTCAGATTCCAACCAACAGGACCGAAGGATGATTCCCACAACTATGCATAATTGAGACATGACGCATCCAAGGTGCCTTCTAAGTCACCGTATCCCTTTCTAAGCTCTTAAGAAACACTATCCACTATTCCTTAAAAAACTTTCGAAGGAACTCTTTTGCATTGAGCTTAATAAGAGGTGCAAAAGGACTTGTCTAAACCAAAAAGAAAGTTCAATTGGTACCTTAAAAATGGCTTTGATCTACATATATAATAGCTAGATACAACCAATCATCCTTCATTTTCATTTTCTTCAACAATGATTCAATGATCGAATGGTTTTTGCCAAAATCATTAATGAATGATTAATTTTTTGCTTCAATTGTATGAAAAAATCGATCATTGAAACCTCTATATACCTTAGAACCTTCAGGAAAATCATTAAACCATAAACTACGAAAGCAAAGATGTCCATAGTCCCAATTTTTCCTAGGATTTTGGAGCCTACATCTTGTAACAATGTTTATAGTATTCCTTTGCTAGCCCTTCTTTTCATGTCATCCACCTGAACATTGACCCTAATTAACTTTGCCAATTTTTTCTATCTTGACAATTTATATGTTTTCCAATACATTCTATTGGGCTTGGGTAAATCTAGGCATAGTAAGGCAAAATACTCCTTTATGGTGGACATTAAGTCCTCTTTATTAAATGTGAAGCATCATGATTCAAGATTTTAAAAACTAACCACAACATTTAGTAATTGATCATTAGGCTTTACCATTACCAGCAAGGCAATGTCTTCGTATTTGGCTATGAAGGTTGTCTTCCTTTCTTATTCCCACTGACTTCAAATGTCTTCTAAATCCATCATATCTTTTTGCCTCAAATCCAAGTGAACAAACTTTGAAAGACTTGCAGCATACCCATTCATCAGACAATCTCCTTTTATTAGCTGTCTATTTTTTAACTGCTCCTTAATGTCCTAAAATGACTTATTAATCAATAACCCCACTTATGATTCTTGGAATGTCATGACAACTTTTACTGATAAATTACCTAAGATGAATACCTCTGTGGTTTATGTTAAGAATGATGTATGTAACAAACAAAACAAAAGAAAACACAAAAAAAAAAAGAAAAATTAGTAAAAGGAAAGCTTAAAATGTAAATGCAATGCAAAAAAATAAATTAACTTCTTCAAGCAATTCATTTTTTTTCTTTCCATTCTTTTTTCTTTGCTTTTTATTCTTTTTTTTTTGTTTTTGTTTTTATTTTATTTTCTACCTTTTTTTATTATTGTTCTTTTGCTATTCCTAACAATTTTCTTTTTCTTTTTTTTATTAAAAGCAACAAAAACACATTATCAAAAAATTAAATGAGAAAGGTAAGAAGCGTTCTTTCATGTTACTTAGGGTAATTTCTATAAGGAGGGTATGGCATAGCTCTAACTAAGGCTGGCTCCCTAAAGTTCATTATGTTAGGTCGAGAATTGACACATCTAAAGGTTTCCAAATTGCTTTTCACATTATCATCTACCATAGACTAATGAGACACACCGATCTTCACTCATTACTGGCTACAAGTAAAAAAAGTTTAATTTGAGTGAAAATGTTTCACTAGCCATTGAAAAGGTGTTCATTTCATGAAAGCATAGTTACTTTACTTCCTCTTAAATAGGGTTAGAGCCTAAGGATAAAGCTTGTGTATGTAATGCAAATATGAGTGTCTATGAAGGAACATACATACCTTTCACATTTTTAAAAAATATCCCTATTCTAAATGACCCAAAATTATTAAGAATAAAGTAAATAACAACAATTTAAACTAAATAACATAATTAAAGTATATGAAATGTTGATTTTTTTTCAAATATTATGCTTTTTTTGAATTAAGAAAATTGAAATCAAGACATTTTTTTATTATTATTTTTTAAAATTTTTTTCTTTAGGAAAATTAAAAAAATTAAAATTAAGCAATTAAGATTAAACACTAACTAGAACCATTAAATCAAAATTTATGATAACATACAATCAATTTTTTAGCTCAACTATCTAAAAATGTGTCCCTTGTAGAGTAGCTAAATAGTCACGATGTGCGGGTTCGAGAATCTGACCATTGGACTTGGAAAAAAATGAAGTAAAAAACATTTTCAAAAGAAATCAAAATCAAGGACTCGCCACTAATTCTTCTTTAAGGTATCAGTGACCACCAAAAAATTTTATCATTTTAGTAAAACATTTAAAATAAGTTTAAAATTTATTAAAAAAACATTTACAATTTGTGAAATCGAAATTGAGTTTGAAAATCAGTTAAGCATGATGAAGTATTAGCACCACCATAGCACCCATTGAAAATGATACCAATTAGTTGTAGTAAAAATGGTCCTATTTTAATGTTTATAGGTTAATTCTTTACTTTTACTTGTTAATTCCAAAAATTGAATCTTTTTTCTTTTTAAAATTTTCCTTCTGAATGTAAATCATTTTTAATTTTTTTAACGCAAAAATAATTTATTTTTGATCAGATGAAAAAGTCCTAAGTTTGAGATATTTGTTCCACCCTCATATATTTAGCTAAAGCTTAAAAATGTCTCTAACTTAGGATCATTTAAATTATCCCAAAAAAACCAAAATAATACCTTGCATAAATGATAATTATTGAGAGTTCTTTTATATTTAGGTCAGATCTCAAATGTTATTTTTATTTAAGATATTATTTTATCTTAAAACACTTTGCTTGAAAAACTTCATTTACAAAACATAAACTGGTATGCATGAGAACAACAATATATAATACATGTGTGATAGTGAAAAATGAATGACAAAAAGTAAATGCATAACAATTTAAGAGTGTAGGTAACAAATTAGTAAAATGAGATGCAGATGCATGAAGTGGGTCAAGTGTTGGTTTTAAGGTTTAGAGATTAGTTTGGATTCTTAGGGTTTAATTAAGTTTGGGCTTATGGTTTAGGGTTTGGGGTTTGGATTAAGATTTAAGGTTTAAGGTTTGAGGTTTAGTTTAAGGTTAAGGGTTTAGGGTATGGTTTAAGGGCTAGTTTAAGGTTAAGGGTTTAGGGTTTAGGATGTGGCTTAGGGTTTAAAGTTTAAGGTTTATTTTATGTTTTAGGGTTTGGTTTAGGTTAAGAGTTTAGGGTTTGAAGTTTAGTTTATGGTTAAAGGTTTTGTTTAGGGTGTAGGGTTTGCATAGTGAACACATGTAACAAAATAACTAAAATGTCATTAATAAAAATGCAACCTTTATTGCATGAAATATGGATGAATATTGACACCAAGACCTAAGCATATTTACAAACATACCGCAAATTAAACATGTATGCAACAACATAGTAAAAATGGATCAAACACTAAGGGTTTAAAGACTAAAAAAGGTTTGGCCAAGCCATAATCAAGGGCTTGACTGAAACCTTTGAGGGCCAATTTCATACTCCATTATTTAACCCAAAAAATTTTAAACATTTGAGGAAAAAGTTAAAATATCAAAATTTTCTTATAACAAATAATTTCAAAATTAGAAGAAAGAGTTAAAATATCAATCTTTCCTTAAAGGAAATAAATTCAAAATTTAAGGCAAAAATTGAAATATCAATCTTTCCTTAAATGAAAACAATTTTAAAGGTTTTAAGAAAGAATTAAAATATAAATTTTCCTTTTAAAATAATTTCAAATTTTTGAGAAAAATTGAAATATGAATTTTTTTCCTAAAATTAAATTCTTTTTAAGATTTCATAAAAAATAAAATAAGTGTTAAATGATCCAACGACAAAGCTTTTGCAATATAAATAACTATTTTCTTGTATACTCTTAAGATAAGAGAATTCTCTTAATTTTTTATCAAAATGTTAGAGTCAATTGAGAATAATTTCCAACATGTGTAAATTTTTTATGTTTAAATGGATAACACAAAAATAGCTAGTACCATCTTTTGTTGGGTGTTATAAGGGTGCTATAACATTCTTTATACGTAACTATACTCCCAAACCTAGCTTAGTTTTGTATACTAGAATCTACCTTTTAAAAATATTATTAAGTCAAGTTTGAAACTTTTTTTAAAAAAATGAGACAAAATTAAATTAGGTGACCAATCTCATTTAAACAAAAAAAAAAAATTGGTAGCGACTCCATGTGAAGTGATCAAGTTCACGAACTTATACGTTATGATATTTATGAAGAATATTATCTTCGTTTTGATGGATTATTACAGAAACCCTAAAATAAATGGATGTTTTTAAGATTTCGCCTAAATATAAGAGAGTTAAGTAAATGTTTCAATACCAAAGGTTTCTATTTTAATCCAAAAGGAAAAAGAGTTGCATTTTTTAAATAAAAAAATAAAAAAAAAGGAAATTTGTGAAAGTAAATGAAATTCGAGGGATTATCTTTAAATATTAAAGTTATGATTATTTTTTTTCAAAATTAAAGATAACATACAATTAATTGGTATTGTTTTTGAAATAGGTGTTGAGGAATGCTAATCTTCCCTTACACATAACCGACTCTTAAACCCATCTTTGATTTCAAAAACCAAAATTATCTTTTTGGTAATCCTTAAATCTGTTTTTGGTTTTATTAAAAAAATAAACCTTTTAAATTGCTAATCACACCTATAAAAAAATTATTAGTGGTGACTTTATGTTTTGATTTTAAAATGTTTCATCTAAACGATCAGATTCCCATACCTATACGTTGCGATGGTTTGCAGTTGTAACTTTGTTACATTTTGTATTGCCTTTCTTTCGGATATACAAATATTTGCTCGTAAAAAAGTGCTAGTGATTGGAAAATGAATGAATCTGATTGTTTCCTATGATGTAATTTTCTTAAATATGTTCACAAGTGACTAAAGTAATGTGTAACTCATTGAAAGAAAACTTCAGCTCACTTTTCTGAAGGCTTTTCAGCTTAGAACTGATGTACGCAAATTGTTTGTTTAGATAATACTAAAAAGAAAAAGGCAAAAAAATATTTTTCTTGTTATTTGAACACCTACTGGCTATTGGGAAAGAGTAATTTTAAAGGAAGCAAACTTGGAGAAGAAGCATTTTCAAGCACCATTGAAAGAAACAACAACTTTTCCAAGATTCCAAGGTGGAAACTCAAGGAGAAAATATCAAAATGTACAAATTGAGTGCTTTGAGTTTAGACCTATTATATACCATGGAAAAAGTAAGCCTTGGACTACTGGTTTTCTTTCCCTAACTACAAAGAAATAAAAGTGCCTCAGAAAAACTGAAACAATTTTTACACGTGAAGGCAGTGACAATGGATCAAATACAAGGACGTTTTAGGATCAACTAGTAAGTTAATTTGCTTAGAACTAGGGAAAGAAAAAAGAAACAAAACTATAAAGTCATAGACCCCCATGCCATAGCATAGCACATTTTTTAAATTTAGTCATTTTGATTTCTGAAACTTGTGTTTCATATATTAATGCGTAAATTCTTAATCCTCGAAATTTAAGTTTACTGTTTTTTTTTCTGTGTTTTAAATCGAATTCAACAGTTTCGTCATTGCATTTTTGCTTGATCAGGTGACTTAAGCTGAAATTTATATATGTTTTTTTTTTTTTTAATTTTCTTTCAAGATTTCATATAAGTAAATTCACACTTCTTAAATCTAACTTTACTTTTCTATTTTTAAGTTGTTTTCAACAATTTTTTATGTATTGATTTTTTCCATTAATAACTGATTTAAGTTAAATTTGTATATTTCTCATATGTAAATTGTACGTTGAAAATTGAATAGGTATATTTCCTTATTCTTTTATAGATATATTATGCTATGTATTTTTTAAAATTTACCACTTTTAATTTCTTATTAAGATTCGGATTATAGGCTAAGTTTTCTTTCATATTTTGTCTTTGAAATTTTATGAGGATCAACATCTTATACTGTAGATTCTATTTTTCACACACTTTCATTGGTTAGATTTACATTAAAAATTAATTAAAAAAAAATTAAAAAATCTGTAGCAAAATAAAAAATAATTTGCTAATGTTAGTATTTACAAATAAACAAGGTAGTGAATAACATGCATGTGTCTATATATTCTAATGGAATACTACTTTTAGAATATCACAATTAAAAAAACACATATGAGAGATCAAAGAAATTCTTGAGCAAATTCTCCATAGGAAAAAAAATTTATTGATATAAAGGGATTGGACAAATTAAAGCAACAAAAAGAACAGGTAACCCCCACAATGGAATGATCCTCTTTTCATGTGCAAATTTCATCAAAATATTGAAACAGAGACCAACAGAACAGAAAAACAAGTTTATGAAAAGCATGGGAGTCTGCTGATTTGGGAGGAGTCCAGTTTTGGTCTTTGCAAGAGTTTTCTCCCAAGCACTTCTCTGAAGTCTTTGGGGGCTAGTTTTTCATTAGATTATGAGTACTTTTAGTGTACGGCAGGTGGACTGAGTATGGCGGATGAGTTAGAGGATTTGTGGAAAAACTTATCATTCACAGAAGAGAAGCTAGATAGGGTTCGACCAGATGAATGATTACTAGAATGTGTAGAAACAGACGAGGAGAGTTGGATAGTGGTTAAGCTTTTAACGTCAAGATCCTTCAATAAGGATGCCTTCATTAGTACTTTGAAGATTGTAAGGAGATCAGCGAAAGAAGTGGAGATATCTCAGTTAGAAGAGAACCTATTCCTTTTCAAATTTGCAATGAAGGGAGATAAGAGTACAATTCTGAGTGGGGCATCGTAGACGTTCAACAAACATATTTTGACGATGGAGGACAATAAGACGCGACTCTGCCTATTGATTACAGGTTTCACAGAGCCAGTTTTTGGGTAAGAGTCTATGGACTCCCATAAGGAATGATATGCCAGGATATTGGTAAATGCATAGGGGAGAAAGTAAGTGAATTGCTTGAGGTAGATGAAGGACTAGTGAGAAGCGGATGGACTAGATTTCTAAGGTTCAGAGTTATCGTTGACATTCGCAAACCATTTCGGAGAGCAATAATACTCCAAGGAATGAATGGCCCAGATATAGTAGGAAGGCTAGGGTACTAAAGACTTCTCAACTTTTGCTACAAATGCGGCATCATTAGACACATTGATGCTGCTTGTGAAATGGAAGCTTGTGCTGTGGATGGGAGCGAGATAAACCTTCACCATTAAAAGGAGACATGCAAGGGGCGACTCTGCTAGTTTCAAGGGTGTTGGCCAGACGAGGGTGGCAAATGAAGGAAGGAATCAAAAAGGTGAAGCTTACGTGGAAGGATGGCAGAACAAAGGGGGAACAAGTGACGAAAGAGCAAAAGTCTAGTAAGGAGTTTCAAGAATCCCATGACAGGAGCAAAAGTCTAGGAGGGATACCGTGCAAAACCATGTGGATAATGAGGGAGAGATGCTGTCATTTAATAAAATAGGCATGAGACACGCGGTGGGCCTTCCACATTAATTGCCTTCTTTCAAAAGGCTACAAAGCCTTCTGAAACTAAGAAAGATGATATGATTGTGGAACCTGTGGTGGGCCAAAATCTTAACAAGCAAGCAGATGTATTCATGACAGCTGGTGAGGATGGCAATTCGGACATGACTAGCTTCCCAAAGGTACTGACCTATCGGCCAAAACGGAGGCCAAAAGGAGAAAACGAAGAGGTATCTAGTAAGGAAATTGGGAGGAAAAACGTGAATGGGAAAAAAACCAACTGGAAAAAACTTACACGTAACCCGAGCCATGCAATGCAAATTAATCACGTAGGTCAAACAAAAACTTAGGGAAAGTATTTGCTGGAGAACCCGCGGAGGACGAAGGCCAAAGCAAAAAGCAAAGGATTAATGGAAATGACATACGCTAGATGAATAGCATAACGGTGGTGAGTGGGCCCCAGTCCTCGAGAAAAATTTTTAAGATACTAATGTGACAAAAATTTTTTAAAGTTTAAGGACTAAACATATATTTAACCTTTTTTTAACAGTAATATGGATAATTTCATTTAAATAAAAGTAAGAAAAAATAGTAGTAGTTTTAATTTGGTGAAATTGAGGTTCAAATGCAAAGACTAAAGCTCTTCTTTGCTTTATTGTATTTTAAAGCATGTTTTTATTTCTTGGATAGGAATATAAATGATTGTGGAAGTAAGTAGATAAGATGAGAGCA
>NW_019168037.1:10572103-10604938 GCF_002303985.1 Durio zibethinus | reverse complement strand
TCTGAATTTCTAAAAATTTTCAAATTATGATAATTTATAATTTATAAAATATTTAATTTTATAATTTTTATAAATTTAAAAAAATTTAGAATATTTTTAAAAAACTTTTTAGTATTTTTTATAATTTGTTGTGAAATAAAAATATTTTTTTGTAAATTTAAAAATAATTTTTAGAATTTTTTTTTCAAAGTTTTTTAAAACTTTTTAGAATTTAAATAAATTTAGAATTTTGTAAAGAAATTTTAATATTTTTTGAAAAATTTGTTAATTTTTTGAAATTAAATATTTTTTAATAAATTAATAAAATTTAAAAATAATTTAAAATTTTAAAAAAAAATTTTTTAATTGTTTTGAATTTTTTGAAGTTTTGAAAAATTTTTTGAAGTTTTTAAAATTTTTGGAAATTTTTAAAATTTTTAAAAAATTAAAAAAAATTTAGAAAATTTTAAAATTTTTAAAAATTTTTTTTAATACTAACATGACAATAATGATGTTGTATTGACTAAACTATTTTTTACACGTGTTAATATCTTATTGAATATTGATGTCATATTAATAAAATTAACTAATAGCGTTAGTCTGAAAATACTAACGTGATAACAATATGAAAGTTAAGTACTAACGTAATAGAAAAATTTTTAAGATATTAATGTGACAAAAAATTTTAAAGTTTAAGGACCAAACTTATAGTTAACCTTTTTTTCAACAGTAATATGGATAATTTCATTTAAATACAAGTAAGAAAAAAATAGTAGTAGTTTTAATTTGGTGAAATTGAGGGTTCAAATGCAAAGACTAAAGCTCTTCTTTTGCTTTATTGTATTTTAAAGCATGTTTTTATTTCTTGGATAGGAATCTAAATGATTGTGGAAGTAAGTAGATAAGATGAGAGCAAACATATAAAAAAAAAAAAGAAGAGAGAAATATGATCGATTTACGTTGAAGAAGATATTTGGAAATAAGGTCGCACCACTCACCATCCCATCTCCTTCACTATGCCATGGATGAATAAAGAATATCAAACACGCCTCAACTTCAAAAACATGCTACGTGTAGGCTATCTAATATTCCCTTGGCTTGCATAGCTTTGATTCTAAGGAATTGATTTTATGAAAATTATCAACTCTTGAAGTTTTTAATTATAACTATAAAATTTAAATTGAAATTATTATTATTATTATTATTATTATTATTATTTTTTGAAAAGAAAGGGTTCGTTCATTCATTCATAAACTGAAATGCAATCTTCCAGTACAACGTTAGAGATAGAAGTGGGATATTCCTCTATCCAAATGTTTCTATCTGGATCCTCTAAACTCCTGTTTGCCAATAAGTGGGCTACCTTGTTACATGATCTTGGCCTATGTTGGACATGACAGATACAGAATTGCTTCATTTTCTGTTTGGCATCCTATGTTATAGTCCCCACTCGTGATAGTTCAGCTTATCTCCCAGCAATGGATTTGATAATCCTTAGTGCGTCACCTTCAAGGATTATTCTTGTGAAACCCAGCTCTGCTGCTAACTCCAATGCTAGTAAAGCTGCTTCAGCTTCAACATGAAAGGGTCCCCCTATAGCTGATATTGGGATGGTTGCTACAGCTAGAACTGCACCTATGGAATCTCGGATCACTATTCCGGCCCCATCTCTCTGCGATTGCTTCTGCACTGCCCTATCAAAGTTGACCATGACTATATCTTCCTCTGGAGGTTGCCAACGCTGCTGTATGCTTTGGACCCCATCGTTTGTGACCTGTGTGGCTTTAGTTTCGTCTATGTATCTCTGGGAGAACCCCACCATCTCATTCAGGCTCCTCTTTGTATCCCCATGCAACACGTTATTACGTTCATTCCGTACCACCCATGCGATTATCATACAGGTATGAAGGGTTTCTTGGTTACTTGACAGGCAAATTTTTTTCACCCATTCTGCATTATCATCGGTTCCTCTCTGGCTTAGCTGGTCACCGTTCATAGCTTCCCAGATTTGATCCGCACATGGGCATTTTCTAATGGCATGCATCACAGTTTCATCAGCTACTCCACACATGAAGCACATCCTGTTCACCGCTATTTCCTCTTCTGAAAATTTACCAAAACCGGTAAATAGCCATGATAAATTCTCTAAAATAGGGACTTAACCTTGCTTGGAGTATCAAAAGCCCACAGAGTAGTCCACATTTTCCCATTGTTTGTGTCTACTGTTATCGGAGGTTTTGACTCTATGGGAGGAGTTCTAGTTTCTGGTTGAGTTTTCTGAGTTTTCTTACGAGTTTCGAGAGTGTCATCTACATATCATTTGAGGTGTGATGGCAGAAGGTTCGGAAGGGGTTTGGAACAACCTGAAACTAACGGAGGACGAGAATGATCGAGTTGAGATAAGAACCGAGTGTGATACTGTGAATGTAGAGGAGGGAGAGAAATGGTTAGTGGGTAAACTATTAACAAATCGCCCTTTCAACAAAGAAGCCATGATCGGCACTTTCAAGTTCATTTGGAGAATTACCATCGAATTGCAAGTTAGTATATTGGATTCCAGTATTTTCATTTTTAAGTTCGGCTCGAAGAAAGACAAAATGAGGGTTATGGGTGGCTCCCTTTGGTCCTTTGAAAAAAAGCTTTTGATCTTCACTGAGTATAATGGGGATTTCAGACCATTGGAATATAATTTTACGAAAGCTCAGTTTTGGGTAAGTATATACGATCTCCCCCTAAAATGGATGAACAGCAGTGTTGGAGAGATAATTGGGAGAAAAATAGGGAACTACGAAGGTTTTGATCCAACTAGGAACAATTCGGAGTGGGGGATGTTTGTAAGGATTCGAGTGGAATTAGACATCAGAAACCCTTTGAGAAGATTTGTGCTACTGGGTACTCAAGGAGGAGGGAATAAGATAAAAGGAGTAGTAAAATATGAAAGGCTGCCAACCTTTTGTTATGAATGTGGTAATCTTGGCCATACAGGTATGGAATGTGGATTAGCAGGGAATAAAGAAAACAGAATAGACTCTGATTCTCTTTATGGTAGTTGGCTGCATGCGTCCCCCGTTAAAAAAGGGTATGGCTCTTTCAGTACTGTCACACGAATAGGTTGGGGAAGAGATTGGACAGGTACTGGAAACATGTTCTCGAGGAAATTGGGAGATAACAAAGGAAGTGTTCGAGGGGAACAGGAAACTCTACATGGAGGTGGGCATAGCAGAGTACGGCCTCACCAAGATGTGATTGAGAAGGATAATCGATTGGAGGAGATAAATCTGCCAAAAAATCAGGAAAATGAAATCAGCGGAGGAACGAGTAAACCCTTGATCCAGGGGACGGATTGGCAGTGGCAGATACAATTTCGAAATCAAATTTGAAGCAGGTTGCACGTGATACATAAAAAAGGTGGTATTGCAGGAGAGGATATAGCTAGAAATGAGCGGGACCCATGTCCATCAAAGGCCATGTATGGAAACATTGCTAGCCATGAAAAAAACATTGCACTTAAACACACATGTGACAAAAATGCTGGGGACCTCCACTACACTTGGAAGCCAAGAGGGGAACAGTAGCAAGCTTAACTCGATTAAAGAGGGGCGGGAAGAGTCGACAACGAGTCACAATGCTGGAACAACATGGAAGAAAAAAGCAAGACGTGTAGCTAGACAAGAGATTGCTATTCAGACAAGTCTGGGAAAGCGAGGGATGGATAAAATATTGGATACAATTGACAATGAAACAAACAGTGAGGGAACAAGTCAACCCGAGAGAGGGAGATTTGATGAAAGTGCAACAATGACATTAATACCAATGAGGTGCCTTGTGTGGAATTATCGGGGGCTTCGGAACCCTCATACAGTTCGAGCTCTTCAACAGCTGTTGAAGAAAGAGAAATCCCATGTAGTTTTCCTTAGTGAAACAAACCTACATAAAAGGAAGTTCAAAAGAATAAAAAGAAGATGCATGTGCTTTCAATGCATGTATTGGGGTGAGTTAAATGGGACAGAGTGGGGGATTAGCCATGACGTGGAACACAGACCGATCTTCAACTTAGAAGCTTCTCAAAAAAGCACATAGATGTGATGATGGAAGGAATAAACGAGGTTGACAATAGGAGAATCACGAGGTCTTATGGTGAACCCGACACAAGACTGAGGCAGCACACTTGGGATTTAATCCGAGACCTAGCATTACAATCCAACATGGCATGGCTGTGTGTTGAAAATTAAATTTTATTTAATTAAAATATTTAAAACAAAATCTATGTAAGGATAAAGTTCAAATTGATGACTTAAGATGGTGGATCAAATATACCACTCATCTTTGAACAATTATAATTTTATCAATATACTTTTTTATTTGATTAAAAAAAAGTTCAAAGTCAAAATATTTTATAAAAATATTCCTTTTATTTACTTATTAAATATTTATAGTTAATTTTTTTTTATACAAGTAGTGTTCACAAGTAGGATTGGACTCTCGAGCCCATTAATGCCTAGAAAGCTTAAGTGTAAGCTCGGCATGTCCATTTAAGTTAGGATTATTTTTCAAATATTAAAATATTTTTATATTTAAATATGTTTTTAAATTAAAATTTAATTAAAATATTATTTATTAATATTATATTTTGTCAAACTTGATCATTTAATCCTAAAATATCAAATTCAAAGTTTGAATCGATTATAACTAAATCACGTCAAAATTTTATGATAAGTTCGTAAAATCAAATTCATGAGAGCAAAACTCTAAACTATAACTAGAGAAAGTGGAAAAGGTCCCTACTAGCATTTGCATTTCAAAATTTCAATTCCCGAACACCGGATAGCGTCAAACTGAGTCAAAGCATTTGTACGGAAGTTTTTTTTTTTTTTTAAGGTGAGTTGAAGAGACTTAGCTACACATTTGACCTATTTTTCAAAACCACTTCTCTATTTCACAAACTGAATTTTAGGTAAACAGGAATTTTGCATTTTTTTGGTCAAAATTTTGAATTATGCGAAGTTAATAATCTCCTATATTTTAAACTTTGTTCTCCAAGTGTGAACGAGGCTTTGGTTTAATTATAAAGAGGAAATCCTTAAATTTTGAGATTTTTTATTTAAGTCCTATTGTGTATGAATTTAATTATTTAGTTATATTTTAATTTATATATTAATCATTCAGTAATTGTAACTTGAAAAAAATAAACTTTATTCTCTAAATTTGACAGAATTTTGAAACAGTCCATTTCATATCTTCATGGCAATTTTGAAACGGTCCAACCATATATTTTAATTGGGATTTATTGTGCCACTGATCCATCTCTTTAACCACTAACTGCCTTTGTCAAAATAGAATGACCTAGAGAGATTAAACAAATAAAATATTAACAAATTCATTAATACATAATTGGCTGTTCGAAATTCAAATCTATAATCAAATATTAGTAAATGCCTCATCTTACAAAAAAACAAAATTGTACAATAACTTTGTTGGTTTGGTAGGCAATGTGAAGGTTGGTTGATGAAATTAAAGCAACAAGTTAATTTCCAGTTTCCCTTACATTTACCAAAACTAGGGTAGTTTTCAAGAAAATTTGAAACATTATGAAAAGCTTATACCCAAAGATTATACCTACCTCGGGAGTGGGAAGAGAAAATTGAGGTGGCAAATGTCTCAATATCAAGTAATGTGACTAATAATATGTAAAAATAATATCTATTAATTTCCAACAAGATTAGGTTAATTATTGATAAAAATATAATGCTCTGTTACTCGAAATATTTGGTTAGAATTTAAAAGTCTACTCTAAAAGTTTTTGTCGATCCAAATTTTGAAATAAACGAGGTAAAATTTATGAGAATAAGGAAAAAGCTATCTCGTATTGTTGTAGCGGCTAAATTAACTTTTGACACATTTTATTTAAAAACAAGAAGGAAAATAGCAATTTCATGTACACATTAAAATTAATTTTAAGTGTGGTCCCTAAGACTATTAAAATTTTTAATTTGAAGTTATGTCATAATTAAACTTTGTGGATGACTGATGAATATTTCTATTGTGTATCAAACATTTTATTTTTCTTTTGGCCAAAGGGTAATCAAATACATAATAAGCTTTCATATGTAGAAAAAAAATATTGATTTCCAAATTGGAGGTTCTATAGATATAATTTTTGATAAGGTGGCATAATGCTCAAGTGCGAGAATTTGCTTATTAAATACAAAAATATGAAATCGTTATCAATTTTTTTTATCTAAATATTATTGGTCACCTATGTGAATCATCTTTTTTATGGTTATCTTAAGTTTAAACTAAGGGTCTCTAAAAAAAATAAAATTTAGTTTACATCAACAGAATTGAGTTCGAGAGTCGATTATGTGTATGAAAGGTTTTAGCATCTTTACAATACTCACAAATTGGTACCAAATTAGTTTTATGTTATCTTAATTAAGTCTTAATCAAAAATAGTTTTTATTAATTTCAATGTTTCAATATTTAAATATTAAAAAAAATTTTAGGTTTTCACAAAAAAAAAAAGAAAGAAAAAACTCACTTTAACAATATTCAAGATAAACTTATTATTTACTCAAAAAGGTTCCGTCGTTAGATTTATTAAATATCTTATGACAATGAAATCAATTTAGTTATTTTTATTTATTTACAAATTATAAATTTCAAATTAATTCCAAAATAATTAAACAAAACAATCATACATATATATTGTACAAAAATATCTACAATTTCCAAATTTCATATTCTCAAATTATCATATAAAATCAAGAGAGCATAAAAAATTAAAATAAAAAAAAAAAGAAAAATCTTGCGATTTAGGTTGGGTTGGGCTTGGATAACATATGGATCCTTTTCTTCTTCAAGGTCAAAATGGTAGCAATTTAGTTGAGCTATAAAATCTCAAAATTTTCATTTTCTTTCATTTTTTTGTTGTTTTTCTCTCTTCCAATTACTTATTGATTTTCTTCTCCCTTTACTTGTGAACTTCTCCTTCAAAACTCAAAGTTTTGTGTTGCTTGATAATTGTTGATTATGTTAATTGTTTCTTGATTCTCTGAGCCTGAAATTGAGCTTTTTATATAAGGATTGAATTCTTTTTCAATTTAAAAAATTTTAATACCAATTGAATCTATCAAGATCCTGTCAAATTTTATTTCTTCTTGTAGAAACTTAATTCCTAAGACTTATTAAAATCAAACTCAATTTCTAAATTTCAAATCTAAATAAAATCACAATCTTTTAAAAAATCAAAATTTGTGTTATTTATTTACCATAAATAAAACTAAAAAACACTTTTCAACCTTTAAATTTGGGCTTAAAATTGTTTTGAAAATCTAATATCAAAATGCAATTCGAGACCCAATAATATCGAAAAGACCTCAAACAAAACTAAGTGTCTACAATTTCTCTTCTTTGCACATTTTTTATGAAATATGAATTGTATAAAAACAAAAGACATCTATTTTGTTTGTGTTAAAAAATTATCAGAGGAAAATAATAAAAGCTCATCCTCAATAGAAAAGTTGAAATTTTAAAAGTTCAAAAAGCTCATCCTCAACAGAGGTATTAAAAATTTAAAAGGCTCTTCTAACTAGAAGTATTGAAACTTTAAAAATTTAAAAAGCTTCTTTAATCAAAGTCATTAAAACTTTAAAAATTTAAAAGACTCTTCAAACCAAAGGTATTAAAACTTTAAAAAATTAAAAGGCACCTGAGGTATTGAAACTTTAGAATTTGAAAAGACTCTTTTAACAAGAGGTATTAAAATTTTAAAAATTTAAAATACTTCTCTAACCAAAGATATTAAAACTTTAAAATTTTTAAAAAGGCTCCTCTAACCAAATGCAATGAACCTTTTAAAAAATGAAAGAGCTTATCTAATTAGAGGTTGTAAAACTTTAAAATTTTAAAAAGCTCATTTAAGCAAAGGCATTGAAATTTTAAAAATTTAAAAAGCTCCTGTAACTATAGGTATTGAAACTTTAAAATTTTAAAAAGACTTCTTTAACCAAACATAATGAAACTTTTAAAAAATGAAAGAACTTTTCTAACCAGAGGCTATGGAACTTAAAATTCGCAATTAAAATGCTCTTCTAACTAGAAATTTTGAAACTTTTAAAAAATTGAAATAGCTTATTTAACTAGAGGCTATGAAACTTTAAAATTTGAAAAAAAAAAAAAAAACTCCTCTAACCAAAGGCAATGAAATTTTAAAAAAAATAAAAAAGTTCGTTTAACTAAATGCTATAAAATTTTAAAATTCATAACCAAAAAGCTATTATAACCAAAGGCTTTAAAACTTTAAAAAATTAAATTTAAAAAGGTACCAAGAGGTTTTAGTGAAAAGGTACCAAGAGGTTATAAGGATCATACTTTGAGGTCTTATAAATCATACTTGGACGTTTTGGAGATTATATGCAGAGGTCTTACGAATTGTTTCTTATTTTGAAAAACTCTTTTTCAATAGAGGTTTTAAAACTTTAAAAATCAATATTTTTCTTTTCATGTGGTAACATAGTTGGGCTTAAATTCTCAACAAGTGCCTTGGGCTTAAAATTCAACTAGTACCAACTAATCTGGGCTTAAGTCTCATTATGTGCTAGCTAATTTGGATTTAAATCTCATCATACGTAATTTAATCTAGGCTTAAATCAAATTTCTTTATTTCTTTTTTCACCTCAAAGTTTGCAAAAATGCAAATGTCATGATATGAATGCCAATGTATCCTACCAAGATGCAAATGCAAATACTTATCTCACCAATATAAATGCAAATGCAAATATCTAAATAAATTAGATGCAAATGTCATTTTTTCATCATCTTTCTTGATATCTTTAGAAAATTTAATTAAATGATGTAAATGTTTGTAAACGTCAAAGATCTAAATACTCACAAAATGATGCAAATGCATGGTTCTAACTATGATGCAAATGCAATATTTAAAACAATGATTTAAATTTTCACCAAATGATGCACAGACATGGTCCAAACAATGATGCAATTTTTAAATTTCACAAATGATGTAAATGAATGATCCAAACAATTATGCAGTTTATAAATTCCTTAAATGATGCAAATGCATGACCCAAACAATTATGCAGAGGCAATTATCAATTTGTAATTATCAAAACAAAACATTTTGTTGCCCTTAAAAGGTCAGTTTTCTTGTATTGATTTGGAAATCATCTTTCTCCCATCCACGAAAATTCATATATGTAACAATAGAAATTTGCATGGTTTCAAAAACTTCCAAAAGAATGGTAACACCAATTACCCCAAAATAATAATAAAAAAAAATCACCTCACATAACAATTTTTTGTGACCAAAACAAAAATAAATCAATTCTTTAAAAACATGTGACATTTAGATTTCTTGAAATCTTGTGATTACTAACTTGAATGAATTAGGTGAATCACATTTTGGTTTTTCCAAAAGGATGAAATGGTTTCACACATTTAGTTACTGAATGAGAAAGGGAAAATCAATATTTTTTCATCTAGACTCACAAATGATAATTCAAATTTATTGAAAAATGATTTGGTTTAAAGTATAATTCTTTTTTGCACTCCCTTAGATTCTTAATATGTGGTATTTTAGTAAATGCCAATACTAACTTAAATAGGCTCAAAATTTTTAGAAAAGACTCAAATTTCAAAATAAAATTTCAAACTTAGTTAATTTTCTTAAGTTTCTCAAAGGTTGTCAGTGCTCATTGGTTCATTTAAAATGCAATCTTGTTTCAAACTATCTTTTCGGGTTTTCAACTATGCAAATCAAATTATTACATACATGAGAACACAAAATTACTAGCTATGACCATGCCGCTATATGTGGAAACAACAAAATGTTATTCCTCTTCTTTTTTACTTTAAATTATTGACCCTTAAAGTTAAAAGGTCTGTTTGGCTTGGTTAGAACTTTTACAAGAAGCACTGTTGGAATATAACTATTTTAAGAGTACCGTAAAGGGAAGCTAAAAAAATTTAGCAAATTTAAATATTTTTATATATTTTTAATAAATAAAAATAAAATAGTCAAACTTTATTAAATTAAAACACAAGTTTTAGGTGAATAAATAAATAAAATAAAGTGATGTTTTTATTAATTATAATAAAAAAATAAATGAATTCAATAAAAAATAGAAAAATAAAAAAATAATGTGAAATTATATAATTCTCCTAATAATTTTGTAAATTATTGATGAGTAAAGTGAAATTCTAAAAAACTTTCATTAAATATTTCTTATTAAATTTGCACTTTTGAAAAGTTTTGATTTATACCTCCGCTTAGAAGTTTAAATTTGCTTCCTACCGAAATTAAAATTTTGAGAGCCAAACATCTAATTTATCCTTTTACAATAGATAAACTCTTCCATAATTTAGATGGTCATGTAGCTTGCCAAGTTCGTGACTGGATACTACTGGCACCGTGCGTTGAATAGGATTTTTCAAGCATTAAGTTCAGCTTGGTTTAATTTAGTTCAACTCAAAATATTATTATATTAATAAAATATTTTTACTTAATTTTAATATTTAAATATATTTTATAATATAAAAATATTAATATAAAAATAATTTAAAATATTTTAGTGGTAACAAGCCTAAATGAGTTCTATTTAACAAGCCAAATAGAGTCACAAACTTATTTTTAAAGGTGTCAATTAGACTCGATCCGTCTCATAAACTCATTTTATTGAACCATATGAGTAATAGAGTTCATATGTAAATAATGAATTTAGTTATGCTTTTGTGGTTAAAATCATATGATATGTCAGGGTGAACTATTTTTCTATAAAAAAATATTATTATTATTTATCAGATTTTTATTATTTTAAATATATTTATAATTATTTTAATAAGTAATTTAATAACAGTTTTATAGTAATTTTAAAAAAGAATGCCATATGTCAACTTTTATAAAGAAATCATAAAAGTATTTTTGTAATTATGATATAGGATATAATAATAATTTTAGTCAATTATGATAAGAGGGGTATCATTGTAATTTTAACTAATTTATGGTAAGAGGGATGATTTGTAATTATAATAAAAAGGATACTATAATCATTTAAGACACGTGTCAACTTTTAATCAAAGAACCTAAAGGCATTTTAATAATCTCAATGAGATTAGTAATTTAATATGTGACTAATTTTATATTATGTTAAAATTTAATTTATGTAATTTAATAAGAGTATTATAGCAATTTTCAAATAAAATATCACACATCAAATTTTTATGAAATGATGATAAGGGTATTTTAATAATTTAATAAGTGATCAATTTTATATTATTATGTTAAAATTTCATACATAAATTTAAAAGGTATTATAGTAATTTTAAATAAAAATGTCAAATGTCAACTTCTTTTGATTTAATCATATGGACATTTTTGTAATTATGGTAAGGAGCATTATAGTTATTTTGATTAATTTTGATAAAAGGCATTTTCGTAATTAAAATAATAGAGCATTATAATAATTTTGATCAATCATGATAGTAGAGGTATTTTTATAATTATAATAGGAGGGATATTATAGTAATTTTAATCAATTATAACATGAAGAATATTTTTATAATTATGACATAAGGGTATCATAATAATTTATCATTTATAAGAGAGATATTTCATCATTTTAAATATAAGTGGTATTATAATGATTTGATATTTATAAGAGGGATATTTTTATCATTGAAGAAATAAAAAGCATTATAATAATTTATCATTTAAAAGAGAAATATTTTTGCCATTTACATAAAAAAGTGCATTCTCATTTTTTTTAAAAGGTGTCAAGTAATTAATAAAAAAAAATGTCATAACAATTTTTCATTTAGAGGGACTCGATCTTTAGACTTAGTAAAAATTTTTAGAGTCACCACCAATCTTTTTAGATGGTGTGATTGGCCACCCAAAATATATCATCTTTTAATAAAAATCTCAAAATTAATTAAAATTTATTAAAAAAAATTTAGGTCTGTGAAGTCAGAGTTAAGTTTGGGAGTAAAGTTACAAGTGAAGAAGATAATAGTACCCTCACATCTCCCGTTCAGAGAACGATACCAATTAAACATGTGTAATCCTTTAATTTTGATGATATAATCTGTTATATTTAAATTTAATTTTTTAAATTTATTTAAAAAATATTTCTTTGTTATGAAATTAACATTATTATTATTATTATTATTATTTCGTATTCTATAAATTCTTCAGTGCTTTGACGGAATTTATAAAAAATTACTATTTAAAAAACACTTCATTTATTTGTTTTAAAAATGATTTTAGGAACATCCCAACTCTTTGATGAGTTCCAAAAATTTATTAAATAAATTTTAAGATTATCTCGTCTCTTTAATGAAATCTTAAAATTTTGAACAAGTTTTAGAATTATCTCAATTTTGGACAATATCCTAAATAAAAATTATTTTTTATAGTTAAAGGAATTAATTAATTAATTAATCTTTATTACGATTATTTTAAAATTTTTTATTTTTAATTTTTTTTATTATAAAAAAATTTAGATTATCCCAACTCACCGGTGAAATCTAAATACTAATATCTTGCTTATATTAAAAAAAATCGAAATCTTTTAATTTTTTATTTTTTTAAATATTCAAAATATCAATTATTATTATTTTTTCATTATTATTTTTTATTATTGTTTTACATTATCTAAATCAATCTTTATTTTAGTAAAAATAATTTTGGATTATCCCAACTCTATGGTGAAATTCGAAAAATTATTTTTACTTGCAACAATTAAAGAAAACTTAATTCTTTCGGCTTTCTTTAACAATTACATTTAAAAGATTCATTTAAATAATTTATTCTTTTATTTTATTTATCATTTTTTATAATTTATTATTCTTTTAGTAAAAATTATTTTTTAAAATTATCCCAACACTTTTGGTGAAATTTAAATAACCTTTTTGCTTGAAATAAAATTTTATTTTCCTTAAATAGATATTATTATTAAATTTTTTTTTCGCATATCATATTTTGTAGGTCCATATTTTATTTTAGTATTGTTTTTTTTTCACTTTATTTATTTGTTTTTAAAAAAATTAATAATAACAATAATAATAATAATAATAATAATAATAATAATAATAATAATATCATAAAAAATAACATAAAAATCAGCATAAAATAAATCAAAATCAAAACAGAAAAATAAAAAGAAAAAGAAAAGGGAAAACTTATGAATAGATCGGGTCAGCTCGCGAGTTAATGCTTGGATCTTACACAGGTCGGGCTCAGTTCATACATCCAAAATGACGTCATTTTGAAGGACTTATAAAAAGCTTATTTTTTATTTTTATTTTTAATTTTTTTCTTTCCCATCTCTCTCTACCACAGAGCCTCTCTTTCTAAAAACTCAACCCTTATCGCCGGCCGCCATGGTTACCCAGTTTTTGGTCGGTTGTCGTCATGCACCGGTGGTCGAAAACTTTAATTGACTAAGAAAAATTCAAAAAAATCTTAGATTCCGGCCTCTTTTCTAGATTTCGATGGCCAAAGAATTCAATCGATTGTCAAAAAATTTAAACTTTTCCAGATTCTGGTGACCTAAAAAAAATCCAAAAATTTTTAAAAATTCTCCTAGTGATCCTTTTTGCTTTCTAAACACTTTTTCAAGCTCAAAATTTTCAAAAAAAATCTCAAACTTCCTAGATCGAGAATTTCATTCTTGGTGTTTTTTTTTTTTTGAATTTTTTGTATGTTTGCTATTGGTTCCTTTATAAAAAAAGATTGTGATTATTGGTTTTTTCTTTGATTTTGTTTCCTTTTGTCCTTTTTTTCTACAAAACTTAGCTCTATTTATAGAGCTTCTGGGATTTCAAATCCCAGATCTCCTCAAATTTTTTTGTGAAAAATTTAGGTGTCATCTGGTGACTTTTGGTCACTGGATTTGATGCTATCAAGTTAGGCAGTGTCAAAGTGGAAGATGGACCACTCTAGTAGCTTGATTTCAACTGCCAGAGTTGAAATCAAATATATTTTTTCTTTTTTTCTTTTTTTAAAGGTTAATAATAATAATATTAATATTAATATATAAAAAAATTAGTTAGTCAAAATTGGTATCTACAGCTGTCACTTTTTGCTTATTTATGAGAATCAAGAATAAAGCAAAGATAAAAAGACACTAATTTTATTCAAGTAAACACATACAAAAAATGAAACATTGAACATAAAGTTTTTTTTTAAAGAAAATTTGAAAGGCTCATTTAAACAGAGGCTACGAAACTTTAAATTCAAAAAGCTCCTCTGACCAGAGGCAACAGACTTTAAATGTTAAAAGGCTCCTCTCACCAGAGGCAACAAACTTTAAATGTTAAAAAGCTCTTCTCACTAGAGGCAACAAATTTTAAATGTTAAAAAGGCTCATTTAACCAGAGGCAACGAACTTTAAATGGCTCCTTTAACCAAAGGCAACAAACTTTAAATTAAAAATTTGAGAGGACTTATAAATTATGCCATTTGGTCTTACAAATCATGCCTAATTTTGATAGAGTCCTCTAACCATAGGCTCTTAAAATTAAAAAGCTTCTTTGACCAGAGGCAACGAATTTTAAATGTTAAAAGGCTCATCTGACCAGAGGCAACGAACTTTAAATTCAAAAGGTTGAGAAGCAATGATATTTGAAAGATTTCTTTGAACAGAAGGTTCACATCTTTCCTGCTTTTAACTTTTTTTTTGTTGGTCTTGGATTGTCCTAGACCCATACATCTGTTATGTCACATGCATCTGTGAATAACATTTTCATATTTTTACAATGTCATGCAATGAATGATGATCACGATACGAATGCACTCATTATGCAAATGAAGAGACCATCTTTTTTTTTTATCGTCATTTTTTTTTAATCCTCAAAATTTCTCAAGGTTTGTTTCTTTTCTTCTTCTCTTGAATCCCATGCATTCCAGCAGTTGATTAAGTTTAGATAAAAAAAATTCTTTTTATATCCTATATTCAATGTTGACCACTTTTATGACTTATAAGCTATCTTTCTCATTAACCTTTGTTCCCTATTATTTGGGTTATCATTTTAAATCTCCTTCAAAATAATGTGTGTCTTTTATGGTCATTGTTATTCTTTCATCATCTTTTGAATTTTACGACAATTATAACACATTGCACATTTCTCTTTTTAACAAGAGGGACAAAAGGAAGATAAACAAAGAGGTATTTTATTTTGGTAAAAGAAAAAAGTGTTTCATGCATTATCTAAAAGGATATAACAAGGACAACAAGTAATCACATAACAAATATTTAGATCATCATGAACTAATTCATCATGGATTCTTTTCTAAAAACTCTTGATTGGTGCCCTTGAATTTAAAAAATACAGCAGACCAAGCTAGCCTAAAACCAATGAGATCTTCTGGCACATATTGAGAATTGACCCACTCTATTCACTATCCCTTTTTTATTTTTATCTAAGCTACCATTTCAGGTTTTCAACTTAGATATCTTTTTAAATTATTTTTTTTATTTTTTAAGCATAATATTTTTTTACTGCATCGACATTAATTGGATTTGGCAAATCATCTCCATCCATTATTGTCAAAATTAGTGCCTCACCAGAAAAAGCTTTTTTCACCACATATGGGCCTTCCCAATTAGGAGTCCATTTTTCTCAAGGATCCGATTGGTTAGGAATAATCTTCTTCAATACTAATTCTTTCTCTCGAAATTATTGTGAGTGAATTTTTTTATCATGAGCTCGCATTATTCTTCTTTGATACAGTTGGACATGGCAAAGTAGAGCTAATCTTTTTTCTTTAATGAGATTCAATTGTTCATATCGAGCGCGAACCCACTCAGCTTCTTCTAACTTAACTTTCATAAGAACATGCAAGAAATGAATTTTAACTTCAATAGGTAACACTGCCTTCATCCCATATACCAATGAAAATGGTGTAGCTCTTGTAAATGTGCAAATCAAAGTTCGATAAGCATGTAATGCAAATGATAGCTTTTCATGCCAATCTTTATACACATTTGTCATCTTTTCAACAATTCTCTTTATGTTCTTATTGGCCGCTTCGATTGCCTCATTCATTTTTGGACAATAAGGCATTGATTTATGGTGTTTGATTTTAAACTGAGCATAGACCTCGGTCATCATTTTATTATTTAAATTAAGAGCATTATTCGAAATGAGCCTTTCTGGAAGGCCATATCAATATATGATCTATTCCTTAATGAACTTACAAACCACCATTCTTGTCACATTAGCAAATGAAGCTATCTCTACCCATTTTGTGAAGTAGTTAATCATCACTAAAATGAATTGATGCCCATTTAAGGCTTTTGGTGTAATTGGCCTTATCACATCTATTCCCCACATAGAGAAAGGCCAAGGTGTTGACATAACATGTAAAAACGTTAGAGGAACTTGAATCTTGTCTGCATATATTTGACATTTATGGCATTTTCTACCATAGTCAATGCAATCTTTTTCCATTGTCAACTAATAGTATCTTGCTCTCATTATTTACTTAGTCATCATGTGGCCATTTGCTTGAGTTCCAAAAACACCTCAATGAATTTCTTCTAGTAATTTTTAGCTTCAGCAGCATTCACACATCTCAATAATATTTGGTTTCAACTTTTCTTATATAAAATTTTTCCATCTGGAAAGAAACCTATTACCAATCTTCTCAAAGTTCTCTTATCCTTCTTTGATATGTGCTCTGGGTACTGCTGATACTTAACATATTGTAATATGTCAAAATAACATAGTTTTCCATCAACTTCTTCTATAACATTTGAATAGTGAGCTGATTTCCCTCACAAGCTCAATTTAATGGGTTAAATTTCAGCATTTTCATTTAATTTGAACATTACTGCCAATGTAGCCAAAGCATCAGTCATCTGACTCTCTTCTTGGGGTAAATCATGAAACTAAATATTCTCAAATTTTTTGATCAATTCTAATATGTACTTTTGGTATAAAATCAACTTTGAGTCTTCGGTTTCCCATTCTCCTCGCAATTAGCATATGACCAAAATAGAGTCTCCATAAACTTTTAATGCATGGGCTTTTCTTTCAAGAGTAGCTTAAAGACCCTGACACATGCTTCATATTTTACCATATTATTGGTGTAGTCAAAATTTAGTTTTGCAGTGATTTAGTAGTAATCTTTTTCTAGAGATATCAAAACTACTCTTATGCCATGCCCCAAAGCATTTGATGTAACATCAAAACACATCTTCCATATATCTTCATTATGCTCTTCTTTATCTATATGCAGTACAGACATTAGTCTTCATTTGAAAAATCAAATGTCATAAGCACATAATCTTCACGAGCATGTTTTGTAAGAAATTTAGTAATAACACCTCTTTTGATTGCCTTTTTGAACACATATACAATGTCATATTCAAAAAGTAATACTTGCCATCTTGTTATTCTTCTCGACAATAAAGGCTTTTCAAAGATGTACTGATTGGATCTAATTTTACAATAAGCCAAGTGGTATGATACAACATGTATTGTCTGAACCGACGAGCCGTCCAAGCTAGTGCACAATACATCTTTTTAATGGTGAATACTTTGACTTGTAATTAGTAAACTTTTTGCTCAAATAGTAAATGACTTGTTATTTCCTTCATGTTTCATCATGTTATCCCAAAACACATCTCATTGATTTTTCATGCACCATCAAATACAGAATAAAAGGTCTTCCAAGGACATACGACATTAATACTAGTGGGTTTGCTAAGTATTATTTAACTTTTTCAAATGCCATTTAACAATCTTCATCTTATTCTCTTGACTCCTGTTTTTTAAAGAATCTTAAATATAGGATCACATTTAGCTATAAGTTGAGAAATGAAATAAGCAATATAATTCAATCTCCCTAAAAATCTCCTTACTTCTTTTTACGTATGTGGAGGTGGTAGCTCTTGGATGGCATGTATCTTCTTTGGATCCACATTTATTCCTCTTTTATTGATAATAAATCTCAATAATTTTCCTGAGGTTGCATCAAAAGTGCATTTAGCTGGATTGAGCTTGAGTTGAAACTTTCTTAATCTCTTAAATAGCTTTCTCAGATTAGTTACATAATTTTCTTCTTCATAGGATTTGGCAATCATGTCATCCGCATATAGTTCTATTTCTTTATGTATCATATCGTGGAATAAAGTTACCATAGCTCTTTGATAAGTTGCTCCAGCATTTTTCAAACTGAAAGGCATGACTTTATAGGAAAATGTTCCCCATACTATCATAAAAGTAGTCTTTTTCATATCTTCTTATGCCATTTTAATTTGATTATAGCCTAAAAATCATCCATGAATGAAAACAGAGAGTGCCTAGAGGTATTGTTCACTAGAATATCAATGTGAGGTAATGAAAAATTATCTTTTAGACTTGCTCTATTTAGATCTCGATAATCAACACATATTCTCACTTTGCCATCTTTCTTGGCTTTTGGGACTTTATTCGCCACCCATTTAGAATATTTGGCCACTTCTAAGAATCCTGCATCAAATTATTTTTTCACTTTTTTTTTTATTTTCAACAACATTTTAGGTTTCATCCTTTTCAGCTTCTATTTAATTGGTTTGCACTTAAGCTTTAGAAGTAGCTTATGCACTATAATTTTAGTATCCAGCCTTGACATATCTTGATATGACCAAGCAAATGCATCTACATATTCGTGTAGTAACTTTATCAACTCTTGCTTTATTGGTGATGACATTGAAATACCAATCTTAACCTCATTTTTAGTTTCTTCATCCCTCAAATTAACAACTTTAGTGGCTTTTGATGAGGCATGATTTACTTTTCTTCTTGTTCCACTAATCTCAATAATTTTATGGATATTGCATGATCTTCCATATTTTTTTTCATCATCGAGTTCACCAATATAAACAGAATTTTCAAAATCAAATCTTGAAATATTGTCACGATGATCTTCATACTCATTATTTAGATACCTGAAAATAAGTAAAATGGATGAAATGTAGATGGATATATAGTAATCCAAGGAATTGAAATGAAAGAGGTGAAAAAAATTGATAAATGTGCTACGCTTGTCATATATTCAACTGAAAATGAAGAAACAAACACACATAAGACATTTAATGCTTTTAACAAAAGCATTTAGATTAGGTTCAACACATTACTTAGGAGAAAATTTAAGAATTGGTAACTCTTCAACGTGCCAATTTTTCAGTTCTGTACCAGGAGGAGTAAGATAAACCCATGAACAGCTTGGATCTTCGTTCTTCTTTTCTTCACCCACCATTTGTATTGAAAATTCAACAAAGATATTTTCCAGTGATGGTGTAAACTCTTTCTCTATGTTTCCTGCTACATCTGGATAGATATAACCAGCCGAGATGAAAGTCTCATAAAGGAAAAAAAAATATAGGCTTTTAGTTTCTACTTTTTACCCCAGAAAATGAGCCAACCTTTTTTCTCTTTTCTCTTCTATAAACTTCATTCTTTGTTTTTGAGTTGGCTTATACCCCAGCCTAAACCAATCATCTTTCTTATGCATCATCCATGGTCGTTGCATCCCTTTCAAGTCATCCACATCTGTTGTCCTTTCCCTACCACTTCTTTAAGGGTCATCTTGGAAACTTTGGATAGATATGGAATAGGCATTTTTGAGCCTTCACCCATATAGGTTGCATTAATGAATTCAAAGGATATGAAAGAACATTCTAGGGCTTCCTCACCTGCTTCAACATATAATGTAGTGGAGGGTTTAGTCATCAACAGATCTTCTTCACTAGCAACAATGACCTTTTTTTCATCAATTATGAATTTCACCTTTTAATGCAGAATAGAATGAACAGCTCCTGCTATGTGAATCCATGGTCTTTTTAAAAAATAGCTATAAAAAGGAGCGATATCCATGACTTGAAAAACTATATCAAAAGTACATGGTTCAATTTGGATTAGTAGCTCTATATCGCCTATTACTTCATAATGAGTTCCATCAAAAGCCCTCACTATCATATGATTTATCTTCATGTAAGATATATCAACTGGTAATCTAGATAATGTAGTCATAGACATAACATTCAAAGAAGATCCATTATCAATAAGCACATTTGTTAGTGTATAATCCTTATATCTTATAGAGATATGCAAGGCCTTAGCATCACCTCTACCAGCAGGTAAAATTTCATCATTACTAAATGATATAAAATTTCATACTATGATATTTCTCATTATGCAATCAAGTTTCTCCATAAATATATTGTGAGCTACATAAGCCTCGTTGAGTACTTTGAACAAGAAATTATTTCTATGAGGCTCAGAATTTAACAATAACGAGAGCATAAAAATCTGAGCTGGTAAATGATTTAATTGCTCCACCACACTATATTCACTGTGCTTAATAAGTTTCAAGAACTCACAATCTTTTTTTTTTGTAACCGAATTTTTACATTCTTGATCTAGGACTGGGGCTATGTGAGTTTCTTAATCATTGGGTGATTATCTTCTTTTTCTCTGCTTGTTTCTTTTTTTTGCTTTTTTTTTATGCTCTCTCAAGTATTTCTGGGGTATAACACTGCCACTTCAAGTTATGCCTTTTATGCTAGTTATATTTGTTGTGCTTGCATCACATGAGCCATATTAAAGTGAACTATTATCCAAACCTTGTGATATGATACTACAATCATATTTTCAAAGGACTGCCTTATCCGATTTGTACAGGAATGGGCCAAGAACCTCAATTGTCACCTTTGACATAGTTGAACAAACTAGTTTGCCAATTTTAGCACTCATTTTTTCATCATAAAAGATCGTGATAAGCTCAAAATTCATATGAACTGGCTTATTAACTTTAACACTCGATTTCTTTTCATAGAAGATGGTAACAAGCTCAAAATTCATTCGGTTAGGCCTACTTTTGGATGAGTCTCCTATCACAACATTCACTGAATTTTTTCACGTTCTTCATAAAATTCAACCAAAAAAGAATCCATCATTCTCTACAACTCATGTCAAAATGCTTCACAATCTTGAAGCGAATGACTAACCATCCCCATATGGAATTCATAAGTGTGATTTGAATTATATGTGAAATTTTCATTATCTGAGTTTTCAGGTATTGGATGAATCATATTTGCTTTCATAAAGGCAGAAAATATTTCATCCATAGGGGTTGTGATCTCGCTTACTTCTCTTTTAATATTCTAAGTTATCTCACTATTTAAAGTATTTATTGATCCTTCACCATGATTAGGTAATGGATTGACCTCCATACTTGGTTCGACCTTGGTTGTGAAATTTAAAATTTCATTATCAATAAGGCTTTGGACCCTACGTTTGAAGGCTGTACAATTTTTCAAAGAGGCCCTGAATTTCATAATGATAGTCATAGGACGCTTCAGGATCATACCACTTTGGATATGGAAGTTTCAAGGGCTCTTTAGGTTGTTGACCCATCAAGTGTTTCTAAAATAACTGAGGGAATAATTTCGTGTATGTCATAGGAATTGGATCAAATCATTGTTGCTCCCAATTATTTTGAGGTTCCCTTCGATTATAGTCTGTGGTATTTAGCTGAGGGGAAGGTCATGGTGACGGTGCTCGAGGATGAACATTGGCTTGAAAGGTAGGTGTTTGGGTTTACACTGGTTGGTAATGGTATGGGTTTTGGAAAATGTTAGAAATGGTTAGGTAAGAAGATTGGTATACAAGATATGAGTGGTATGGGATAAAAAGTCTTGGTTTTGGTTTTTATTCTTAGACGATCCTTCTTGCTTTGATCCAAAAACATCACCTCTATCAATCCTTTCATTTTTAATGGCATTTTCTATTATCTCTTCCGTAATCACCATATCAGCAAAGTTTTCTTTAGCATGAACAATGAGCTTGTCATAGTATGGCACTCGAAGGGTATTGATGAACAGAATAATTATTTTTTCTTGGTGAGAGGAGGTTGAACCTGAGCGGTAACATCTCACCATCTCTGGGCATATTCTTTAAAATTTTTATTAGCTTTCTTTTTCATGTTTTGCAAGAATAATCTATCTAGAGCCATGTCTATAATATGCTTGTATTGAATAATAAATTCTTTGGCCAGATCTTTTCATAAATAAATACGACTCCTATCTAATTGGATATACCTCTGGCAACTGATCTAGTAAGACTATCTTGAAAACAATGGATAAGCAACTTGTCATTGTTTGCATGTCCAATCATTTTTCTACAAAACATAGTGATATGTGCCTGATGGGATTACCAAATCTGGAACCAAACTGAGTTCACTAGCATCAATTGTGCCAAAAATATTTACACCTTCAACAGCTCGTAGCCTTTCTTCCAAGAGATCTAACTTCTGTTGTGCCTTTCTTTAACTTTTCCCGTTCTCTTGGGTCATCTAAATTTAGGATCATAATGGGCTCAACATGACTTGCCCCATTATTTAAACCAACATGTCATTAACAATGTGGTTGAACTGTGTAGAGACATAAATTAAACTAAGTATGTGGCTGCCTTTCAGGCTGTGTCATTTGTGGATGCGTTTGATGAAAGGTTTGAGCATAGAATGGAGTGAACCCTAATGGATACAATAGATCTTCTTTATTACTGGTATTTTTTTAGGCTTGAGGCTCTTTCTCAATGGTCACTTTTTCAGCTACCCCTTTTCCTTTAGTCATTTTCTTTATCATGTCCATCATTGTAGCCATCTCTTTTCGAGTCTCTTCTTGAGTCTTAGTCATTTGTTCTATCAACTCTTGTTGAGACTGAATCATTTGCTCATGTATATCAAATTAAGCTTTTTCTATCCTTTCTATTCTAGATGCTTACTCGTTTTCCATGATTCTGACTTGAGAGTGAATGTTGTAATGATGATGAGTGGTCTCATCCATGTTTTTTTATGGCCTAATTATCTTTGCACCTGATCGAGTTAAAGGAAGCTCTTTGAGATTTGTTATTTTGAGGTATCTTTTTTTTAGTCATGATGCATTTTTTAAATGAAACACACATATAATGCATAAATGTAGGAATACAAAGGATGTGCTTATTATATATCCAATATTTGTAAAAGATTTTAAGTCTGAACTTGAACCACCATATCATAATTTCACATTATCATTACTAAATACTTCTTTCATTACAATATTAAAATTTTCTAAAGAAGCACCTCACGTGCTTATACTGCTCATAAACACTATCTAGAAAATTGGTCAGGCATTGGATATGTTGTCTGGGTAAACTTCTTTCTTTACTTGTTTAGCTTCTTGGGCTATGTCTCTTGCTTTAAAACTGATTTCTCTTATGTTCTACTAAGTGAGTGGCTTAAAATTCTATCAACTGATATTCTTCCTTCCAATACCGTGCTTTATGTTCAAATTGATTTCGTTCTTCTCTCAAAACTTAAATAGCTTCACGTTGATAATGCATTTGCTGTTTCAAGTCATCTGTGAGACTTGTAGTATATCTTTTTCTTCCATAAACTGACTACGCTTTTCTTCCTCAGATAACAAATTGGATTGAAGCTGTTTTGTGTTCTTTCTGAATTCTTCAAGCTCTATGGTCATTATGGTGACAGACCTATGCCAACTTTCAGAAATCTTTTCTTATTCTCTTTCAAGCCTTCAGCATTTTGCTACACTTTTATCAGTCTTATCTTTTCACTCATTAATCTCATGTTGAAGCCTCCTCTTTTCAAGTTCCCATATTTTTTTTTCTTCTTCAAATTTACACTTCATAGTCTTTATATCTTCAGGAATCTTTTCACAATATGTGTCTTCTTAGCAGCATGGTTTATTTTCTTTGGGACCAACTTTGTTTGTGACCCATTAACTTCTTCATATCATATATTCAGGTATGGTTTTGTCTATATATCCCTCATGCTTTACTTTTCAGGTCTGTTTCTATCCTCTGATAATCTCTTTTACCTTTCCCAAAAATCTCGATTCTTCAAAAGAGAATTCTAATTTTTGAAGCCCATGAGTCATTGCTCTGACCCTAATTATCGATGAACCAGTGCCGGAGCATAGCTTATGCCTCCCCACAATCCTAAAAGTGGAACCCATGGCTTGTCACCATGCTTGTATAACATGGCTTCTCATAGCATCCACGGAGCTCTACATATAACCTAAGCACTAGTGAGATATTGCAAAGTCAATACTCATTCTTCCTTAGCCTTTGATTCTGACCATTCAATATTGCAGCATTCTTCAATTGATCTACTTTTATTACTATAAGTAGGATGAAATTTACCCACGAGATGTTGAAGATGACTTTTTGCCCAAATGTAGAATAATTGTACACACCCTATGAAGCGTTATCCTTTTCTTTGACAATGATTCAATGATCTAAAGGTCTCTGCTAGTATAGAAAGAACATGATTGATTTTATTGTCCACTTGCTCGAGAAAGTCAATCACGGATACCTCAATGTGCCCCAGGACCTTTGAAAAAAATGATCAAGCTATAAATTGCCAAAGCTATCATTCTCATGCCTCGTTCATCCTTTAAATGTTTGATGATGTAATCACGTAAGATTTCCCATGAGATGCAATCACTTTTGCCTTTTGTTTGGATATATGAGTTCACATTTTGAGTGAGAACCTCCATCATACAAGCGAAGTTTCTTTCTAGATCCAAGTTTTTGACCTCATCAATAGATTTTATTTGGATTAGAAATATGCAACCATAACAATGTAGTATACTCTTCGATCGTTGGAGCCATATCTATTTCGTTAAATATGAAAATCTGTATGTAAGGTCCCAAAACTAAATTAAAGCCTTTATCAACTGATTTTTTGTAGACACCTCAAACAGTGAAACAATATGACCATAATTTTCCTCAAAAGCCATTTCCTATAAGTGGTTACACAGCACCAGATCTCGACCAACTCAGATATGTCATTTTGTTGAAGTCTCAATTTGATTTCTTCAGAAAAAATTTCTTGTTCAAGTTCTTTTAAACAATTTCCCATTCTACTTTAGGCTTCTAATGATAGAGTTATCACCATATTGGTCTCTTCACACACGGTGAGCTTCAAAGCTGAGAACATCATAATAGTGTTTCCAAAGCAAGACTGAAAATCTTCTTACTGATATTGGCATATTGATAAGCACATTCCATATGCAAGTGTTTATGATGATGCATGATCATGAAATGAAAGGAAAGCAAAACAAAATAGGGTTAGTAATCATATTAAAATAAATATTCCTTCATGTGTCCTAATTTAGGGTATAATCTACAAAAATGGTATAGCCCTATCTAAGGTTGGTTTCTTAAGGTTCACTATATGCATAGTTTGGTAATTAACACAGGCTAAAAAGATTCCCAAATTAATCCTTACTGTCGTCCACTCTAGACTAGTAAGGCCCTAATCTTCACCCATTACGGGCTGCCAACAGAAAGGGTTCAACTTGAGTAAAAGTATTTCGCTAGCCCAAGCGAAGGCATTATAATCTCACAAAAGCGTAGGTACTCTACTCCCCCTTATAAAAAGATAGATTTGGGAGCTCGGGTATAGAGCTCGTGCATGAATGCAAATGTGCACGTGTGTGAGAGAATGTAACAATTATTAATAATATAGTTAGTAATAATATAAAATAATAACATATCAAAACTAAATGAAACAAAAAAATTTTAATATTCTAAGATGAGGTAAGAAATTAGAATTAAATATCAAAAAGACCATGAAATCAAAATTTGGATGACGCATGTTTAATTTTTTGCTTGACTCTCAAGGGTCCCCAGCGAAGTTACCAAGCTGTCATAATGATTTTTCGTCCAAGGGAACTCGATCGCTAGACTTGGTGCAAATTTTCGGAATCGCCACCAATATTTGTAAAGGGTGTGATTCGCCACCCAAAAAAATCATCTTTTAATAAAAATCTCAAAATTAGTTAAGATTTATTAAAAGAAGTTTAGTTCCGTGAAACCAAGGTTAGATCTGGGAATACGATTACGAGTAAGGAAGGTATTAGTACCCTCACGTCGCTCATTCGAAGAACGGTACCAATTAAACATGTGTAATCCTTTAATTTTGATATTGTGGTCATTTATATTTAAATTTAATTCTCTAAAATTTATTTTAAAAATATTTCTTTGCTATGAAATTAACATTATTATTATTATTTCGTATTCTATAAATTCTCCAACGCTTTGGCAAAATTTATAGAAAATATCTATTTAGAAAATACTTCATTTATTTATTTTAAAAAGGATTTTAGGAACATCCCGACTCTTTGGTAAATTCTAAGATTATCCAGTCTCTTCGGTAAAATCTTAAAATTTTGAACAAGTTTTAGGATTATCTCAATTTTTGACAAGATCCTAAATAAAAATCATTTTTTATAGTTAAAGGAATTAATTAATTAATTAATTAATTAATCTTTATTATGATTATTTTTAAAAAAATTATTATTTTTTTATTATAAAAAAAATTTAGATTATCCTAACTCACCGGTGAAATCTAAATATTAATATCTTACTTATATTAAAGAAAATCGAGCTCTTTTAATTTTTTATTTTTTAAATATTCAAAATATCAATTATTATTATTTTTTCATTTTTATCTTTTATTATTGTTATACATTGTCTAAATCAATCTTTATTTTAGTAAAAATAATTTTAGATTATCCTAACTCTATAGTGAAATCTGAAAATTTATTTTTACTTGCAACAATTAAAGAAAACTTAATTCCTTCAGCTTTCTTTAACAATTACATTTAAAAGATTCATTTAAACAATTTATTCTTTTATTTTATTTATCATTTTTTATAATTTATTATTCTTTTAGCAAAAATTATTTTTTAAAATTATCTCAATACTTCAGTGAAATTTAAATAACCTTTTTGCTTGCAATAAAATTTTATTTTCTTTAAATAGATATTATTATTAATTTTTTTTTGCATATCATATTTTGTAGGTTCATATTTTTATTTTAGTATTGTTTTTTTTTTACTTTATTTATTTTTAAATAATAATAACAATAATAATAATAACAATAATATCATAAAAAATAACATAAAAATCAACATAAAATAAATCAAAATCAAAATCAAAATAGAAAAATAAAAAGAAAAAGAAAAACCTGCGAAACGAGTCGGGTCGCTCGCGGGTTAACACACAAATCCTGCGCGAGTCAAGCTCGATTCAGACGCCTAAAATAACGTCATTTTGAAGGGCTTATAAAAAGCCTGTTTTCGATTTTTTTTTTCTTTCCCTTCTCTCTCTACCCCAGAGCCTTTCTTTCTAAAAAGTCAACCCTTCTTGTCGGCCGTCGTAGTTACCCAGTTTTTGATTGATTGCCATGGTGCACCAGTGGTTGGAAATTTCAACTACGTAAGAAAATTCAAAAAAATCCCAAATTCTGGCCTCTTCTCCAAATTTTGGTGGTCGAAAAATTCAACCAGTCGTCAAAAAATTTAATTTTTTTCAAATTTCTGTGACCTAAAAATATTCTAAAAATTCCTCCAGTGATTCTTTTTACTTTCTAAATACTTTTCCAAGCCCAAATTTTTCAAAAAAAATCTCAAACTTTCTAGATCAAGAATTTCATTCTCGGTGTTTTTTTTTAATTTTTTTTTATTTGCTGTTGGTTCCTCTGTCAAAAAGGATTATGATTGTTGGTTTTTTCTTTAATTCTGTTCCCCTCTGTCCTTTTTCCTACAGAACTTAGCTCCTATTTATAGAGCTTTTGAGATTTCAAATCTCATATCTCTTCAAATTTTTTGTGAAAAATTTGAGTGTCTATCTAGTGACTTTTAGTCATCGAATTTCATGTTATCAAGTTAGACAGTATCAGAAAGAAAGATGGATCACTCTGGCAGTTTGATTTCAGCTGTCAAAATTGAAATCAAAGATTTTTTTTACATTTTATCCTTTTTTTTAAAGATTAATAATAATATCAATATTAATATTAATATATAAAAAAATTAGTTAATCAAAATTGGTGTCTACAATAAAAGGACAAGTTTATTATTTCCTTGGTAGGTTACTTTCATTGTATAGTTATAGGCCCAAGCAAAATCAAGACTTTCTTAACTTAGGAATTGAAAACCAAGATTAAAAAAAAAAAGTCAAAATGTTGGGCCATTGTTAGGAATTATGAATGAATAAAACGTTTATGGTTCAATTCTTGTTGTGTAGTGCCATCTCATGATTGATACTTGGCACCTATTGGTTTTTTTTTTCTTTTTTTTGTCTGATACAGGCCACTTCTTCATCAGTTACATCATCATCTTTCTCTACCCATTTATACTGTTCTTAATAAATTTTTAACACAATATATTAAATTAAATGATCCAAATCCAAAAGTTGAGAGAAAAAAAGTAATGATATTGTCAATTATGTGTAAATAAAACCAAAATTATTATAAATTAAATGCCTTTGGAGTATTAATTGGGATTGTTTAACATTTCAAATATTAAAATTTGCTTCAGTATGTTAAGCTTCAATGTAAAATCTATTAGTTATAAGTAAAGAGATTTAATTTAAATATAAAATAATAAAAATTAAGTATTTATTAAATTTGAGATAATATTTTTTTAATACGATAAAATATTTAAATTGATTAACAAAAAATTAAATTAATATAATATTTACAAAATAAATACTTTATTAAATTAAGATAATATCCTTTTGTGTAATTAAAAAATTATATTGATAATATATCAAAAACGAATTTATTAAGCATTATCTTATATATGTTTGTCAAGAAGTACAATTCCCGTCTTTTTAATTTGTGACTAACAAATGTTGAGAGCCTAATATTATTTTCATTGATCGGCTTTCAATAAATAATTATCAACTTCGGGTAATAGAAATATATCTTCTTTTCCATAAGTTTTTTACTTTTTTGCCTTATTGGATTATTTTAAATTTTAAAAAAACCTTTCAACGTTCAAATCTTTCGTCTCTTTACTAAATTATATCAAAGCTATTTATTTTAAAAAATAAAATAAAAGGTTGAAAGGATGCTAATATGTATTTGATATTGAAAAAAATAGAGGGAAATCGTTAAAAAAAAAAAAAAGGAAAAGGGTTGGGATTTGGGAAAAGGTCATCGACAATAAGGTGTGGACCTCATACAATTAGCAACTCCTATTTTGTAATTAAAAAGTGATTGGTTCAATTGATTAAAATTTATTTTTTTAGATAAAAATTTTTGAATATGAATATTATTAATGACTGTTTGTTGGGATCATCTCAGATGCACAATTTATAACCATTTGTTTTAGGTTATTAGGTATGATATATTTTATCTTGATCTAAGAGATTGAATAATTTATCTACCCCTAAATTTTTTGTACAAAAAAAATCCTATTTTGTAAGTGAAAACATGATTAAATTCAATAATTTTAAATATGATAAGGTTATATGATACGAAAAAAAATGAAAATTACACGATTTAAAATTTTAATAATAATTATATATAAATTTAATAAAAAAAATATTTTATATTTCATATTTAGACATGATCATTTGAATCAAAGTTCAAGATCGGGACGGTTATATTATATATATTGATCTAATTTTTTTAAAAAATTTGTTCAAAATTCAACATAATCTTGTTAAGTATGTGTTAAGTATATATGAATGAAATGTGGAAATTGTAATTAGGAGATGAATTTTGGAAGGATTACACTCCATAATATACTCCATAATACCCTTGTACTATTTTCTTCATTATAAAGAAAAGGTTTAGTTAAGCCTAGATAAAGCTTATTACCTAAATTTTGAATAATAATAATAATATAATTCACAAGTGAAACCAAAGCAGAGTGGCACCAAAAACAACTTACTATATATCACCTAAGAAGCTAATGACAAAATATATAATAAAGCAAGACTATTAAGTCACTTCTTAATTTTAATTTTTTGTACAAATTAAAAATGAAATTATAAAAACAAAAATGTTCATAGGAATGTATTGACATGATAATTTGTATTGTGTTTGTTTTATATTAAATATATGTAAAATATAAAAATCATCATATCATAATTTTTATCTGTATAATTAAATATAAATATATATATATATATTTTTAATTTTTATTAAAATTGTTAAATTATAAAACTGTTTTTTTTTTTTTTTACATTTGTATATCACGTCATGTCGTATTAAAATTAGGATATTTAGCGTACCTTCCCTTCTAATTTTATTCACAAGCCGCGCGGTAGGTAAGGTAGTCATTTTTTGCCCTATAAATACAAACCTCGGTGCCATCCCAAACAAGAATAACCACAGCATCAAAAGAAAAAAAAAAAAAAAAAAAGACGGTTACGTTGACAAATTTTCACAAAAAAATTAGAATCTCATCACCCAACAACATTCCAAATTCCCATAAACGAAATATGCTAGTTGACAGCTCTTCCCCTTGTAGCCAAACCGTCTGTATCACCGGCGCTGGTGGCTTCATCGCCTCCTGGATGGTCAAGCTTCTTCTTGAAAAGGTTACACTGTCAAAGGCACAGTAAGGAACCCAGGTTGGTTTCTCTTTCTTTATGTATGTAAAGACTAAGGAGAGATTTCTTGTTAGTATTTGTTTTCTGTTAAATGGTTTTATGAACACGTTCTGGAAGTTGGGTTTTTCTTTAGATGATCCCAAGAATGCTCATCTGAGAGAGCTTGAAGGAGCAAATGAGAGACTAACTCTTTACAGAGCTGATCTTCTTGATTACGAGTCTCTTAAAGAAGCCATTATTGGTTGTGATGGAGTTTTCCACACAGCTTCACCTGTGACTGATGATCCTGTAAGTTGTTAATGTTTTAATTAATTTGCTTTTCTTTTACTGATGATCCCATTTGGTTCTAGAGAAAGTTCGGAGAGAAAAGATCAATCAACTTTACTTCCTCTTTGTCCAAAAAGTTGAAGGACACAGCTCACCTAAGACCAAGTTGAAATGTATTTTCATGAGGTTTTTTGGATAATGCTTTCCAACTAACAAATTTTGTCATATGGTGGGTCCTGTTGTCAAAGTGCAGCTTTAACAATGGCATAGTGGGCCAGCCTCCAATGGATACAACTTAGAAGAATCTGACGATATTCGTGTATTATAAAAAAAATTACACAAAATTCTTTCTTTTGGATGAAATTTATGAAAATTTTTATTAAAATTAATTTAATAAAAATTTAAATTTAAAATTTGATAGAAAGGTGGATAAAGTTCAATAAAAAATTAGACTTAAATATAAGAAAAACACTTAAATAAAAATTAATAATTATCTAAATCTTTATTATTTTATTATAATAAATTGAGATCTCAAATATTTATTTTTATCTAATTAAGTCTTTAAATATTTATTTTTACTTAATTAAATTATTGATTGGATGAAAATTAGTCTTTGCGGTTAAATGAATTTCATTTAATAAAGACTTAATTGGTAAAATAAATATTTGATAACTTAATTAATTACAACAAAACAATATAAATTTGAATGATCATTTAATTTTAGTTCAAAAGATTTTTATGTTTATGTCAAAATTTTGATAATACGTAAAAGATTTATTAAATATATAATTTATAATTTAAATTAGATCAATATCTCTTCAAGATAAAAAAAAAAAATTTAGTAACTAAATACTAGAAGTTCTTTACAAACTCAAAATTATTGGTTTTGATTATTTTTGTAAACAATGTTTTTTTTTTCTTTAAGAAGTAATATTTTTATATATATACTTGATTGTTATTGATACCTGAGAAAAAATTGTGATACGCGATATGTGTGTTGCAAATTGTTCGTGTTTGTGTTTGTGTTAATGAGATATGATATATAGTGATGATTTTTTATTAATTGAAAGGAACAAATGGTGGAGCCAGCCGTGAATGGGACTAAGAATTTGATAATGGCAGCGGCAGAGGCCAAGGTTCGACGGGTGGTGTTCACGTCTTCGATTGGTGCCGTGTACATGGACCCCAATAGAAGTCCTGATGTCGTGGTCGATGAGTCCTGCTGGAGTGACCTGGAGTTCTGCAAGAATACCAAGGTCACATTAGTTCTTTCTTCCTTATGGCTGTAATTACTAATTACTTATGCCAAACCCCAAATTCCTCCCCCAAAATTAACAACCTGATTAAGTTTTGAATAAAAATAACGACAGCAACTGTAACAACAAATAACAATCAGCTTTGCAGTGAAAAAATATATTTGGAATAAAAAAATCACTATACTACTTTATATTTTTTAATATTTTATATATATATTATATAAATTTTTATTACATTTTCCTTGTATGTTTTATTTTGGTCTTTAGTTATTAGAGCTATGAAATTTTTGAAACGAATAATAGCCGTTTAGTACCTAGAATTTTGAAAATACAATAAAACATGGATTCAATGATTGGCACATTCTCACTAACAAAATTGGCAGATTGGTATTGTTACGGGAAGGCTGTGGCAGAGCAGGCCAGCCTGGGAAAACAGCCAAGGAAAAGGGGTGGACCTTGTGGTGAAGCCCCAGTTTTCGGTTTTAGGTCCATTGCGCCAATCAACTTGTAAACCTGCTAGCATTGTTCACCATCCTCAACGTACTTAACCCCGGCTCAGCAAAGACTCCTATGCCAATTCAGTTCAAGCCTATGTTCATGTTCAAGATGTTGCCCTTAGCGCACATTCTTGTCTTTGAGAATCCCTCTGCGTCAGGCCGATACCTCTGCGCCGAGAGCGTTCTCCACCGTGGAGAGGTGGTAGAGATCCTAGCCAAGTTCTTGCCTGAGTATCCCATCCCTACCAGGTAAGTTTTTTACTGCTAATTACTTATCTACATTGTTTTTACCATATGAACTTCACAAAATGGTCAACACTTAACTCAGCTCTTTCAATTTTCTCTTCAATTGGCAAATTGGGTTAACATCATAACAAACTTAAAAAGGTTTTATACATTATTTTATCATTCTAGTCATT
>NW_019168037.1:10530569-10571103 GCF_002303985.1 Durio zibethinus | reverse complement strand
ATTTGACTGCTAGACCTGGGGAAAAATGAAAAAAAAAAACTTTCAAAAGAAGTTAAAACCGAAGAGTCACCACTAATCATTTTATAAGGTGTGATTGGCCAAAAAATTTTATACTTTTAATAAAATATTTAAAACTATACATCTAAACCATCAACGACACATAACTAGTGGCTCCTCAGATTCCAACCAACGGGACCGAAGGATGATTCCCACAACTATGCATAATTGAGACATGACGCATCCAAGGTGCCTTCTAAGTCACCGTATCCCTTTCTAAGCTCTTAAGAAACACTATCCACTGTCCTTAAAAAACTTTCGAAGGAATTCTTTTGCATTGAGCTTAATAAGAGGTGCAAAGACTTTGTCTAAAACAAAAGAAAGCTCAATTGGTACCTTAAAAATGGCTTTGATCTACATATATAATAGCTAGATACAACCAATCATCCTTCATTTTCATTTTCTTCAACAATGATTCAATGATCGAATGGTTTTTGCCAAAATCATTAATGAATGATTAATTTTTTGCTTCAATTGTATGAAAAAATCAATCATTGAAACCTCTATATACCTTAGAACCTTAAGGAAAATCACTAAACCATAAACTACGAAAGCAAATATGTCCATAGCCCAATCTTTCCTAGGATTTTGGAGTCTACATCTTGTAACAATGTCTATAGTATTCCTTTGCTAGCCCTTCTTTTCCTGTCATCCACCTGAACATTGACCCTAATTAACTTTGCCAATTTTTTCTATCTTGACAATTTGTATGTTTTCCAATACATTCTATTGGGCTTGGGTAAATCTAGGCATAGTAAGGCAAAATACTCCTTTATGGTGGACATTAAGTCCTCTTTATTAAATGTGAAGCATCATGATTCAAGATTTCAAAAACTAACCACAACATTTAGTAATTGATCATTAGGCTTTACCATTACCAGCAAGGCAATGTCTTCGTATTTGGCTATGAAGGTTGTTTTCCTTTCTTATTCCCACTGACTTCAAATGTCTTCTAAATCCATCATATCTTTTTGCCTCAAATCCAAGTGAACAAACTTTGAAAGACTTGCAGCATACCCATTCATCAAACAATCTCCTTTTATTAGCTGTCTATTTTTTAATTGCTCTTTAATGTCCTAAAATGACTTATTAATCAATAACCCCACTTATGATTCTTGGAATGTCATGAAAACTTTTACTGATAAATTACCTAAGATGAATACCTCTGTGGTTTATGTTAAGAATGATGTATGTAACAAACAAAACAAAAGAAAACACAAAAAAAAAAAGAAAAATTAGTAAAAGGAAAGCTTAAAATGTAATTGCAATGCAAAAAAATAAATTAACTTCTTCAAGCAATTCATTTTTTTTCTTTCCATTCTTTTTTCTTTGCTTTTTATTCTTTTTTTTTGTTTTTGTTTTCATTTTTATTTTCTACCTTTTTTTATTATTGTTCTTTTGCTATTCCTAACAATTTTCTTTTCTTTTTTTTTATTAAAAGCAACAAAAACACATTATCAAAAAATTAAATGAGAAAGGTAAGAAGCATTCTTTCATGTTACTTAAGGTAATTTCTATAAGGAGGGTATGGCATAGCTCTAACTAAGGCTGGCTCCCTAAAGTTCATTATGTTAGGTCGAGAATTGACACATCTAAAGGTTTCCAAATTGCTTTTCACATTATCATCTACCATAGACTAATGAGACACACCGATCCTCACTCATTACTGGCTACAAGTAAAAAAAATTTAATCTGAGTGAAAGTGTTTCACTAGCCATTGAAAAGGTGTTCATTTCATGAAAGCATAGTTACTTTACTTCCTCTTAAATAGGGTTAGAGCCTAAGTATAAAGCTTGTGTATGTAATGCAAATATGAGTGTCTATGAAGGAACATACATACCTTTCACATTTTTCAAAAATATCCCTATTCTAAATGACCCAAAATTATTAAGAATAAAGTAAATAACAACAATTTAAACTAAATAACATAATTAAAGTATGAGGAAATGTTGATTTTTTTCAAATATTATGCTTTTTTTGAATTAAGAAAATTGAAGTCAAGACATTTTTTTATTATTATTTTTTAAAATTTTTTCTTTAGGAAAACTAAAAAAATTAAAATTAACCAATTAAGATTAAACACTAACTAGAACCATTAAATCAAAATTTATGATAACATACAATCAATTTTTTAGCTCAACTATCTAAAAATGTGTCCCTTGTAGAGTAGCTAAATAGTCACGATGTGCGGGTTTGGGAATCTAACCATTGGACTTGGAAAAAAATGAAGTAAAAAACATTTTCAAAAGAAATCAAAATCAAGGACTCGCCACCAATTCTTCTTTAAGGTATGATTGACCACCAAAAAATTTTATCATTTTAGTAAAACATTTAAAATAAGTTTAAAATTTATTAAAAGAACATTTATAATCTGTGAAATCGAAATTGAGTTTGAAAATCAGTTAAGCATGATGAAGGATTAGCACCACCATAGCACTCGTTGAAAATGATACCAATTAGTTGTAGTAAAAATGGTCCTATTTTAATGTTTATAGGTTAATTCTTTACTTTTACTTGTTAATTCCAAAAATTAAATCTCTTTTTCTTTTTAAAATTTTCCTTCTGAATATAAATCATTTTTAATTTTTTTAACGCAAAAATAATTTATTTTTTGATCAAGATGAAAAAGTCCTAAGTATTGAGATATTTGTTCCACCCTCATATATTTAGCTAGAGCTTAAAAATGTCTCTAACTTAGGATTATTTAAATTGTCCCAAAAAAACCAAAATAATACCTTGCATAAATGATAATTATTGAGAGTTCTTTTATATTTAGGTCAGATCTCAAATGTTATTTTTATTTAAGATATTATTTTATCTTAAAACACTTTGCTTGAAAAACTTCATTTACAAAACATAAACTGGTATGCATGAGAACAACAATATATAATACATGTGTGATAGTGAAAAATGAATGACAAAAAGTAAATGCATAACAATTTAAGAGTGTAGGTAACAAATTAGTAAAATGAGATGCAGATGCATGAAAGTGGGTCAAGTGTTGGTTTAAGGTTTAGAGATTAGTTTGGATTCTTAGGGTTTAATTAAGTTTGGGCTTATGGTTTAGGGTTTGGGGTTTGGATTAAGATTTAAGGTTTAAGGTTTGAGGTTTAGTTTAAGGTTAAGGGTTTAAGGTATGGTTTAAGGGCTAGTTTAAGGTTAAGGGTTTAGGGTTTAGGATGTGGCTTAGGGTTTAAAGTTTAAGGTTTATTTTTATGTTTTAGGGTTTGGTTTAGGTTAAGAGTTTAGGGTTTGAAGTTTAGTTTATGGTTAAAGTTTTGTTTAGGGTGTAGGGTTTGCATAGTGAACATATGTAACAAAATAACTAAAATGTCATTAATAAAAATGCAACCTTTATTGCATGAAATATGGATGAATATTGACACCAAGACCTAAGCATATTTACAAACATACCGCCAAATTAAACATGTATGCCAACAACATAGTAAAAATGGATCAAACATTAAGGGTTTAAAGACTAAAAAAGGTTTGGCCAAGCCATAATCAAGGGCTTGACTGAAACCTTTGAGGGCCAATTTCATACTCCATTATTTAACCCAAAAAATTTTAAACATTTGAGGAAAAAGTTAAAATATCAAAATTTTCTTATAACAAATAATTTCAAAATTAGAAGAAAGAGTTAAAATATCAATCTTTCCTTAAAAGAAATAAATTCAAAATTTAAGGCAAAAATTGAAATATCAATCTTTCCTTAAATGAAAACAATTTTAAAGGTTTTAAGAAAGAATTAAAATATAAATTTTCCTTTTAAAATAATTTCAAATTTTTGAGAAAAATTGAAATATGAATTTTTTCCTAAAATTAAATTCTTTTTAAGATTTCATAAAAAATAAAATAAGTGTTAATTGATCCAACGACAAAGCTTTTGCAATATAAATAACTATTTTCTTGTATACTCTTGAGATAAGAGAATTCTCTTAATTTTTTATCAAAATGTTAGAGTCAATTGAGAATAATTCCCAACATGTGTAAGTTTTTTATGTTTAAATGGATAACACAAAAATAGCTAGTACCATCTTTTGTTGGGTGTTATAAGGGTGCTATAACATTCTTTATACGTAACTATACTCCCAAACCTAGCTTAGTTTTGTATACTAGAATCTACCTTTTAAAAATATTATTAAGTCAAGTTTGAAACTTTTTTTAAAAAAATGAGACAAAATTAAATTAGGTGACCAATCTCATTTAAACAAAAAAAAAAATTGGTAGCGACTCCATGTGAAGTGATCAAGTTCACGAACTTATACGTTATGATATTTATGAAGAATATTATCTTCGTTTTGATGGATTATTACAGAAACCCTAAAATAAATGGATGTTTTTAAGATTTCGCCTAAATATAAGAGAGTTAAGTAAATGTTTCAATACCAAAGGTTTCTATTTTAATCCAAAAGGAAAAAGAGTTGCATTTTTTAAATAAAAAAATAAAAAAAAAGGAAATTTGTGAAAGTAAATGAAATTCGAGGGATTATCTTTAAATATTAAAGTTATGATTATTTTTTTTTCAAAATTAAAGATAAATACAATTAATTGGTATTGTTTTTGAAATAGGTGTTGAGGAATGCTATTCTTCCCTTACACATAACCGACCTCTTAAACCCATCTTTGATTTCAAAAACCAAAATTATCTTTTGGTAATCCTTAAATTTGTTTTTGGTTTTATTAAAAAAATAAACTTTTTAAATTGCTAATCACACCTACAAAAAAATTATTAGTGGCAACTCTATGTTTTGATTTTAAAATGTTTCATCTAAACGATCAGATTCCCATACCTATACGTTGCGATGGTTTGCAGTTGTAACTTTGTTACATTTTGTATTGCCTTTCTTTCGGATATACAAATATTTGCTCGTAAAAAAGTGCTAGTGATTGGAAAATGAATGAATCTGATTGTTTCCTATGATGTAATTTTCTTAAATATGTTCACAAGTGACTAAAGTAATGTGTAACTCATTGAAAGAAAACTTCAGCTCACTTTTCTGAAGGCTTTTCAGCTTAGAACTGATGGTACGCAAATTGTTTGTTTAGATAATACTAAAAAGAAAAAGGCAAAAAAATATTTTCTTGTTATTTGAACACCTACTGGCTATTGGGAAAGAGTAATTTTAAAGGAAGCCAATTGGAGAAGAAGCATTTTCAAGCACCATTGAAAGAAACAACAACTTTCCAAGATTCCAAGGTGGAAACTCAAGGAGAAAATATCAAAATGTACAAATTGAGTGCTTGAGTTTAGACCTATTATATACCATGGAAAAGTAAGCCTTGGACTACTGGTTTTCTTTCCCTAACTACAAAGAATAAAAGTGCCTCAGAAAACTGAAACAATTTTTACACGTGAAGGCAGTGACAATGGATCAAATACAAGGACGTTTTAGGATCAACTAGTAAGTTAATTTGCTTAGAACTAGGGAAAGAAAAAGAAACAAAACTATAAAGTCATAGACCCCCATGCCATAGCATAGCACATTTTTTAAATTTAGTCATTTTGATTTCTGAAACTTGTGTTTCATATATTAATGCGTAAATTCTTAATCCTCGAAATTTAAGTTTACTGTTTTTTTTCTGTGTTTTAAATCGAATTCAACAGTTTCGTCATTGCATTTTTGCTTGATCAGGTGACTTAAGCTGAAATTTATATATGTTTTTTTTTTTTTTAATTTTCTTTCAAGATTTCATATAAGTAAATTCACACTTCTTAAATCTAACTTTACTTTTTCTATTTTAAGTTGTTTTCAAAATTTTTATGATTGATTTTTCCATTAATCAACTGATTTAAGTTAAATTTGTATATTTCTCATATGTAAATTGTACGTTTGAAAATGAATAGGTATTATTCCTTTATTCTTTTATAGATATATTATGCTATGTATTTTTTAAATTTAACCACTTTTAATTTCTTATAAGCATTCGGATTATAGGCTAAGTTTTGTCTTCATATTTGTCTTTGAAATTTTATTGAAGATCAACATCTTATACTTGTAGATTCTTATTTTTTCACACACTTCATTGGTTAGATTTACATTAAAAAAAATTAAAAAATCCTGTAGCAAAATAAAAAATAATTTTGTTAATGTTAGTATTTACAAATAACAAGTAGTGAATAACATGCATGTGTCTATATAGTTCTAATGAATACTACTTTTTTAGAATTTTCACAATTAAAAGAAACCATATGGAGGAATTCAAAGAAATTCTTGAGCAAAATTCTCCATAGGAAAAAAAATTTATTGATATAAAGGGATTGGACAAATTAAAGCAACAAAAAGAACAGGTAACCCCCACAATGGAATGATCCTCTTTTCATGTGCAAATTTCATCAAAATATTGAAACAGAGACCAACAGAACAGAAAAACAAGTTTATGAAAAGCATGGGAGTCTGCTGATTTGGGAGGAGTCCAGTTTTGGTCTTTGCAAGAGTTTTCTCCCAAGCACTTCTCTGAAGTCTTTGGGGGCTAGTTTTTCATTAGATTATGAGTACTTTTAGTGTACGGCAGGTGGACTGAGTATGGCGGATGAGTTAGAGGATTTGTGGAAAAACTTATCATTCACAGAAGAGAAGCTAGATAGGGTTCGACCAGATGAATGATTACTAGAATGTGTAGAAACAGACGAGGAGAGTTGGATAGTGGTTAAGCTTTTGACGTCAAGATCCTTCAATAAGGATGCCTTCATTAGTACTTTGAAGATTGTAAGGAGATCAGCGAAAGAAGTGGAGATATCTCAGTTAGAAGAGAACCTATTCCTTTTCAAATTTGCAATGAAGGGAGATAAGAGTACAATTCTGAGTGGGGCATCGTAGACGTTCAACAAACATATTTTGACGATGGAGGACAATAAGACGCGACTCTGCCTATTGATTACAGGTTTCACAGAGCCAGTTTTTGGGTAAGAGTCTATGGACTCCCATAAGGAATGATATGCCAGGATATTGGTAAATGCATAGGGGAGAAAGTAAGTGAATTGCTTGAGGTAGATGAAGGACTAGTGAGAAGCGGATGGACTAGATTTCTAAGGTTCAGAGTTATCGTTGACATTCGCAAACCATTTCGGAGAGCAATAATACTCCAAGGAATGAATGGCCCAGATATAGTAGGAAGGCTAGGGTACTAAAGACTTCTCAACTTTTGCTACAAATGCGGCATCATTAGACACATTGATGCTGCTTGTGAAATGGAAGCTTGTGCTGTGGATGGGAGCGAGATAAACCTTCACCATTAAAAGGGAGACATGCAAGGGGCGACTCTGCTAGTTTCAAGGGTGTTGGCCAGACGAGGGTGGCAAATGAAGGAAGGAATCAAAAAGGTGAAGCTTACGTGGAAGGATGGCAGAACAAAGGGGGAACAAGTGACGAAAGAGCAAAAGTCTAGTAAGGAGTTTCAAAGAATCCCATGACAGGAGCAAAAGTCTAGGAGGGATACCGTGCAAAACCATGTGGATAATGAGGGAGAGATGCTGTCATTTAATAAAAATAGGCATGAGACACGCGGTGGGCCTTCCACATTAATTGCCTTCTTTCAAAAGGCTACAAAGCCTTCTGAAACTAAGAAAGATGATATGATTGTGGAACCTGTGGTGGGCCAAAATCTTAACAAGCAAGCAGATGTATTCATGACAGCTGGTGAGGATGGCAATTCGGACATGACTAGCTTCCCAAAGGTACTGACCTATCGGCCAAAACGGAGGTCAAAAGGAGGAAAACGAAGAGGTATCTAGTAAGGAAATTGGGAGGAAAAACGTGAATGGGAAAAAAACCAACTGGAAAAAACTTACACGTAACCCGAGCCATGCAATGCAAATTAATCACGTAGGTCAAACAAAAACTTAGGGAAAGTATTTGCTGGAGAACCCGCGGAGGACGAAGGCCAAAGCAAAAAGCAAAGGATTAATGGAAATGACATACGCTAGATGAATAGCATAACGGTGGTGAGTGGGCCCCAGTCCCTCGAGAAAAATTTTTAAGATACTAATGTGACAAAAATTTTTAAAGTTTAAGGACTAAACATATATTTAACCTTTTTTTTAACAGTAATATGGATAATTTCATTTAAATAAAAGTAAGAAAAAAATAGTAGTAGTTTTAATTTGGTGAAATTGAGGGTTCAAATGCAAAGACTAAAGCTCTTCTTTTGCTTTATTGTATTTTAAAGCATGTTTTTATTTCTTGGATAGGAATATAAATGATTGTGGAAGTAAGTAGATAAGATGAGAGCAAACATATATATAAAAAAAAAAAGAGAAATATGATCGATTTACGTTGAAGAAGATATTTGGAAATAAGGTCGCACCACTCACCATCCCATCTCCTTCACTATGCCATGGATGAATTAAGAATGTCAAACACGCCTCAACTTCAAAAACATGCTAGGTGTAGGTTATATAATATTCCCTTGGCTTGCATAGCTTTGATTCTAAGGAATTGATTTTATGAAAATTATCAACTCTTGAAGTTTTTAATTATAACTATAAAATTGAAATTGAAATTATTATTATTATTATATTTATTTTTTAAAAAAAAGAAAGGGTTCGTTCATTCATTCATAAACTGAAATGCAATCTTCCAGTACAACATTAGAGATAGAAGTGGGATATTCCTCTATCCAAATGTTTCTATCTGGATCCTCTAAACTCCTGTTTGCCAATAAGTGGGCTACCTTGTTACATGATCTTGGCCTATGTTGGACATGACAGATACAGAATTGCTTCATTTTCTGTTTGGCAACCTATGTTATGGTCCCCACTCGTGATAGTTCAGCTTCTCTCCCAGCAATGGATTTAATAATCTTTAGTGCGTCACCTTCAAGGATTATTCTTGTGAAACCCAGCTCTGCTGCTAACTCCAATGCTAGTAAAGCTGCTTCAGCTTCAACATGAAAGGGTCCCCCTATAGCTGATATTCGGATGGTTGTTGCAGCTAGGACTGCACCTATGGAATCTCGGATCACTATTCCAGCCCCATCTCTCTGCGATTGCTTCTGCACTGCCCTATCAAAGTTGACCATGACTATATCTTCCTCTGGAGGTTGCCAACGCTGCTGTATGCTTTGGACCCCATCGTTTGTAACCTGTGTGGCTTTAGTTTCCTCTATGTATCTCTGGGAGAACCCCCACCATCTCATTCAGGCTCCTCTTTGTATCCCCATGCAACACGTTATTACGTTCATTCCGTACCACCCATGCGATTATCATACAGGTATGAAGGGTTTCTTGGTTACTTGACAGGCAAATCTTTTTCACCCATTCTGCATTATCATCGGTTCCTTTCTGGCTTAGCTGGTCATCGTTCATAGCTTCCCCGATTTGATCCGCACATGGGCATTTTCTAATGGCATGCATCACAGTTTCATCAGCTACTCCACACATGAAGCACATCCTGTTCACCTCTATTTCCTATTCTGAAAATTTACCAAAACCGGTAAATAGCCATGATAAATTCTCTAAAATAGGGACTTAACCTTGCTTGGAGTATCAAAAGCCCACAGAGTGGTCCACATTTTCCCATTGTTTGTGTCTTCTGTTATCGGAGGTTTTGACTCTATAGGAGGAGTTCTAGTTTCTGGTTGAGTTTTCTGAGTTTTCTTACGAGTTTCGAGAGTGTCATCTACATATCATTTGAGGTGTGATGGCAGAAGGTTCGGAAGGGGTTTGGAACAACCTGAAACTAACGGAGGACGAGAATGATGGAGTTGAGATAAGAACCGAGTGTGATACTGTGAATGTAGAGGAGGGAGAGAAATGGTTAGTGGGTAAACTATTAACAAATCGCCCTTTCAACAAAGAAGCCATGATTTCAAGTTCATTTGGAGAATTACCATCGAATTGCAAGTTAGTATATTGGATTCCAGTATTTTCATTTTTAAGTTCGGCTCGAAGAAAGACAAAATGAGGGTTATGGATGGCTCCCTTTGGTCCTTTGAAAAAAAGCTTTTGATCTTCACTGAGTATAATGGGGATTTCAGACCATTGGAATATAATTTTACGAAAGCTCAGTTTTGGGTAAGTATATACGATCTCCCCCTAAAATGGATGGACAGCAGTGTTGGAGAGATAATTGGGAGAAAATAGGGAACTACAAAGGTTTTGATCCAACTAGGAACAATTCGGAGTGGAGGAAGTTTGTAAGGATTCGAGTGGAATTAGACATCAGAAACCCTTTGAGAAGATTTGTGCTACTGGGTACTCAAGTAGGAGGAAATAAGATAAAAGGAGTAGTAAAATATGAAAGGCTGCCAACCTTTTGTTATGAATGTCGTAATCTTGGCCATACAGGTATGGAATGTGGATTAGCAGGGAATAAAGAAAACAGAATAGACTCTGATTCTCTTTATGGTAGTTGGCTGCATGTGTCCCCCGTTAAAAAAGGGTACGGCTCTTTCAGTACTGTCACACGAATAGGTTGGGGAAGAGATTGGACAGGTACTGGAAACATGTTCTCGAGGAAATTGGGAGATAACAACGGAAGTGTTCGAGGGGAACAGGAAACTCTACATGGAGGTGGGCATAGCAGAGTACGGCCTCACCAAGATGTGATTGAGAAGGATAATCGATTGGAGGAGATAAATCTGCCAAAAAATCAGGAAAATGAAATCAGCGGAGGAACGAGTAAACCCTTGATCCAGGGGACGGATTGGCAGTGGCAGATACAATTTCGAAATCAAATTTGAAGCAAGTTGCACGTGATACATAAAAAAGGTGGCATTGCAGGAGAGGATATAGCTAGAAATGAGCGGGACCCATGTTCATCAAAGGCCATGTATGGAAACATTGCTAGCCATGCAAAAAACGTGCACTTAAAACACACATGTGACAAAAATGCTGGGGACCTCCACTACACTTGGAAGCCAAGAGGGTAACAATAGCAAGCTTAACTCGATTAAAGAGGGGCGGGAAGAGTCGACAACGAGTCACAATGGTAGAACAACATGGAAGAAAAAAACAAGACGTGCAGCTAGACAAGAGATTGCTATTCAGACAAGTCTGGGAAAGCGAGGGATGGATAAAATATTGGATACAATTGACAATGAAACAAACAGTGAGGGAACAAGTCAACCCGAGAGAGGGAGATTTGATGAAAGTGCAACAATGACAGTAATACCAGTGAGGTGCCTTGTGTGGAACTATCGGGGGCTTGGGAATCCTCATACAGTTCTAGCTCTTCAACAGCTGTTGAAGAAAGAGAAATCCCGTGTAGTTTTCCTTAGTGAAACAAACCTACATAAAAGGAAGTTCAAAAGAATAAAAAGAAGATGCATGTGCTTTCAATGCATGTATTGGGGTGAGTTAAATGGGACAGAGTGGGGGATTAGCCATGATGTGGAACACACAGACAAATCTTCAACTTAGAAGCTTCTCAAAAAACCACATAGATGTGATGATGGAAGGAATAAACGAGGTTGACAATAGGAGAATCACGAGGTCTTATGGTGAACCCGACACAAGACTGAGGCAGCACACTTGGGATTTAATCCGAGACCTAGCATCACAATCCAACATGGCATGGCTGTGTGTTGAAAATTAAATTTTATTTAATTAAAATATTTAAAACAAAATCTATATAAGGATAAAGTTCAAATTGATGACTTAAGATGGTGGATCAAATATACCAGAACAATTATAATTTTATCAATATACCTTTTTATTTGATTAAAAAAAAGTTCAAAGTCAAAATATTTTATAAAAATATTCCTTTTATTTACTTATTAAATATTTATAATTAATTTTTTTGATACAAGTAGTGTTCACAAGTAGGATTGGACTCTCGAGCCAGTTAATGCCTATAAAGCTCAAGTGTAAGCTCGGTATGTCCATTTAAGTTAGGATTATTTTTCAAATATTAAAATATTTTTATATTTAAATATGTTTTTAAATTAAAATTTAATTAAAATATTATTTATTAATATTATATTTTGTCAAACTTGATCATTTAATCCCAAAATATCAAATTCAAAGTTTGAATCGATTATAACTAAATCACGTCAAAATTTTATGATAAGTTCTTAAAATCAAATTCATGAGAGCAAAACTCTAAACTATAACTAGAGAAATTGGAAAAGGTCCCTACTAGCATTTGCATTTCAAAATTTCAATTCCCGAACACCGGATAGCGTCAAACTGAGTCAAAGCATTTGTACGGAAGTTTTTTTTTTTTTTAAGGTGAGTTGAAGAGACTTAGCTACACATTTGACCTATTTTTCAAAACCACTTCTCTATTTCACAAACTGAATTTTAGGTAAACAGGAATTTTGCATTTTTTTGGTCAAAATTTTGAATTATGCGAAGTTAATAATCTCCTATATTTTAAACTTTGTTCTCCAAGTGTGAACGAGGCTTTGGTTTAATTATAAAGAGGAAATCCTTAAATTTTGAGATTTTTTATTTAAGTCCTATTGTGTATGAATTTAATTATTTAGTTATATTTTAATTTATATATTAATCATTCAGTAATTGTAACTTGAAAAAAATAAACTTTATTCTCTAAATTTGACAGAATTTTGAAACAGTCCATTTCATATCTTCATGGCAATTTTGAAACGGTCCAACCATATATTTTAATTGGGATTTATTGTGCCACTGATCCATCTCTTTAACCACTAACTGCCTTTGTCAAAATAGAATGACCTAGAGAGATTAAACAAATAAAATATTAACAAATTCATTAATACATAATTGGCTCTTCGAAATTCAAATCTATAATCAAATTTTAGTAAATGCCTCATCTTACAAAAAAACAAAATTGTACAATAACTTTGTTGGTTTGGTAGGCAATGTGAAGGTTGGTTGATGAAATTAAAGCAACAAGTTAATTTCCAGTTTCCCTTACATTTACCAAAACTAGGGTAGTTTTCAAGAAAATTTGAAACATTATGAAAAGCTTATACCCAAAGATTATACCTACCTCGGGAGTGGGAAGAGAAAATTGAGGTGGCAAATGTCTCAATATCAAGTAATGTGACTAATAATATGTAAAAATAATATCTATTAATTTCCAACAAGATTAGGTTAATTATTGATAAAAATATAATGCTCTGTTACTCGAAATATTTGGTTAGAATTTAAAAGTCTACTCTAAAAGTTTTTGTCGATCCAAATTTTGAAATAAACGAGGTAAAATTTATGAGAATAAGGAAAAAGCTATCTCGTATTGTTGTAGCGGCTAAATTAACTTTTGACACATTTTATTTAAAAACAAGAAGGAAAATAGCAATTTCATGTACACATTAAATTAATTTTAAGTGTGGTCCCTAAGACTATTAAAATTTTTAATTTGAAGTTATGTCATAATTAAACTTTGTGGATGACTGATGAATATTTCTATTGTGTATCAAACATTTTATTTTTCTTTTGGCCAAAGGGTAATCAAATACATAATAAGCTTTCATATGTAGAAAAAAAATATTGATTTCCAAATTGGAGGTTCTATAGATATAATTTTTGATAAGGTGGCATAATGCTCAAGTGCGAGAATTTGCTTATTAAATACAAAAATATGAAATCGTTATCAATTTTTTTTATCTAAATATTATTGGTCACCTATGTGAATCATCTTTTTTATGGTTATCTTAAGTTTAAACTAAGGGTCTCTAAAAAAAATAAAATTTAGTTTACATCAACAGAATTGAGTTCGAGAGTCGATTATGTGTATGAAAGGTTTTAGCATCTTTACAATACTCACAAATTGGTACCAAATTAGTTTTATGTTATCTTAATTAAGTCTTAATCAAAAATAGTTTTTATTAATTTCAATGTTTCAATATTTAAATATTAAAAAAAAATTTTAGGTTTTCACAAAAAAAAAAAAAGAAAAAACTCACTTTAACAATATTCAAGATAAACTTATTATTTACTCAAAAAGGTTCCGTCGTTAGATTTATTAAATATCTTATGACAATGAAATCAATTTAGTTATTTTTATTTATTTACAAATTATAAATTTCAAATTAATTCCAAAATAATTAAACAAAACAATCATACATATATATTGTACAAAATATCTACAATTTCCAAATTTCATATTCTCAAATTATCATATAAAATCAAGAGAGCATAAAAAATTAAAATAAAAAAAAAAAAGAAAAATCTTGCGATTTAGGTTGGGTTGGGCTTGGATAACATATGGATCCTTTTCTTCTTCAAGGTCAAAATGGTAGCAATTTAGTTGAGCTATAAAATCTCAAAATTTTCATTTTCTTTCATTTTTTTTGTTGTTTTTCTCTCTTCCAATTACTTATTGATTTTCTTCTCCCTTTACTTGTGAACTTCTCCTTCAAAACTCAAAGTTTTGTGTTGCTTGATAATTGTTGATTATGTTAATTGTTTCTTGATTCTCTGAGCCTGAAATTGAGCTTTTTATATAAGGATTGAATTCTTTTTCAATTTAAAAAATTTTAATACCAATTGAATCTATCAAGATCCTGTCACTTCTTGTAGAAACTTGATTCCTAAGACTTATTAAAATCAAACTCAATTTCTAAATTTCAAATCTAAATAAAATCACAATCTTTTAAAAAATCAAAATTTGTGTTATTTATTTACCATAAATAAAGCTAAAAAACACTTTTCAACCTTTAAATTTGGGCTTAAAATTGTTTTGAAAATCTAATATCAAAATGCAATTCGAGACCCAATAATATCGAAAAGACCTCGAACAAAACTAAGTGTCTACAATTTCTCTTCTTTGCACATTTTTTGTGAAATATGAATTGTATAAAAACAAAAGACACCTATTTTGTTTGTTTAAAAAATTATCAGAGGAAAATAATAAAAACTCATCCTCAATAAAGGAGTTGAAATTTTAAAAGTTCAAAAAGCTCATCCTCAACAGAGGTATTAAAACTTTAAAAATTTAAAAGGCTCCTCTAACTAGAAGTATTGAAATATTAAAATTTTAAAAAGCTTCTTTAATCAAAGTCATTAAAACTTTAAAAATTTAAAAGACTCCTCAACCAAATGTATTAAAACTTTAAAAAATTAAAAGGCTCTTAAGGTATTGAAACTTTAGAATTTAAAAGACTCTTCTAACAAGAGGCATTAAAATTTTAAAAATTTAAAATACTCCTCTAACCAGAGATATTAAAACTTTAAAATTTTTAAAAAGGCTCATCTAATCAAATGCAATGAAGCTTTTAAAAAATGAAAGAGCTTATCTAATCAGAGGTTATAAAACTTTAAAATTTTAAAAAGCTCATTTAAGCAATGACATTGAAATTTTAAAAATTTAAAAAGCTCCTGTAACCATAGGTATTGAAACTTTAAAATTTTAAAAAGACTTATTTAACCAAACATAATGAAACTTTTAAAAAATGAAAGAACTTTTCTAATCAGAAGCTATGGAACTTAAAATTTGTAATTAAAATGCTCTTTTAACTAGAAATTTTGAAACTTTTAAAAAATTGAAATAGCTTATTTAACTAGTGGTTATGAAACTTTAAAATTTGAAAAAAAAAAAAAAAACTCCTCTAACCAAAGGCAATGAAATTTTAAAAAAAATAAAAAAGTTCGTTTAACTAGAGGCTATAAAACTTTAAAATTCATGACTAAAAAGCTGTTATAACCAAAAGGTACCAAAAGGTTTTAGTGAAAAGGTACCAAGAGGTTTTAGGGATCATACTTTGAGGTCTTATAAATCATACTTGGATGTTTTGGAGATTATATGCAGAAGTCTTACGAATTGTTTCTTATTTTGAAAAACTCTTTTTCAACAGAGGTTTTAAAACTTTAAAAATCAATATTTTTCTTTTCATGTGGTAACATAGTTAGGCTTAAATTCTCAACTAGTGCCTTGGACTTAAAATTCAACTAGTACCAACTAATATGGGCTTAAGTCTCATTATGTGCTAGCTAATTTGGACTTAAATCTCATCATACGTAATTTAATCTAGGCTTAAATCAAATTTCTTTATTTCTTTTTTCACCTCAAAGTTTGCAAAAATGCAAATGTCATGATATAAATGCCATTGTATCCTACCAAGATGCAAATGCAAATACTTATCTCACCAATATAAATGCAAATGCAAATATCTAAATAAATTATATGCAAATGTCATTTTTTCATCATCTTTCTTGATATATTTAGAAATTTTAATTAAATGATGCAAACGTTTGTAAACGTCAAAGATCTAAATGCTCACAAAGTGATGCAAATGCATGGTTCTAACTATAAATGCAAATGCAATATTTAAAACAATGATTTAAATTTTCACCAAATGATACATAGAAATGGTCCAAACAATGATGCAATTTATAAATTTCACAAATGATGCAAATGAATGATCCAAACAATCATGCAATTTATAAATTCCCTAAATGATGCAAATGCATGACCCAAACAATTATGCAAAGGCAATTATCAATTTGTAATTATCAAAACAAAACATTTTGTTGCCCTAAAAAGGTCAATCTTCTCATAGTGATTTGGAAATCATCTTTCTCCCATCCACCAAAATTCATATATGTAACAATTGAAATTTGCATGGTTTCAAAAACTTCCAAAAGAATGGTAACACCAATTACCCCAAAATAATAATAATAAAAAAAATCACCTCACATAACAATTTTTCATGATCAAAACAAAAATAAATCAATTCTTTAAAAACATGTGACATTTATTATTTAAATTTATTTAAAAAATATTTCTTTGTTATGAAATTAACATTATTATTATTATTATTTCGTATTCTATAAATTCTCCAGTGCTTTGGCGAAATTTATAGAAAATCACTATTTAAAAAACAATTCATTTATTTATTTTAAAAATGATTTTAGGAACATCCGACTTTTTGATGAGTTCCCAAAATTTATTAAACAAATTTTAAGATTATACAGTCTCTTTAGTGAAATCTTAAAATTTTGAACAAGTTTTAGGATTATCTCAATTTTGGACAAGATCCTAAATAAAAATTATTTTTTATAGTTAAAAGAATTAATTAATTAATTAATTAATCTTTGTTATGATTATTTTAAAATTTTTTATTATTTTTTTATTATAAAAAATTTAGATTATCCCGACTCACTGGTGAAATTTAAATATTAATATCTTGCTTATATTGAAGAAAATCGAACTCTTTTAATTTTTTATTTTTTTAAATATTCAAAATATCAATTATTATTATTTTTTCATTTTTATTTTTTATTATTGTTTTACATTGTCTAAATCAATCTTTATTTTAATAAAAATAATTTGGATTATCCCAACTCTATGGTGAAATTTGAAAAATTATTTTTACTTGCAACAATTAAAGAAAACTTAATTCTTTCGGCTTTCTTTAACAATTACATTTAAAAGATTCATTTAAATAATTTATTCTTTTATTTTATTTATCATTTTTTATAATTTATTATTCTTTTAGTAAAAATTATTTTTTAAAATTATCTCAACATTTTGGTGAAATTTAAATAACCTTTTTGCTTGAAATAAAATTTTATTTTCCTTTAATAGATATTATTATTAAATTTTTTTTTTTTGCATATCATATTTCGTAGATCCATATTTTATTTTAGTATTGTTTTTTCACTTTATTTATTTGTTTTAAAAATTAATAATAATAATAATAATAATAATAATAATAATAATAATAATAACAATAATATTATAAAAAATAACATAAAAATCAGCATAAAATAAATCAAAATCAAAACAGAAAAATAAAAAGAAAAAGAAAAAGGAAAACCTACGAATGGATCGGGTCGGCTTGCGGGTTAATGCTTGGATCTTGCACAGGTCAGGCTCAGTTTAGACGCCTAAAATGACGTCATTTTGAAGGGCTTATAAAAAGCCTATTTTTTATTTTTTAAAATTTTTTTTCTTTCCCCTCTCTTTCTCTACCCCAGAGCCTCTCTTTCTAAAAACTTAACCACTATTGCCGGCCGCCATGGTTACCCAGTTTTTGGTCGGTTGTCGTCATGCATCGATAGCCGAAAACTTTAATTGACTTAGGAAAATTTAAAAAAAATCCTAGATTCTGACCTCTTTTCCATATTTCGATGGCTGAAAAAGTCAACCAATTGTCAAAAAATTCAAACTTTTCCAGGTTCCAGTGACCTAAAAAAAATCCAAAAATTTCTAAAAATTCTCATAGTTATCCCTTTTGCTTTCTACATTTTTCCAAGCTCAAATTTTTCAAAAAAAATCTCAAACTTCCTAGATCAAGAATTTCATTCTCGGTGTTTTTTTTTTTGAATTTTTTATATGTTTATTATTGGTTCCTCTATCAAAGAGGATTGTGATTGTTGGTTTTTTCTTTGATTTTGTTTCCTTTTGTCCTTTTTTTTCTGCAAAACTTAGCTCTATTTATAGAGCTTTTGGGATTTCAAATACTAGATCTCCTTAAATTTTTTTGTGAAAAATTTGAGTGTCATCTGGTGACTTTTGGTCACTGGATTTGATGCTGCCAAGTTAGGTAGTGTCAAAGTCGAAGATGGATCACTATGGCAACTTAATTTCAGCTGCCAAAGTTGAAATCAAAGATTTTTTTTTCTTTTTGTTAAAGGTTAATAATAATATCAATATTAATATTAATATTAATATATAAAAAGATTAGTTAGTCAAAATTGGTGTCTACAGTTGTCCTTTTTTGCTTATTTCTAAGAATCAAGAATAAAGCAAAGACAAAAAAACAATAATTTTGTTCAAGTAAACACATACAAAAAATGAAACATTGAACATAAAAAAAATTTTTTAAAAAATATTTGAAAGGCTCTTCTAAACAGAGGCTATGAAACTTTAAATTCAAAAAGCTCATCAGACCAAAAGCAACAGACTTTAAATGTTAAAAGGATTTTCTCATCAAAGGCAATGGACTTTAAATGTTAAAAGGCTCATCTCACCAGAGACAATGAACTTTAAATGTTAAAAAGCTCCTCTCACCAAAGGCAACGAACTTTAAATTCAAAAGGCTCCTCTCACCAGAGGTAACGAACTTTAAATGTTAAAAAGGCTCTTCTAACCAGAGGTAATGAACTTTAAACGGTTCTTTTAACCAAAGGCAACAAACTTTAAATTAAAAATTTGAGAGGACTTATAGATTATGCCATTTGATCTTACAAATCATGCCTAATTTTGATAGAGTCCTCCAACCATAGGCTTAAAATTAAAAAGCTTCTCTGACCAGAGGCAACGAACTTTAAATTCAAAAGGTTGAGAGGCAATGGTATTTGAAAGATTTCTCTAAACAGAGGGTTCACATATTTCCTACTTTTAACTTTTTTTTTTGTTGGTCTTGGATTGTCCTAGACTCATACATCTATTATGTCACATGTATCTGTGAATAACATTTTCATGTTTTTGCAATGCCATGCAATGAATGGTGATCACGATACGAATGCACTCATTATGCAAATGAAGAAACAATCTTCTTTCTCTCTTTTTTTTATTATCATTTTCTTTTAATCCTCGAAATTTCTCAAGGTTTGTTTCCTTTCTTCTTCTCTTGAATCCCATGCATTCCAGTAGTTGATTAAGTTTAGATAAAAAAGATTTCTTTTCATATCCTATATTCAATATTGACCACTTTTATGACTTATAAGCTATCTTTCTCATTAACCTTTGTTCCTTACTATTTGGGTTATCATTTTAAATCTCTTTCAAAATAATGTGTGTCTTTTATGGTCATTGTTATTTTTTCATCATCTTTTGAATTTTATGACAATTATAACACATTGCACATTTCTCTTTTTAACAAGAAGGACAAAATGAAGGATAAACAAATAGGTATTTTATTTCGATAAAAGAAAAAAGTGTTTTATGCATTATCTAAAAGGATATAACAAGGACAACAAGTAATCACATAACAAATATTTAGATCATCATGAACTAATTCATCATGGATTCTTTTCTAAAGACTCTTGATTGGTGCCCTTGAATTTTGAAAATGCAGCAGACCAAGCCAGCCCAAAACCAATGAGATCTTTCGGCACATATTAAGAATTGACCCGCTCCATTCACTATCCCTTTTTTATTTTTATCTAAGCTGTCTTTTTTAGATTTTCAACTTAAATATCTTTTTAAATTATTTTTTTATCTTTTTATTTTTAAGCATAATTTTTTACTACATCGACATTGATTGGATTTGACAAATCATCTTTATCCATTCTTGTCAAGATTAGTGTCCCACCAGAAAAAGCTTTTTCACCACATATGGGCCTTCCCAATTAGGAGTCCATTTTTCTCGAGAATCCTGTTGGTTAGGAAGAATCTTCTTTAATACTAATTCTTCCTTTCGAAATTATCGTGGGTGAATTTTTTTGTCATGAGCTCACATCATTCTTTTTTGATATAGTTGGCTATGGCAAAGTGGAGCTAATCTCTTTTCTTTAATGAGATTCAATTGTTCATATCAAGCACGAAGCCATTCAGCTTCTTCTACCTCAACTTCTATAAGAGTATGCAAGGAAGAAATTTTAACTTCAATGGGCAACACTACTTTCATCCCATATACCAATGAAAATGGTGTAGCTTTTGTAGATGTGCAAATCAAAGTTTGATAAGCATGTAATGCAAATGATAGCTTTTCATGCCAATCTTTATACACATCTGTCATCTTTTCAATAATTCTCTTTGTGTTCTTATTGGCTGCTTCAACTGCCTCATTCATCTTTGGACGATAAGGCATTGATTTATGGTGTTTGATTTTAAACTAAGCATAGACCTTAATCATCATTTTATTATTTAAATTAAGAGCATTATCCGAAATGATCCTTTCTAGAAAGTCATATCAATATATGATCTCTTTCTTAATGAACTTACAAACCACCATTCTTGTCACATTAGCAAATGAAGCTACCTCTACCCATTTTGTGAAGTAGTCAATCGTCACTAAAATGAATCGATGCCTACTTAAGGCTTTTAGTGTAATTGACCCCTATCACATCTATTCCCCACATAGAGAAAGGCCAAGGTGTTGACATAACATGCAAAGACGTTGGAGAAACTTGAATCTTATCTGTATATATTTGACATTTGTGGTATTTTTTAGCATAGTCAATGCAATCTTTTCCATTGTCAACCAATAGTATCTTGCTCTTATTATTTACTTAGTCATCATGTGACCGTTTGCATAAGTTCCATAAACACCTCAATGAATTTTTTTTAGCAACTTTTTGGCTTCAGCAGTATTCACACATCTCAATAATGTTTGGTTTCAACTTCTCTTATATAAAATTTTTCCATCTAAAAAGAAACCAATTGCCAATCTTCTCAAAGTTCTCTTATCATTCTCTGATATGTGCTCTGGGTACTGCTGATACTTAACATATTGTAATATGTCAAAATATCATAGTTTTCCATTAACTCCTTCTTCAACATTTGAATAGTGAGCTGGTTTCTCTTGCAAACTCAATTTGATGGGTTGGATTTTAGCATTTTCATTTGATTTGAACATTACTGCCAATGTAGCCAAAGCGTCAACCATCTAATTCTCTTCTCGGGGTAAATGATGAAACCAAATATTCTCAAATTCTTTGATCAATTCTAATATGTACTTTTGGTATAAAATCAACTTTGAGTCTTTAGTTTCCCATTCTCCTCGTAATTGGCATATGACCAAAGTAGAGTCTCCAACTTTTAATGCAAGGGCTTTTCTTTCAAGAGCAGCTTGAAGACCCATAATACATGCTTCATATTTTACCATATTATTGGTGTAGTCAAAATTTAGTTTTGCAATGATTGGGTAGTAATCCTTTTCTAAAGATATCAAAACTACTCTTATACCATACCCCAAAGCATTTGATGCACCATCAAAATACATTTTTCATTTATCTTCATTATGCTCTTCTTTATCTATGTGCAGTACAAACATTAGTCTTCATTTGAAAAATCAAATGTCATAAGCACATAATCTTCATGAGCGTGTTTTGTAAGAAATTCAATAATAGTACCTCCTTTGATTGCCTTTTTGGACACATATACAATGTCATATTCAGAAAGTAACACTTGTCATCTTGCTATTCTTTTCGACAATGAAGGCTTTTCAAAGATGTACTGATTGGATCTAATTTTACAATAAGTCAAGTGGTATGATACAACATGTATTGTCTGAACCGACGAGCCGTCCAAGCTAGTGCACAACACATCTTTTCTAATGGTAAATAATTTGACTTGTAGTCAGTAAACTTTTTGCTCAAATAGTAAATAGCTTGTTCTTTCCTTCTTATTTCATCATGTTATCCCAAAACACATCTAATTGATTTTTCATACACCATTAATACAGGATAAAAGGTCTTCTAGGGACAGGTGGCATTAATACTGGTGGGTTTGATAAGTATTCTTTAACTTTTTCAAACGTCATTTAACAATCTTCATCCTATTCTCTTAACTCGTATTTTTGAAAAATCTTAAATATGGGATCACATTTAGCTGTAAGTTGAGAAATGAAATAAGCAACATAATTCAATCTCCCTAAAAATCCCCTTAATTCTTTTTACGTATGTGGAAGTGGTAGCTCTTGGATGGCACATATCTTATCTGGATCCACCTTTATTCATCTTTTATTGATAATAAATCTCAATAATTTTCCTGAGGTTGCATCAAAAGTGCATTTAGCTGGATTGAGCTTGAGCTAAAACTTTTTTAATCTCTTAAATAGCTTTCTGAGATTAGTTACATGATTTTTTTCTTCACGGGATTTGACAATCATGTCATCCACAAACAACTCTATTTTTTTGTGCATCATATTGTAGAATAAAGTTACCATGGCTCTTTGATAAATTGCTTCAACATTTTTCAAACTAAAGGGCATGACTTTATAGTAAAATGTTTCCCATACTGTCATAAAAGTAGTCTTTTTCATATTTTCTTGTGCCATTTTAATTTGATTATAGCCTGAAAATCTATCCATGAATGAAAACAGAGAGTGCCTAGCAGTATTGTTCACTAGAGTGTCAATGTGAGGCAATGAAAAATTATCTTTTAGACTTGCTCTATTTAGATCCCGATAATCAACACATATTCTCACTTTGCCATCTTTCTTGGGTATTGGGACTTTATTTGCTACCCATTTAGAATATTTGGCCACTTCTAAGAATCCTGCATGAAATTTTTTTTCACTTTTTCTTTTATTTTCAACAACATTTTAGGTTTCATCCTTTTCAACTTCTGTTTAATTAGTTTGCACTTAAGCTTCAGAGGTAGCTTATGCACTATAATTTTAGTATCCAGCCCTGGTATATCTTGATACAACCAAGCAAATGCATCTACATATTCATGTAGTAACTTTATCAACTCCTGCTTTATTGGTGATGACATTGAAGTACCAATCTTAACCTCATTTTTAGTTTTTTTATCCCTCAAATTAACAACTTTAGTGGCTTCTTGATGAGGCATGATTTGCTTCTCTTCTTGTTCCACTAATCTCAATAATTCTATGGATATTGCATGGTCTTCCACATTTTTTTTCATCATCGAGTTCACCAATATAAACAAAATTTTCAAAATCAAATCCAAAAATATTGTCACGATGATCTTCATACTTATTATTTAGATACTTGAAAATAAGTCAAATGGATGAAATGTAGAAGGATGTATAGTAATCCAAGGAATTGAAATGAAATAGGTGAAAAAAATCGACAAATGTGCTACGTTTGTCATTTATTCAACTAAAAATGAGGAAATAAACACACGTAAGACATTTAATGCTTTTAACAAAAGCATTTCGATTAGGCTCAACACATTACTTTGGAGAAAATTTAAGAACAATAGATAACTCTTCAACATGCCAATTTTTCAGTTCTGTACCAGAAAGAGTAAGATAAACCCATGAACAGCTTAGATCTTCATTCTTTTTTTCTTCATCCACCATTTGTATTAAAAATTCAGCAAAGATATTTTTCAATGATGGTGTAAACTCTTTCTTTATGTTTCCTGTTACATTTGAATAGATATAGCCAGTTGAGATGAAAGTCTCATAAAGGGAAAGAAAATATAGGCTTTTAGTGTTTACTTTTTACCCCAGAAAATATGCCAACCTTTTTTTTTCTTTTCTCTTTTATGAACTTTATTCTTTTTTTTTTTAGCTGGCTTGTACCCCAGCCCAAATCAATCATCTTTCTTATCCATCATCCATGGTCGTTGCATCCCTTTCAAGTTAGTCCACACCTGTTATCCTTTCCCTACCACTTCTTTAAGGGCCATCTTGAAAACTTTGGATAGACATGAAATTGGCACTTTTAATCCTTCACCCACATAAGTTGCATTAATGAATTCAAAGGATATGAAAGAACATTTTAAGGCTTCTTCAACTGCTTCAACATATAATGTAGTTAAGGGTTTAGTTATCAACAGATCTTCTTCACTAGCAACAATGACCTTTTTTCATCAATTATGAATTTCACCTTCTAATGCAAAATGGAAAGAACAGCTCCTACCATGTGAATCCATGGTCTTTTTAAAAAATAGCTATAGGAAAGGAATGATATCCATGACTTGAAAGACTATATCAAAAGTACATGGTCCAATTTTGATTGGTAGCTCTATATCGCCTATCACTTCACGATGAGTCCCATCAAAAGCCCTCACTATCATATGACTTATCTTCATGTAAAATATGTCAACTGGTAATCTAGATAGTGTAGTCATAGACATGACATTCAAAAAAGATTCATTATCAATGAGCACATTTGCCAGTGTATAATCCTTATATCTTATAAAGATATGTAAGGCCTTAGCATCACCTCTACCACCAAGTGGAATTTCATCATTACTAAAAGATATAAAATTTCATACTATGATATTTCTCACTATGCGATCAAGTTTCTCCATAAATATATTGTGAGCTACATAAGCCTCGTTGAGTACTTTAAATAAAGCTTTTCTATGAGGCTCAAAATTTAACAATAACGAGAGCATAGAAATCTGAGCTAGTAAGCGATTTAATTGCTCTACCACACTATATTCACTGTCCTTAATAAGTTTCAAGAACTCACAATCCTCTTTTTTTGTGACCAAATTTTTACATTTTTTATCTAGGATTGGGACTGGGTGAGTTTTTTTATCATTGGGTGATTTATCTTCTTTTTCTAGGCTTGTCTCCCTTTCTTTTGCTTTTTTTTTGTGCTCTCTCAAGTATTTTTAGGGTATAGCACCGTCCACTTCGAGTTATACCTCTTATACCAGTTATGTTTGCTGTGCTTGCACACATGAGCCACATTGAAGTGAACTATTATCCAAACCTTGTGATATGATATTACAATCATATTTTCAAGGGACTGCCTTATCCAATTTGTATGAGAATGGGCTAGAGACCTCAATTGTCACCCTTGACATAGTTGTACAAACTAGTTTGCTAATTTTAACACTTAATTTTTTATCATAAAAGATTGTGATAAACTCAAAATTCATATGAACTGGCTTATTAACCTTGACACTCGATTTCTCTTCATAAAAGATGGTAACAAGCTCAAAATTCATTCGATTAGGCTTACTTTTGGATGAGTCTTCTGTCACAACATTCACTAAATTTTTTTCATGCTCTTCATAAAATTTAACTAAAAAAAATCCATCATTCTCTACAACTTATGTCAAAATGCATCACAATCTTGAAGCGAATGACCAACCATCCCCATATGGAATTCATAAGTGTGATTTGAATTATATGTGAAATTTTCATTATCTGAGTTTTCAGGTATTAGATGAATCATATTTGCTTTCACAAAGGTAACAAATATTTCATCCATAGGGATTATGATCTCGCTTACTTCTCTTTTAATATTCTAAGTTATCTCACTATTTAAAGCATTTATTGATCCTTCACCATAATTAGGTAATGGATCGGCCTTCATACTTGGTTCGACCTTAGTTGTGAAATTTAAAATTTCATTATCAATCAGGCTTTAGACCCTACATTTGAAGGTTGTACAAATTTTCAAAAAGGCCCTAAATTTCATAATGATAGTCATAGAAAGCTTCAGGATCATACCACTTTGGATATGAAAGTTTCAAAGGCTCTATAGGTTATCGAGCCACCAAGTGTTTCTGGAATAACTGAGGGAATAATTTCGTGTATGTCATAGGAATTGGATCAAATCATTATTGCTCTCATTTATTTTAAAGTTCCTTTTGATTATAGTCTGTGGTATTTAACTGAGGGAAAGGTCATGGTGAAGGTGCTCGAAGATGAACATTGGCTTGAAAGGTAGGTATCTGGGTTTGCACTGGTTGGTAATGGTATAGGTTTTGAAAAATGTTAGAAATGGTTAGGTAAGAAGGTTGGTATATAGGATATGAGTGGTATGGGATAAAAGGTCTTGATTTTGGGTTTTTAGTGGTGATAGCTTGCACTTCTACTTCTTTATTCTTGGATGATCCTTTTTGCTTTAATCTAAAGCATCACCTCTATCAATCCTTTCATTTTTAATGGCATTTTCTATTATCTCTTCCATAATCACGATATCAGCAAAATTTTTCTTAGCATGAAAAATGAGCTTGTCATAGTATGGCACTCGAAGGGTATTGATGAATAGAATAATTATTTTTTTCTTAGTGAGAGGAGGTTGAACCTGAGCGATAACATCTTGCCATTTCTGGGCATATTCTTTAAAATTTTTATTAGCTTTCTTTTCCATGTTTTGTGAGAATAGTCTATCTGGAGCCATGTCTATAATATGCTTGTATTGAATAATAAATTCTTTGGCCAGATTTTTTCATGAATGAATATGACTCCTATCTAATTGAATATACCCTCTAGCAGCTAATCTAGTAAGACTATCCTGAAAACAATGGATAAGCAACTTGTCATTGTTTGCATGCCCAGTCATTTTTCTACAAAACATAGTGATATGTGCCTGAGGGCATTTGGTTTCGTCATATTTTTTAAATTTTGGTACTTTAAACTTTGGTGGGATTACCAAATCTGGAACCAAATTGAGTTCACTGTCATCAATTGTTTCAAAAATATTTACACCTTCAACAGCTTGTAGCTTTTCTTTCAAGAGATCTAACTTTTGTTGTGCCTTTATATTCTCAGATTGTTCAGGCATGCCTTTCTTTAACTTCTCCTATTCTCTTGGGTCATCTAAATCTGGGACCATAATGGGCTCAACATGACTTGCTCTAATATTTAAACCAACATGTCCTTGACTACATGGTTGAACCGTGAAGGGAGGTAAATTAAACTGAGCATATAGCTACCTTTCAAGCTGTGTCATTTGTGGATGCGTTTGATGAGAGGTTTGAGCATAAAGTGGAGTAGACCCTAATGGATACAATAGATCTTCCTTATCACTGGTATTTTCTTAGACTTGAGGCTCTTTCTTAATGGTTACTTTTTCAGCTACCTCTTTTTTTTAGTCATTTTCCTTATCATGTCCATCATTGTAGCCATCTCTTTTCGAGTCTCTTCTTGAGTCCTAGTCATTTGTTCAATCAACTCTTGTTGAGACTGAATCATTTGCTCCTGTATATCAAATTGAGCTTTTTTTATCCTTTCTATTCTAGATGCTTGCTCTCTTTCCATGATTTTGACTTGAGAGCAAGTGTTGTAACGACAACGAGTGGTTTAATCTATGTTTTTTGTATGACCTAACTATCTTTACACCTGATCAAGTTAAAAGAAGCTCTTTGAGATTTGTTATTTCGAGGTATCTTTCTTTTAGTCATGATGCATTTTTTAAATGAAACACACATATGATGCATGAATGCATGAATGCAAAGGATGTGCTTATTATATATCTAATATTTGTAAAAGATTTTAAGTCTGAACTTGAACCACCATATCATAATTTCACATTATCTTTACTAAATACTTCTTTCATTATAATATTAAAATTTTCTAAAGAAGCACCCCACGTGCTTGTACTACTCATAAGCACTATCTAAAAAATTGGTCAGGTGTTGGATGTGCTATTTGGGTAAACTTTTTTCTTTACTTGTTTAGCTTCTTGGGCCATGTCTCTTGCTTTTATCCTATCTATTCTACTAGGTGAGTGGCTTGAAATTCTTTCAACTGATATTCTTCCTTCCAATACTGTGCTTTATGTTCAAATTGATCTTGTTCTTCTCTCAAAACTTGAATAGCTTCACATCGATAATGTATTTGTTGTTTCAAGTCATCTGTGGGACCTTATAGTATTTTTTTTCTTCCACAGACTGACTAAGCTTTTCTTCCTTAGATAACAAATTGGATCAAAGCTGTTCTGCGTTCTTTATGAATTCTTCAAGCTCTGTGGTCATTGTGGTGATAGACTTATGCTAACTTTTAAAAATCTTTTCTTATTCTCTTTCAAGCCTTCAACATTTTGCTACACTTTTATCAGTCTTATCTTTCCACTCATTAATCTCAGTTGAAGCCTCTTCTTTTCGAGCCCTATATTTTTTTTTCTTTTTCAAATTTACATTTCATAGTCTTTATATCTTTAGGAATCTTTTCACAATAGGTGTTTTTTTAGCGGCATGGTTTATTTTCTTTGGGACCAATTTTGCTTGTGACCCATTGACTTCTCCATATCAGATATTTAGGCATGGTTTTGTTTATATATCCCTCATGATTTACTTTTCAGGTCTGCTTTCATCCTCTAATAATCTTTTTTACCTTTTTCAAAAATCTTGATCCTTCAAAAGAGAATTCTAATTTTTAAAGCCCATGAGTCATTGCTCTGACCCTAATTATCGATGAACCAGTGTTGGAGCATAGCTTACACCTCTCCACAATCTTAAAAGTGGAACCCATGGCTTCTCATCGCATCCAAGGAGCTCTCCATATAACCTAAGCACTAGTGAGATTTTGCAAAGTTAATACCCATTCTTCCTTAGCCTTTGATTCTGACCATTCAATATTGTAGCATTCTTCAATTGATCTACTTTTATTACTATAAGTAGGATGAAATTTACCCACGAGATGTTGAAAATGACTTTTTGCCTAAATGTAGAATAACTGTACAGACCCTATGAAGCATTCTCTTTTTCTTCGACAGTGATTCAATGATCTAAAGGTCTTTGCTAGTATAGAAGGAACAAGATTGATTTTATTGTTCACTTCCTCGAGAAACTCAATCACGGATACCTCAATGTGCCCCAAGACCTTTGAAAAAATGATCAAGCCATAAATTGCCAAAGCTATCATTCGCATGCCTCATTCATCCTCTAAGTGTTTGATGATGTAATCATGTAAGATTTCTCATAGGATGCAATCACTTTTACCTTTTGTTTGGATATATGAGTTCATATTTTGATAGGAGACCTCCATCATACATGCGAGTTTCTTTTGAGATCCAAGTTTTTGACCTCGTCAATAGATTTTATTTGGATTAGAAATATGCGACCATAACAATGTAGTATACTCTTCGATCGTTGGGGTCATATCTATTTCATTAACTATGAAACATCTGTATGTAAGGTCCCAAAACTAAATTAAAGGCCTTATCAACTAATTTTCTGTAGACACCTCAAGTAGTGAAGTAATATGACCATAATTTTCCTCAAAAGCCATCTTTTTATAAGTGGTTACACAGCACCAGATCTCAACTAACTCAGATATGTCATTTTGTTGAAGTCCCAATTTGATTTCTTCAGGTAAAATTTATTGTTTAGGTTCTTTCAAACAATTTCCCATTCTACTTTGGGCTTCTAATGTTAGAGTTTTCACCACATCGATCTCTTCACACACGGTGAGCTTTAAAGCTGATAATATCATGATGGTGTTTCCAAAGTAAAATTGAAAATCTTTTTACTGATATTGGCATACTGATAAGCACATCCCATATGTAAGTGTTTATGATGATGCATGATCATGAAACGAAAAGAAGGCAAAACAAAATAGGGTTAGTAATCATATTAAAATAAATATTTTCTCATGTGTCCTAAATTAGGGTATAATATACAAAAATGGTATGGCCCTATCTAAGGTTGGTTTCTTAGAGTTCATTATATGCATAGTTTGGTAATTAACACGGGCTAAAAACTTTCCCAAATTAATTCTCACTGTCATCCACTCTAGACTAGTAAAGCCCCTAATCCGCACCCATAATGGGCTGCCAACAGAAAGGGTTCAACTTGAGTAGAAGTATTTTGCTAGCCCTAGTAGAGGCATTATAACCTCACAAAAGTGTAGGTACTTTGCTTATTCCTAAAAAAGGATAGATTTGGGAGCCCGGGTATAAAGCTCATGCAAGAATGCAAATGTGCACGTGTATGAGAGAATGTAACAATTATTAATAATATAATTAGCAATAATATAAAATAATAACATATCAAAACTAAATGAAACAAAAAAAAATTTAATATTCTAAGATGAGGTAAGAAATTAGAATTAAATATCAAAAGACCATGAAATCAAAATTTGGATGACGCATGTTTAATTTTTGGCTTGACTCTCAAGGGTCCCCAATGAAGTTGTCAAGCTATCATAACGATTTTTCGTCTAAGGAAACTCGATCGCTAGACTTGGCGAAAATTTTTGGAGTCGCTACCAATATTTTTAGAGGGTGTGATTGGCCACCCAAAAAATATAATCTTTTAATAAAAATCTCAAAATTAATTAAGATTTATTAAAAGAAGTTTAGGTCCGTGAAACCAGGGTTAGGTCTGAGAGTACGGTTACAAGTAAGGAAAGTATTAACACCCTCACGTCGCTCATTCGAAGAATGGTACCAATTAAACATGTGTAATCCTTTAATTTTGATAATGTGGTCTTTTATATTTAAATTTAATTTCCTAAAATTTATTTAAAAAATATTTATTTGCCATGAATTAACATTATTATTATTATTTCGTATTCTATAAATTCTCCAACGCATTGGCGAAATTTATAGAAAATAACTATTTAAAAAATACTTCATTTATTTATTTTAAAAAGGATTTTAGGAATATCTTGACTCTTTGGTAAATTCTCAAAATTTATTAAACAAATTTTAAGATTATCCCGTCTTTTCAATGAAATCTTAAAATTTTGAACAAGTTTTAAGATTATCTCAATTTTGGACAAAATCCTAAATAAAAATCATTTTTTATAGTTAATGGAATTAATTAATTAATTAATTAATCTTTATTATGATTATTTTAAAATTTTTTATGTTTTATTTTTTATTATAAAAAAATTTATATTATCTCGACTCACCGGTAAAATCTAAATATTAATATCTTGCTTATATTAAAGAAAATCGAGCTCTTTTAATTTTTTATTTTTTAAAATATTCAAAATATCAATTATTTTTATTTTTTCATTATTGGTTTTTATTATTGTTATACATTATCTAAATCAATCTTTATTTTAGTAAAAATAATTTTAGATTATCCCAACTCTATAGTGAAAATTGAAAATTTGTTTTTACTTGTAACAATTAAAGAAAACTTAATTCCTTCAGCTTTCTTTAAAAATTACATTTAAAATATTCATTTAAACAACTTATTCTTTTTATTTTATTTATCATTTTATAATTTATTAATCTTTTAGCAAAAATTATTTTTTAAAATTATCTTAATACTTCGGTGAAATTTAAATAACATTTTTGCTTGCAATAAAATTTTATTTTTCTTAAATAGATATTATTATTATTTTTTTTTTTTGCATATCATATTTTTTAGGTCCATATTTTATTTTAGTATTTTTTTTCACTTTATTTATTTGTTTAAAAAATAATAATAACAATAATATCATAAAAAATAACATAAAAATCAACATAAAATAAATAAAAAAAAAAAAAAAAACCTGTGAAACGGGTTGGGTCAGCTCGCTGGTTGACACACAAATCCTGCACGGGTCAAGCTCAGTCCAGACGCCTAAAATGACGTCGTTTTGAAGGACTTATAAAAGGCCTGTTTTTGATTTTGTTTTTTTTTATTTTTTTCTTTCCCTTCTCTTTCTACCCCAGAGCTTCTCTCTCTAAAAAGTCAACCCCTCTTATCGGTCGTCATGGTTACCTAATTTTCGATCGATTGTCATAGTGCACCAGTGGTTGGAAACTTCAACTGCGTAGGAAAATTTAAAAAAATCTCAAATTCTGGCCTATTTTCCAAATTTTGGTGGTCGAAAAATTCAACCGGTTGTCGAAAATTCAAACTTTTTCAAATTTTGATGACCCAAAAAAATCCAAAAAAATTCTAAAAATTCCTCAAGTAATTCTTTTTACTTTCTAAATACTTTTCCAAGCCCAAATTTTTCAAAACAAATCTCAAATTTCCTAGATCAAGAATTTCATTCTTGGTGTTTTTTTTTTTGAATTTTTTTTTGTATTTGCTGTTGGTTCCTCTATCAAAAAGGACTATGATTATTGGTATTTCTTTGATTCTATTCCCCTTTGTCCTTTTTTCCTACAGAATTTAGCTCATTTATAGAGCTTTTGGGATTTCAAATCCCATATCTCTTTAGATTTTTTGTGAAAAATTGGAGTGTCTATCTAGTGACTTTTGATCATCGAATTTCATGTTATCAAGTTAGATAGTGTAAAAAAAAAAAGATGGATCACTCTGACAGCTTGATTTCAGTTGCCAAAATTGAAATCAAAGACTTTTTTTTACTTTTTATCCTTTTTTTTAAAGGTTAATAATAATATCAATATTAATATTGATATAAAAAAAATTAGTTAATCAAAATTGGTGTCTACAATAAAAAGACAAGTTTAATATTTCCTTGGTAGGTTACTTTCATTATATAGTTATAGGCCCAAGCAAAATCAAGACTTTCTTAACTTAGGAATTAAAAACCAAGATTAAAAAAAAAAGTCAAAATGTTAGGCCATTGTTAGGAATTATGAATGAATAAAACGTTTATGGTTCAATTCTCTATTGTGTAGTGCCATCTCATGATTGATACTTGGCACCTATTGGTTTTTTTTCTTTTTTTTGTCTGATACACGTCCACTTCTTCATCAGTTACATCATCATCTTTCTCTAGCAGCCATTTTATATTGTTCTTAATAAATTTTTAACACAGATATATTAAATTAAATGATCCAAATTCAAAAGTTGAGAGAAAAAAAGTAATGATATTGTCAATTATGTGTAAATAAAACCAAAATTATTATAAATTAATGCCTTTGGAGTATTAATTAGGATTGTTTAACATTTCAAATATTAAAATTTGCTTTAGTATGTTAAGCTTCAATGTAAAATCTATTAGTTATAAGTAAAGAGATTTAATTTAAATATAAAATAATAAAAAATAAATATTTATTAAATTTGAGATAATATTATTTTAATACGATAAAATATTTAAATTGATTAACAAAAAATTAAATTAATATAATATTTAAAAAATAAATAATTTATTAAATTAAGATAATATCCTTTTGTGTAATTAAAAAATTATATTGATAATATATCAAAAACGAATTTATTAAGCATTATCTTATATATGTTTGTCAAAAAGTACAATTCCCGTCTTTTTAATTTGTGACTAACAAATGTTAAGAGCCTAATATTATTTTCATTGACCGGCTTTCAATACATAATTATCGGCTTTCAAAACATAATTATCAACTTCAGGTAATAGAAATATATCTTCTTTTCTAAGTTTTTTACTTTTTTGCCTTAGTGGATTATTTTAAATTTTAAAAAAACCTTTCAACGTTCAAATCTTTCATCTCTTTACTAAATTATATCAAAGACATTTATTTTTAAAAAATAAAATAAAAAGGTTGAAAGGATGCTAATATGTATTTGATATTGAAAAAATAAGGGCAATCATTAAAAAAGAAAAAAAAAAGGAAAAGGGTTGGGATTTGGGAAAAGGTCATCGACAATAAGGTCTGGATTGTTGGGATTTACCTTGAATCTCAGAATCCCACATCGAAAGTTAAGTAAGTTTGAATTTGTCTTGTATCCCACATCGGGAGTTTAGTAAAGGTATAAAGGGTTTCACCCTTATAAATAAGATGTTTTGGTTTTAGTTTAGTAACCCCAGAGAGTTAGACACTAAGAGAATAGCTAAGTGAGTAGGCTATTAAAGGGTGTAATTAGGTTTTGGGTTAAGTTTTGAGTAAGGAGTTTTAGGAAACTTTTCTCATTCTAAAAGTCTCATAATTGTAAAGATTTATTTGATAGTGGATTAGGTTTAGAGTAGGCCATTTTGAGTTGGACTGAACCAAATATATTTGTGTTTTTTTATTCTTGATTTGAGCTTGTTATTTTGTATGTGATTGCTTCGCGTGGGTGTTGTTTTTATCAACAAGTGGTATCAGAGCGAGATTCGAGGTTCGAGGTTTAAGGTTCGTGGGCTCAAGAGATCGTGAAGCAGTGTTTGAAGATGTCTGAAGAAGGTATGTCTGGTATGTCTATGCCTAAAGTTTGAGATTTCATATTTGATGGAAGAGTAATTTTATGTTATGGCAAAGTACGATCAAGATCTGTTAGTACAACAAGGATTGGATCAAGCATTAGAGAGTAGTAAGCCTGAGGGAATGTCTGATCCTAATTGGAATAGAATTCAGAAGAAGGCTGTTAGTACTATTAGATTGACGTTAGCCCTAGAAGTAAAGTACAGTATGTTGACTGAAAGTACTCCAAAGAGTTTGTGGGATAAGCTTGAAGGTATTTATGCTTCGAAGTCATTAACTAATAGATTATGTTTGAAGATGGATCTGTATTCTCTGAAGAAGAAAGAAGGTATGAGTCTTCATAATCACCTGAATGAGTTTAGTAGATTGGTTTCTCAATTGTTAGCGATTTCTGTTGATGAGTTAAAAGATTAAGAGAAGGCTTTAATTTTGCTGTCATCTTTGCTCAAGTCTTATAGGCCTTTAGTTTAGACTGTGTTGGTAGGCAGGTTTATTTTGAAGTTGAATGATGTGACTACCCTGTTGCATGAGAAAGAAAGGTTTATGGGAGCTCAGAATTCATCACCTGGGGGGAGTATACTAGTTGTAGAAGGTTTTGATCGAGGGAAGACTCAAAAGAGGATTGATGGATCAAGATGAAGATCTAAGTCAAGAGACAGAGATTACAATGATGTAGAATGTTATTATTATGGTGAGAAGGGACATATCCAAGTGCGCTGCAGGAAGCTGAGAAGGGATATGGCTGCTTTCAAAAGGATGAATGATGAGAAAAAATCAGATGAAAAAAAGAGTGATACTCCTGCTATCGTGTCTGATGATGATGATGTTGTTTTGACAACTTGTGTGGATGAGACTCAGACATTGAAAAGTGATAAAGGTTGGGTTTTAGATTCAGCTGCTACAATTCATGTTTGCAATGATAGGAGCTGCTTTGTGGAGTTGAATGAGAATGAAAAGTATGGGGATATTGTGGTTGCTAACAAAGAAAAGGTACAGATTCAAGGCATTGGAAGTGTTCGCCTTAGATCTCATAATGGTGTTATTAGGACACTTCGTCATGTAAGGTATGTATCAAATTGTCACTACAATTTGATTGCTTTAGGTGAGTTAGCTTCTCGGGAGTACACATTTTATGGTAGTAATGATTGGTTGAAAGTGTATAAGAATGATTGTGTGATTCTACAAGGGAATAGGGTCAATCATTTGTACATGTTTGATGGAGGTTCAGTTGCTGGAATGCCTATGATGAAAGAAAAGAAGAAAGGTAAGCATGTTAGCTTTGCAGATACTGTTGAAGTGTTTGGAGATTCAAGTCAAAAGAGGATTTGTTAGGATTTACCTTGAATCTCAGAATCCCACATCGAAAGTTAAGTAAGTTTGAATTTGTCTTGAATCCCACATCAGGAGTTTAGTAAAAGTATAAAGGGTTTCACCTTTATAAATAAGATGTTTTGGTTTTAGTTTAGTAACCCCAGAGAGTTAGACACTAAGAGAATAGTTAAGTGAGTAGGCTATTAAAGGGTATAATTGGGTTTTGGGTTAAGTTTTGAGTAAGGAATTTTATGAGACTTTTCTCATTTTAAAAGTCTCACAATTGTAAAGATTTTATTTAATAGTGGATTAGGTTTGGAGTAGGCCATTTTGAGTTAGGCCGAACCAAATATATTTGTGTATTTTTATTCTTGATTTGAGCTTGTTATTTTATGTGTGGTTGCTGTGCGTGGGTGTTATTTTTTCCAACATGGATCTCGTACTATTAGCAACTCTTATTTTGTAATTAAAAAGTGATTAGTTCAATTGATTAAAATTTATATTTTTGGATAAAAAAGTTTTGAATTTGAATATTATTAGTAATTTTTTGTTAGGATCACCTCAGATGCATAATTTGTAACCATTTATTTTATATTATTAGGTATGATATATTTTATCTTGATCTAAGAGATTGACCAACTTATCTACTCTTAAATTTTTTGTACAAAAAAAAATCCTATTTTGTAAGTGAAAACATGATTAAATTCAATAATTTTAAATATGATAAGGCTATATGATACGAAAAAACTGAAAATTACACGATTTAAAATTTTAATAATAATTATATATAAATTTAATAAAATAAAAAATATTTTATAATATCATATTTAGACATGATCAATTGAATCAAAGTTCAAGATCGAGATGGTTATATTATATATATTGATATAATTTTCTAAAAAAATTTGTTCAAAATTCAACATAATCTGGTTAAGTATGTGTTAAGTATATATGAATGAAATGTGGAAATTGTAATTAGGAGATGAATTTTGGAAGGATTACACTCCATACTATACTCCATAATACCCTTGTACTATTTTCTTCAATATAAAGAAAAGGTTTACTTAAGCCTAGATAAAGCTTATTACCTAAATTTGAATAATAATAATAATAATAATAATAATAATTCACAAGTGAAACCAAAGCAGTATGGGCACCAAAAACAACTTACTATATATCATCTAAGAAGCTAATGACAAAATATATAATAAAGCAAGACCTATTAAGTCACTTTTTAATTTTAATTTTTTGTACAAATTAAAAATAAAATTATAAAAACAAAAAATGTTTCATAAGAGTGTATTGACATGATAGTTTGTATTGCGTTTGTTTTATATTAAATATATGTAAAATATAAAAATTATTATATCATAATTTTTATCGGTATATTAAATATAAAATATATATTTAATTTTTTATTTTTATTAAAATTTTAAATTATAAAACTTTTTTTTTTTTTTTTTACATTTGTATATCACGTCATGTCGTGTTAAAATTAGGATATTTAGCGTACCTTTCCTTCTAATTTTAATTCACAAGCGCGCAGTAAGTAAGGTAGTCATTTTTTGCCCTATAGATACAAACCTCAGTGCCATCCCAAACAAGAATAAACCACAGCATCAAAAGAAAAAAAAAAAAAAAAAAAAGACGGTTATGTTCACAAATTTTCACATAAAAAATTAGAATCTCATCACCCAACAACATTCCAAATTCCCATAAACGAAATATGCTAGTTGACAGCTCTTCCCCTTGTAGCCAAACCGTCTGTATCACCGGCGCTGGTGGCTTCATCGCCTCCTGGATGGTCAAGCTTCTTCTTGAAAAAGGTTACACTGTCAAAGGCACAGTAAGGAACCCAGGTTGGTTTCTCTTTCTTTTATTAAGGAGAGATTTCTTGTTAGTATTTGTTTTCTGTTAAATGGTTTTATGAACACGTTCTGGAAGTTGGGGTTTTCTTTAGATGATCCCAAGAATGCTCATCTGAGAGAGCTTGAAGGAGCAAATGAGAGACTAACTCTTTACAGAGCTGATCTTCTTGATTACGAGTCTCTTGAAGAAGCCATTATTGGTTGTGATGGAGTTTTCCACACAGCTTCACCTGTGACTGATGATCCTGTAAGTTGTTAATGTTTTAATTAATTTGCTTTTCTTTTACTGATGATCCCATTTGGTTCTAGAGAAAGTTAGGAGAGAAAAAGATCAATCAACTTTACTTCCTCTTTGTCCAAAAAGTTGAAGGACACAGCTCACCTAAGACCACGTTGAAATGTATTTTCATGAGGTTTTTTGGATAATGCTTTCCAACTAACAAATTTTGTCATATGGTGGGTCCTGTTGTCAAAGTGCAGCTTTAACAATGGCATAGTGGGCCACCCTCCCAATGGATACAACTTAGAAGAATCTGACAATATTCATGTATTATAAAAAAAATTACACAAAATTCTTTCTTTTGAATGAAATTTATGAAAATTTTTATTAAAATTAATTTAATAAAAATTTAAATTGAAAATTTGATAGAATGGTGGATAAAGTTCAATAAAAAATTAGACTTAAATATAAGAAAAAACACTTAAATAAAAATTAAATAATTATCTAAATTTTTATTATTTTATTATAATAAATTGAAATCTCAAATATTTATTTTTATCTAATTAAGTTTTTAAATATTTATTTTTACTTAATTGAATTATTGATTGGATGAAAATAAGTCTTTGCGGTTAATCGAATTTCATTTAATAAAGACTTAATTGATAAAAATAAATATTTGATAACTTAATTAATTGTAACAAAATAATATAAATTTGAATGATCATTTAATTTTAGTTTTTGATAATACGTAAAAGATTTATTAAATATATAATTTATAATTTAAATTAGGTCAATATCTCTTCAAGATAAAAAAAAAGTTTAGTAATTAAATACTAGAAGTTCTTTTCCAAACTCAAAATTATTGGTTTTGATTATCTTTGTAAACAATGTTTTTTTTTTTAAGAAGTAATATTTATATATATATATATATATATACTTGATTGTTATTGATATCTGAGAAAAAATTGTGATACGCGATGTGTGTTGCAAATTGTTCGCGTTTGTGTTTGTGTTAATGAGATATGGTATATAGTGATGATTTTTGATTAATTGAAAGGAACAAATGGTGGAGCCAGCCGTGAATGGGACTAAGAATGTGATAATGGCAGCGGCAGAGGCCAAGGTTCGACGGGTGGTGTTCACGTCTTCGATTGCTGCAGTGTACATGGACCCCAATAGGAGTCCTGATGTCGTGGTCGATGAGTCCTGCTGGAGTGACCTGGAGTTCTGCCAGAATACCAAGGTCACATTAGTTCTTTCTTCCTTATGGCTGTAATTACTAATTACTTATGCCAAACCCCAAATTCTCCCCAAAATTAACAACCTGATTAAGTTTTGAATAAAAATAACGACAGCAACTGTAACAACAAATAACAATCAGCTTTGCAAGTGAAAAACCATATTTGGAATTAAAAAAATCACTATACTACTTTATATTTTAATATTTTATATATATATATATATAAATTTTTAATTACATTTTCCTTGTATGTTATTATTTTGGTCTTTAGTTATTAGAGCTAATGAAATTTTTGAAACGAATAATAGCCGTTTAGTCTAGAATTTTGAAATACAATAAAACATGGATTCAATGATTGGCACATGCTTCGTACAAATTGCAGAATTGGTATTGTTACGGGAAGGCTGTGGCAGAGCAGGCAGCCTGGGAAACAGCCAAGGAAAGAGGCGTGGACCTTGTGGTGATAGCCCCAGTTTTAGTTTTAGGTCCATTGCTGCAATCAACTGTAAATGCTAGCATTGTTCACATCCTCAAGTACTTAACCGGCTCAGCAAAGACCTATGCCAATTCAGTTCAAGCCTATGTTCATGTTAGAGATGTTGCCTTAGCGCACATTCTTGTCTTTGAGAATCCTCTGCCTCAGGCGATACCTCTGCGCCGAGAGCGTTCTCCACCGTGGAGACGTGGTAGAGATCATAGCCAGTTCTTTCCTGAGTATCCCATCCCTACCAGGTAAGTTTTTTACTGCTAATTACTCATCTATCTTTGTTTTTACCATATGAACTTAACAAAATGGTCAACACTTAACTCAGCTCTTTCAATTTTCTCTTCAATTGGGCAAATGGGTTAACATCATAACAAACTTAAAAAGGTTTTATACATTATTTTTATCATTCTAGTTCATTGAAACATAAGAAAAATAAGGCATAATCAGGATTTATCAAAGATTTTGTTCATAAAACAATGAATAATAGGGTCCACCTCGAGATTTACATGGCATAAATATTAGTGGAAGAATAGGATACATATTGTAAGTTGAAGTAAATTAAGAAATGGTAAACAACATCAAAATGCAGTCCGCTAGCTGTTAATTTTTCTGTTAGTTTGGACCCAATTCCATTAACTTCGCCATCAAGAATTTATATAGGTGGAGTAGAACTCGTCTATTTCCACCTCTTTTGGACCTAACTAAAATGTCAAGTATTTGAATTCAGAATTTCATAAGTTGATTCTTGCTGTTAATTTTAAAAAATTGTTATCTAACAAATCTAAATATCAAATTTCAACACTTACAATTTTTTTTATTATCAGATCACAGCTTTTTGTATAAAAATATTAGGAAATAAAATTTTGCCGTGCTGGTTAGAAAGTTTAATTTTAAAGATGGGACACGTTTTGGAAAATGAGAATGGATGTCTCATTCATTGTATTAATTAATTGGCTAATTTGAATTGTCAATTGTTTGAAAACCAAGACGTATTTTTGCTTGGTAATCTTTACCTGACATTGGAAATAAAACTAAGACCTTACCCTCAGCCACACTTCAAAGCGAGGGCTTTGCAGATAATCCATAACTTGTTGATTTGTAAACGTCAACCTTGCTGTTCGATGATAATGACAGGAAC